>CAOKZL010002336.1:0-210204 GCA_948472985.1 Iguana delicatissima | reverse complement strand
AAAAAAATCTTAAGGTGTCTTGTACTGGTGATCAGTCCCATCTGCACAATGAAATCATAAAAATAGTGATCTCACTAGACAGAACACAGGTGAAGACATTCTGGAGTGTGGCAGAAGTGTTCTTGGCATGTGTATGCAGCCTTTCAAGAAATTTGTGTCTAAGACCAAGTATCTGTATGGAAATGACTTCCATTTCCCTCAGCAACCTTTTTGTATTTAAGACCATGTTCTCTTTCGATGCGTTGCATTTCTGCTTCAGTTTCTTTTTGGCCTTGATGTTGAACTGAATGGCAAAGAAGAGAAATGAAGCACTTTTTCTCTCTATGTTTAATGTTGGTGGCAGCGGGAAACCGACCTTTTGATACACAATCATAGTAGCTGCAGTTTGCTGCATATAGCACAGCTGCTCTGGGTGTTGAATGGCTTGATGAACTCTGGCTGCCTCTGCCTAGAGACAGCTGGTATGTGAGACAGCTGCTAATAAGATTTGGGCACACGATGGCCCTGATCCAGCAGTTGCGTTTGCTCGGAATGAGTCCTGAACGTATCAGGAAAACACCCAATGTGCATAATGGAAAATGTGTGCAAAGAGATCATTTCCTTCTTGGGGAGGGAAAAAGGCTGGGGATTTGTATTATGAACTTGAACTTTTTTTTTATGATTTAACCTGTTTTTCTGTTTCAAACAATTATAGCAAAGAAAGAGTTCCTATGAAGAACTTTTGTTATTTTACACATAACTTATTTACTTTTCTCTCAGAACCAGTGATGTAGTGGTAAATTTTAAAGTACAAGCCCTCATCATTGCAGGCCCATGGGTATAATTATGGGGTGGAGGGAGGCAAAATGGGTCATTGCCCCTCAAATACAAATTTTGCCCCCAAACAAAATTTTCCATCAATCTCTAAATTTCTCACATTGCAGAATTGAAAGTTCACATCTAGAACTCATATTCATTGTGTTTGCATTCTCTTGATGACTTTTGCTGCGTCTTTTCTTTGGATACCTAAATTGTGTTCCTAAGTCCTGTAGTGAAGTTATAAGTTCAGAAATTTGAGAACTGGAGGGAAAATTTCCTGGTGAAGGAAAGAAAACTTGGGGCGGTGGGGTGCAATGCTTTCATTTTGCCCCCCATACCATAACAACATCCCTGAAGGTAATTCAAAAGCATAGGTAGCTATTTATTTATAATTATTTATAATTATTATAATTATACACTTTATAGCATTTTTCATTTCCACTAGGTCTTGTCCACACAAACCAAAATACTTTAAACGACAAAAGAGAAAGCTCATAACAATAAGCTGTTGCTGAGAAAATTCATTTTCTGTCCAGCCACTGTGGGGATTGCAGCTAAAATCAGAAGGAATAGGGGGGCAGTCAAGTGAGTGGTGGATTGTGTCATTTCTCCTGGTACTCAAAAAGTAAGGTTTCAGTCCCTGCCTCCTATACCCAAGTGGAAAGGACAATTGTATTGCGTTCCAGGATTCCATGCATGGAAAACACTTTTTGACATTATGCTAAATGATATTTTAGTGTAGTGTGAATGAGTCATGGTGAGCCTTTGGTTGCACAATCTTTCCCCTCCTAAGGTAGGAGAACTTGCTCCCAGGTTAGATTAACTGCAGGTTGTGTCATTTGAGCGTAACAAATAATAGCCTCAACTATGGCTTGTTTAAAATAAGTCCACATTATATTATGAGTTATCTATGTGTTGCTTTAAAATATTTTTATACCATCCTTCACTTAGTGGTACCAGCATGCTTTGCAAAATGTAATAAACAACTTTCAAATTGTAATAGAGCTACACATACTCCAAATGGCAGAAGCTGGATAAAATAAACAATTACATCACCCAGCTTCATAAACTAGTTTGAAACGTCTAAGCAAATCAATAGGTTGTAATTTAGCATCAAAAAGCATATATGCCAGTTAATACCTCCCTGTGGAGAACTGGTCACAATTAAAATTTGTGCCGCAGCAGAAGGGACTCTTTTAATTGTTTTCACATTTTACTGGTGGAGAGTCTTTCTTGAAGATCTTAAGTCAGAGGCAATTTAACTAGAGGGCATTCAGTGCAGACTATAAGAAAAACAACATGAAATAAAGATTACTGGTGAATCTAGTGGTTACTGGATAGATTAAATGGATTGTTTGTATCTAGGAAGTGTAGGAGGGTTGCAAACGTGTTAACTCTGGTTTGAGTATTAATAGCAAATAAATTGGAACAAACAGGACAATATCATCTTTGCAAGAATGGGAGGACAATGTTTGGCACAGACATCTGTATCCAATAATGTCACTGTGCTGGCACAAGGGCTGTTCTAGGGGATGCTCATTTTTAGAGAGAGTGCAGGGGTAGTATTCAATGCTGATTTAGTTGTGCAGCCTCTTATATCTTGGTGCAGTTTAACTCAACCATACTTTGCCAACATTACCTTGGATTTAGGCCAGAGCATTGATTCATAAGATTTCATTTTACAAGAAAATTTGGGAAGGCCAAGTTATTTTTTAAAAGTTATTTATTTTGGAACAATGGAATCCATTCATTCAGTTACTACAGGAGAAGATACTGTTACAGGATAAATAAGGATGTCTTAGAAGTACAACAAAAGGAGATGTTCTTTATACATAATTTTGTAATTAGCTGTAATTTCTTTGGTGTAGGTAAAGTTATCGGTCTAAATTCCTCTGACAAATATGTCTTACATAAACTTTTAATAAATCTCTCTCTCTCCCTCTCGCCCCCCATCTCTCTTTCACACACACGCGCGCGCACACACACACACACACACAAAACAGATCTGTGATTGTACATACATAGAAAGAAGCATCCCCAACTATACATCTACTTTTTTAGGGGATTGCAGTGGTGTCTGAAATAGGATGAATACAGAGTTCACAGATTCCCACAGGTTTGTTAATCTAGACAGCTGGTTTACCAGATGAGTATCATCCAGACTCTACTTTAGTACATGCACAGCCTTGCTTGATCCAGTGTACTCTTGATGCTTTCTTCCAAGTCCTGTATTGATCTCACCCAGTGATTTCATATAGACTAGTACTACTCGAAGTGGAATATTATAGAAAAGGAAGAAGACCACATTGTAGATGGATTGAGTCAATAAACAAAGCAGCAGCCATGAGTTTGTAAGACCTGAGCAAGGCTAAGTTCCACTGCCCTCACAAGCATAGTTGATGGGGATGGGGGTGGGGAGGCCTCCTCAACGACTCAGTGCCCCTATCTGAAACTCCCTTCCCAGGGAGGCCAGAACGGCCCCCTTCTTGTTGTCCATCCATTAGCAGGCTAAAGTCTTTTTATTTTGACAAGCTTTTAAAACAGAAAGTTTTAAACTGTTTTAAAAACAGTTTACTGAACTATTTTTAAATAGTTTTTTAAATTGCATTTTATTCTTTTAACTTGAAGTTTGATGTTTAACGTTCACTTTTTGTGTGTTTTTAATTGCATGGTTCTCTTAAATTGTGAGCTGCTTTGAGAACCAATATTGGGAGAAAGTAGGAATACAAATAAATATAACAACAACAGACCACTGGAGCTGCTGAAGATCTCTCATTCATAGGGTTGTCATAGATTGAAGCTGACTTGATGGCAAATAACAACCAAATCTTGAAGTGGTGGCCCGTTGACTGATACTAGTCTGTGAGCCGTTGGCTAGTGGTCCACGGTGAGGATCCAGGAAAGAAAGAAACAGTTGTAGCAACTGAGCACAAATATGGTACTAGTTCCTGGCATGTTAGAGGAAAATGTTGCTGGTTCTCCACATCATGTAGGCTGAGCAGCACTGATATAGACTACAGTTACAGCCATTTAGGGTTCAATTTAGAGTTCAGTTCAAACTGTGACTAATTGCAAACAAAAGCAAAAGCTTCTGAATTTTTCTTGATGGCCATGCTGGAGGGCACTTGAGAGCATGTGAATGCAACTCTTGCTGCAGGTTGTTCTCCTCATGCTAAACTATGTTTTAATGAGATAAGACAACATGTCCATAGTGTTGTTGACCATTGGTGTCACAAAATAAGCTTGGTCTGTTTGTAGATGAGCACTAGATGCATTAATTGTGATAAAAACTGGGGTGTGTGTGTTGTTTTTTTAACTAAAAGTTCTGGAGACCAGCCAGGAACTAGCAATGTAAAATGAAATCACATGGGTTGATATAATTACATCTTTTGAGTTCAAACTGTTATTGATTACAAGTAGGCTTCCTTCTTCCCTGTTCCTCAGATGATGTGATAGTTATATATATTTCACAATAATTGATTGGAGCACTGTGCCCTTGCATAAATAGAAAGTTTATAACCTGCCAGATTTTCTTCCTTCTCATTGAGGGACATTTGTGCAGATTTGTTTAGTGAACTGAAGAATGTTATTACCTAGTCCTGTTGTTGTGTACAGAAACCAGCATGATGTCCACTGCTTGGCTACTCAAAATGACTAGAATGAGGTAGCTTGTGAAGATGCCTTGTATTGTATCCACACACTAGCTCTATATTGTCTGTTCTCACTGGCAGTGACTCCCTAAGTTCCTTGAATAGACTGCCATCTGAGATGCTTTTAACTGGAGATACTGGGTTAGAACATAAGGCCTCCTTCCTGCAGAGAAGGCATACCACCTTTGAATTGTGGGTGGAGCTTGCAAAACCTACTTTGCCAGACTGACTAGGGCAATTCTTAGGGAGCTGTAGACCAGAAATCAACTTCTTCAATTGTGGAACTTTTTCTACAGTCTTCAAGGAAGACTAGACTAACTCTTTGACAATGGGTTGTCTAATTTTATGTGCAGTTTTGCAGTGCAGTTCTAAGCATGTTTATTCAAAAGCAAATGCCAGGAAATTTACTGGGCCTGTCTGCTTTGTAAATATGCTTAGGATAGCACTGTTGTTAGTAGTCATGTTCAAACACAGTTTTGAGCCACAGTTCCAAAAATCTAATTTTATGTGCAGTTTTGCAGTGCAGTTCTAAGCATGTTTATTCAAAAGCAAATGCCAGGAAATTTACTGGGCCTGTCTGCTTTGTAAATATGCTTAGGATAGCACTGTTGTTAGTAGTCATGTTCAAACACAGTTTTGAGCCACAGTTCCAAAAAATCTTGGAATATACTGTATTCTTGTACACTCAGTCCATTTGTTTCCACCCAGTTTGGCACACCAGTGGTGTCATCACCGTTTGCTAGCCCGACTTTGGAAGGTATTAGATATCATTTTGATATCATAATTCGGCCCCATTCTGCCACCCTCGGCCAAGTGTTTGCGAGGCCCCCTGACAAGCACAGAACTAGGCATGGCCATTGATTGCTGAACATTCCATTCTCCACCCAGGCAGGCCAGATTCAGCCAGATCGCCGCTTCAGGAGACCTCCCAGACAAACACCTCATTAAGGATGCATGCTACTACAAAGAACTCCCTGCCCTGGGCAGGCAACTTGACAAGTGAGATGCTTAACTGTCAAGTACGCTGCATCTGCATACTGGCCATTCCATTGTCGATTCGGAACTAACCCAATCATGCTAAATTCTGACCTTTCGGAGACATTGTCTCGCGCCCAAACCTCATTGTTCTTCCCCAAGTACAGACTAGCCTACGTTCATATTTTCCCTATAAAACCCCCCAATTCTGAGACCTTCCTCGGATCACTCCAAACTTCCATCCAGCCTTGCTACCACTTTATCCGGCGACCTTTCCCCTCAGTCTCATTCCGAGACTGCGCACCTACGGACCTCTACAGTGATCTACCCCGGGCTTCGGACAGGTGTAGTATCACCCAATTCAACAATCCCTCTCAAAATTTCTCTATACCACTACCACCTTTATTTTCTATAGTTACTTGTGTGAGTGTGTTGCACACACTGTCTGCTTGTATTTAATAAAATCACAGTTATTATTTCGTGTTTGTTGTGCTTCTTGGCTTGGCCTGACCCTGTACACCCCAACGTCTATGTTTAAAGATTCCACTGCATTGCCCTACCTCTCGTTTTGCTAACTTGTGCTCTAGTTAATTTCCCCACCATATTTCGAGAGCATACTTTGGAGTCCCTCCCGGGACCCCCAGAAAACAGAGTAACAGAGGGAGCAGCTAAACTAATCAGAAATTGAAAATGTAGTGTGTCATCCAGACCAGAATTCCTGGCTTGTCACAAATTGGGGATTTACAAATATTGCTTTATAAATTGTGGCTAGTTTGGGAGCAAGAAGCCACACACCTAGATTGAGATGACATGCTATACTTTCCATTTTAAATTAGTTCAATTTAGCCATTAGAGGGGGAGTGAAACAGCTGTATATACCACCATGCTGCAACTCAGGATTCATGTGGTCTCTCTAGATGTTGATAAACTACAGATCATAGTAGCCCTCCTCAGCATAGCTGTTGGTGAGGAATGTTGAGAGTGACTGACATTTCAAGGGATGTAGCATTTCCACCGTCACTGGTGTGTAAATACAGCCTTATACTCTATAATGAATGACTGTTGACATCAAATTGATAACTAGAGCTTTTCCTCCCCATCTTCCACTACCTCTTTTGCTTCCCAGACAAGAAATTTGACTGTGGATGGTCATTTTGGGACCTGGTCAGAGTGGAAGTCTTGCACACACACGGATGGCTCCAGTGTGGGTTTTTGCTTCTGCAGAACTCGCTCGTGTGACAATCCGGTTCCACAATGTGGGGGCCGGCAGTGTGAAGGACCAAGCATGGAGATTGTCAACTGTTCCAGGTAGGCCAAAAATGAGGAGACCTCAAAATATTTGGAAAGTACATTGGTGGTACTGGAGTAAAGCCTACTTCACATATGGTCTAATCACTGAGCAGTGTAGACAAGTAGAATTATTTGACAGTAACATAGCTTACTCTTCCTCAATCCTGCCTAGGGCTGCCTGGTCTAGAGCAACCCCCACTGTGAGAATTAGGGTTCAAATATAGGATATAAAAGATAAATATAAATATAAAATATGCCTCCTGTTGATGTCACAGAGTTTGGTGATTTTATTAGGCATGAGACATTAAGTACCAATCACTGTTCAGAGCATGTAAATAAAATAAAAAGCATACCTAACAGACAAGAAAATATTTCTCTGGTTGGAAATTAATTTTTCCAAGCTCTGCATTGAATGGGGAGGTGGGAGGAAGGAGTATTTTCCCCAGCTCTGTTTTGAACACCTTTGCAAGTTCTGCTTTTAAGAACACATGGTAGTGGTAGTCCAATCAAAGAAGAGTTTTTAGATTCTGCTTTGAACAGAAAACAGTCTATCATAGCTACTCCAAAGCATGCAGCAGCAGCAGGACCCCTGGAACACAGAAAATGAGAGAGAAGAAATTTCTAAGATGCAGCTCTCACTCTAAGATTCTTCTTTCTTGCTCTGAGGACCGCAAAAGAGAGGCCAGACCCTGAGATCCAGGAACATAGGGAACATTTAGAAACATAGATCTTCTTAGAGGAGTTTATACTATATAACTTTATTCTTTTCTGAAGTAGGGTAATCTTGCATTTGCTTGTAGTAAGCGACCTTTAGGATGTTTGTAATTATTAACTTCCAAAAGTTTTATAACCTTACAAATGAATACGTAAATCTAATTTTAAAACTCAGTTCTATCTCTAACAGGAGTTTCTGAAATGTGATACTCCAAGATTTGTGCCAGGGTTCCTTGGTAGCAGATGGGGTGGATTAGATCCTTCTGGCAAAAAAGTGCAATATGTGTAACATTCCATATTTGCTTTTAAAAAGAAATAGTCTACTGGTGTGTGTTTTTTTAAGTGCTTGAGTGGGAGGGGTGCTTGGTCCTTCATTTGCCCATTGTATGCTTCATTCTAGATTTCCCCCAAACAGCTCTCCTTCCTGCCCCCTCTTCATTGCAGGGTCAAAATATGCAGTTTATAAATGATTCCCATTCATGCTTCTGGGCTTTTGTTTCCCTCTGTTCTTTTTTCTTACAGGAATGGAGGCTGGACTCCTTGGACATTATGGTCTCCCTGTAGCACCTCCTGTGGAATAGGCTTTCAAGTCCGCCAACGTTCCTGCAGTAACCCAAGCCCTCGGCATGGAGGCCGAGTCTGCGTGGGACAGAACCGTGAAGAAAGGTAACATGCTTCCCCTCATTGTTTGCTTCTCCTTTTTATATTGATTTGTTTTGTCACTTTTATTACCCCTTCTTTGTTAAATTCCTTTTCTGTTTTTCCCGTTCCTGATATCTTGGCTTCAGCTTCCTAGCTGTTACCAAGGAAATGAAAATTCAGTTGCATTTCCAACTTTCACTCAGCAAAGGTCTCCCAGAATCAGCTTTGCTAGGAGGCTTTGCCTTTCTCTACAAAACTGATGGTAGCATGTTTAAATTACCGTATGCAAAATAGATGTATGGTCATAGGACTGGATTTTTGACAAGATGTAGCTATTATTCTTTAAACTGTTCTTCTCCAACCTTGTGCCTTTCAAGTATTTGGAAATACAGTTCCCCTTAGCCCTGAATGGCATGGCCAATGGTCAAGGATTATGTTATCATTTAAAATAATCTGGAGGGTAACAGGTTAAGGAAACATTCTGAACACCTTTAAAGCCAAAGAGAATGCTTCCAAAGAGTTGTCTGTCTGTCTGTCTATGCAAAACCCCTCGATCATCATTCTTTCGCAGTTTGTACCATAGAAACAAATAGAGTAGTGTGGTGGTGGCAGGGTGTGCTCCCCAGTGAATTATGTAGGGTCCAGTACAATGGATTTGGTCTCTGTTGAAGTTGCTTGCAGAGGAAGGATGGATGTGAACAACCGTGCAGGAGGCAGGAATGGAGCAATGAGAATGGCTTGTGTGTGGATGGGTATATTTGAATGGAGAGTTTGAGAGGGATGGAATGGCTTTGGCTGTGTGTGTATGTTAAAAAAAAAAAGGAAGGGGAGTGTGATGGTCTTAATGGAGAGGAGAGAGCATATTGGGTGGCTCTCACCCCTCCATTACTAGCATCAGCCCCGTTCCCCCAAAATTACCCCAAGAGAACATAGCCTGTAGAATGGAATTCCCCTAAGGTGTTGTCATCCTCAAGCTTTCTGGACAGAACAGAATACCAACTCAAATAGTTTACATAAGTTTTCATGGATTTACCCTTGAAATGTCACAGCCTGCCTGATTTACCGGCCAGACCTTTAACTTTGTGGTCAAGCTTGTACTCAACATACAAAAGGTCTCAGGTTCAGTCCCTGGCGACTCTTCCTAAAAGAATCTCTGAAGCAGGAATATGGTGGGAGGGAACCTCCACTGAGATACATTCATATTTGTACTCTAAGTTAGAGAGGAAAGAGCAGGCAGTACTGTGATTCTCTGAGTCTGACATTATTTCTGGTTATATAACTGCTAGCTGGACTAATAGTTCAGCTCTGTAAAACAGTCAGCCTTAACAGATTATGTAAATCATATTTATTGATGTTGAAATGAAATATTGCTCCTAGACCAATAAAGCAGCAGAAGGAGTTATAGCAAAATGCACTTCATGTATTCAGATGAAAAAGATGCAGATCATCAAATTTCCATTTTGTATGTGTATGATCGGGATGGAAGAATATTCATAATTACTCATTCCTAAATTGAAAAAAAAGTTTCTGGACAATTGGGAAGCCCTGTCAGAAAGAATAAAAGACTAGCTCTATTTTCTCCTAGTATTTCAAACATCCCAAGGTGTTGCAGACAGTTTACTGGGGGGAGGAAAACATGTGGGGGTTTTGTGCACAAAACCTTATTTTCTACACAGAAAAGGGTTTCCTGTGCAGAGATAAGGTGTTTTTTTTTTGAGGGAGCACACCAAACCCATGTGTTTTCTCTCCAAAATAATTCTTTCATAGCATTTTAGCATGTTCTAATACAGGCAGAACAGTACAGAGGAATATTCATTTTCTTCTGCAGCAGGGCAAAGACTACTATAATTATTTGTCCAAAAATAACTTAGCATTTGCATTCCTAGTCCACAATATACTAGTTCTAATCTCATCCTTGCTACCAAAAAAACAAACAAACAAAAACAAAACAACAACAACAACAAACCTCCTTACAGCATTGTTATAAACCTTACTATCTAGAGCAGGCTCCCCAAGGTGCGGCTGTTGGGCCTTTGACACCTTTTGAAAGGCCTTTTGAAAAAGAAATTGGTCCTCCAACTAGGGATTATTTATTTATTAAATAACAACAACAACTAGCGTATGTACCCGGTGTTACCTGGGGTTTTATTTTCTCATAGGTAACACTTGTTAGAAATACCTTAGGAATTATCTTACTTTAGGAATTAGATGCAGTTTAAATACACAGATTTGAGATCCTGTGTCTGTAATTCCCCAGAACCTACCTTCTCTGGCAGAGAATTCTAAAGGACCCTCCCTAAATTGCAAACCCCAGGATTCCATTTTATTTTCCTCTTAAGAACTCATCAAACTGTCTTCTCCAGTAGCTGTAACTTTGCCCAATATTTCCCAATGCAATCTGTATTCAGAGTTATTTACATGCATAGTTTGGGTTCCTGAGGGAATACACTGTCCTCCTCTCCTTACTGGTAGGCCTCGTCTCCATAGCAACTGGCCTATTCCAGTACCTGTAACTTTTCCCCATATTCCCCAGTGCAATGAGGGAATATGCTGCCCTCATTCTTGGTGCTGGACCTCGTCTCCATAGCAACTGGCCTGAGCGCACTGGCTGAGAATTCTAAAGGCCCCTCCCTGAACTGCTAACCCCAGGATTCCATAGAATCTTCACAGCCAGCCAATCATATGAGGTCTTCTCGCCTCGCCTCACCTCGCCTCGCACGGCCAGTCATATGAGGTTTCTGCCTGTCTGACCCAGGCAAACGGACAAGATCACTCACAAACTTTGACTTTTATATAGTAGTAGATGATGATGATAATGATTTATATTCCACCTTTTCCCCAATAATGGGACTCAAGGTGGCTAACAGTACAAATTAAAAACAATGCAAAAGCATTAATAAAAGTATAAATATAAGATTTAAAAAAAACAAGACATTTATGAAGTTAAAACATTAAACATTAAAAATATTAAAGTGCATTAAAAGGCTAAATACAGCACCACACAGCATTAAAAGTGTAACCCTATTCAATGTGTAAAAGCCTGACAGCACAAAAATGTTTTGACCTCCCAAGAGAAGGAGAGCAAGGATAGAACATTCTGGCCTCTCTGGTTCCAAAGTCTGGTAGCAGTCACAAAGAAGACCCCCCGTTTCCGTCCAACGAGCCTGAGAAGGTGGTGGGACGGAGACAAGGGTCTCTCTAGACAATAGCCATATAGAATTTTTTCGGGTCAAAACCGGCACTTTGAATTGTGCCAGAACTGGCAGCCAATGGAGCTGTTGCAGCAAGGGAGTTTTGTACTCCCTGTGCCAGTCCCAGTTAACAACCTGACTGCAGTTCTTTGGTCTAACTGAAGTTTCTGAACACTTTTCAAAAGCAGCCCCCCATAAAACACATTACAATAATCCAAACAGGATGTAACCAAAGCATGTCCCACCATGGCCAGATCCAACTTATCCAGGAATGGGTGCAATTGGCACACTAGCTTTAACTGTGTGAATGTATGCCTGGACCTCCAGGCTCAGAGCTGAATCCTGGAGTACCCCTGAACTGCGAACCTGCGTTTTGTTTGGGGTTGTTTTTTTTGAGTAATTTATTTATATTAAATTACAAATTATTGGGAGAAGAAAAGAAAACATTGAGTTATAATAATTTGTAAATGTAACATCAAAACAACCTTCTAGACAACAACTGAACTTGTTACCTACAGGAGAAATCAATACATGGTTGTCCATACATATATAGGATATAAAGACAGAACAGAACAGAAAAGAAAAGAAAGAAAGGGAGAAAAAAGAGAGGGGAGGGTGAGAGAAGAAAAAGTATTTAAGTTAGAAGGAGACATAGTTTCATATATAATTAAAAAAGATATTTGAATTATATAATATATTCCCGCTGGAGAAATAAAATATAGAAAATTAAGAGTTCAGAAAGGAAGAAAGAAAATAAACTTCCCCATACAAAAAGGTCACAGGTTTAAACAAATCATTATTTCATTTCAACCTTCCTTAATCAGAAAAAGGAATGGTATAGCGAGAAAACCCAAATATAGTAGTAAAATAGAAATTTATCAAATTCCAAAAGTAACAATGCTTTTAATAATTAATTTCTATTACTCATTCCTTTTTACCCCACTAAGTCATTTTACATGGTGTGAGTTTTTGATATATGGGACATAGTCTCTTCCTTACTTCTCTTGAAGTTGTTTAGTATTGCCGTAGCTGATCTAGTAATTCAAAAGGAAGAAAAAACTCAGTGTTGATGTTGTATTATAACTAATATAACTTATAACCTCTAAGACACTTATTGTGTACCCTCATCCAATGATTATTTCCAGAACAGGGAGTGTTGGTTATCAGTTAGTTGGCTTAAATCCAGTCCTTTCCATTTGGGACTCTAGAATCATCAGGTATTCAGATGTCAAATCCAATTACAGTAGCATCTCCAATCTTAACTTCCAGATACTGCTTAATCAGTATCCAGTCTTTACAAAATTCATTGTTTCCTTTTCTGTCTAGTATGTAGATTAATTTATCCATTTCAGCAATTTTGATTAGCCTTTCAGTCCATTCTTATTCGGTGGGGATGCAGCTGGCCCACCAGTGTTTTGCGAAGACTATTCTGGCCGCAGTAACCATGTGCCAGAATAATCTTCCAACCTTTTTATTATCAATTTTGAGAAGTCCTTGTAGAATTGATTGTGGGTTTAATTCAATCTTCATCTGTAAAATCTTTTGAATTTTAGATCTTATCATATACCAAAATCTTTTGGCATAGCTGGATTCCCACCACATGTGGTAGAAAGTACCTCCTGTCTTTCCACATTTCCAACATTGATTGCTAGACCCTTTATATATCTTAGCGATTCTGTCCAGTGAGAGATACCATCTGTACATCATTTTTAGCCAATTTTCCTGAAGATCATATGATCTCGTATATCTTTGGTTACATAACCATAATTTTTCCCAGTCTTCTGAAAATATGTTGTGGGTCAAATCTTTTGCCCATTTTACCATGCATTCTTTCACTGTTTCTTCCTCCATGTTGAAATTTAGAAGTCTATAGAGACTGGACAACAAATGCTTATCTCCTTTACGTAGATGTTTCTCAAAATCTGAAATTTGTGTGTCCACACTGTTGGAGTTCATATTGACCTTAAACTTTGTAGCTATTTGAAGATAGGGGAACCACTGTATGTGGAATCCTTCAAGTAATTGCTGCCTGTCTTTCAATTGGCAAACATCTCCTTGTTGTATCAAGGGCTCATGATATGTTAGCCCAGTACCCTGTCCCCACAGTTCTTTAATAGAAAATGCTTCTAGTGGGGAAAACTAAGAGGGCATTTTATTACATAACAAAGGTTGGTATTTTTCCCATACCTTGTGTAAGGCCTTACGAATCACATGGGTTGTGAATGATTTCTGGACCTTAGCTTTGTTACAACGTAAGAAGGCATGCCATCCAAAATGCAGATCATGCCCCTCAATAATAGTAACAATTTAGTGTTGTTTAGCAGGATCCATGGTTTTAACCAAACAAGGCGGGCCGCATCACAGTACAAATTTAGATCTGGAAGACCAACCCCTCCACCTATTTCTGATATCTGTCATAGGTCCGAAACTTATTCTTGGTTTCTTCCTTTTCCAAATAAAGTAGAATGGATCTCTTCTACATTGAACTAACCAAGATTTGTTTATCACAACAGGAATTGTTTGTAACGGATATAGAACCTTTGGCAGCACATTCATTTTAATAGCTGAAATTCTACCTAATAGGGAGAGATTAAGTGATTGCCAGATCTCTAATTTTTTTTTAATTTTTTTCCCATGCTTTCACATAATTGTTTTGAAATAAACAATTATTGTTAGTTGACAATTCAATACCCAAGTATTTAACTTTGTTAGTACAGATTAACCCTGATTTTTTTTCACTTCTTCCCCAAGAAATTCTTTTTCTTTTCAACTAATTTTCCTAGTCAAAATCTGTGTTTTGAGCTTGTTAATTTTAAACCCAGCTACTTGTCGAAATTTATTAAGAATTCCAAGAAGGGACTCTATTTTAAGGATTGGATCTTCCAAAAAAATCATTTTGACTGAATTAAGCTGCCACACAACAGTTTAGTACAGGAACAGCTTCCTTGGAATTAAGCAGAAAGAACTGAGTATCATCAGCATATTGGTGACTCGTGAGCCTTAAACTTTGGGCAACTTCTCCCAGCAATTTCATGTAGACGTTAAATAGCATAGGGCACAAGACTGAATCTGAGAGACCCCACAGGCCAGTTGCTGAGGAGTCGAGAAGGAATCTCCCAGCACTACCCTCTGGGAGTGCTTCTCCAGGAAAGAGCAGAGAACAGTACTTCAGAGCCCCATCCCACAGAGGTTACTGAAAAGGATGCCACGGTTCCCTGCATAAGTGATCTAACAAGGCAACCAAATCTGTCACTGTCCCGTAACCAGGTCTGACACCAAACTGAAATGGATCTAGATAATGTGCTTCGTCCAGGAACTCCTGGAGTTGAGAAGCTACCATATGCTCTAGTACCTTGCTCAAAAATTGAAGTTTGGAGCCTGGCCTGTAATTATTTAGTATAACAGATCCAGGGAAGTTGTTGTTTTCCCTCTCTCTCTCTCTCTCTCTCTCTCAATCTCTCTCTCTCTCAGAAGAGGCCTGACCATAGCCTCCTTCATGTTTGTTGGGGCCCTACAAAGAGCAGTTAATCACTTTCATTACGCATGCAGCAATTCGTCCTCTGGCCTGTTTAATTGGTCTGGAAGGGCAAGGGTCTAGTACAAATGTGATGGCTCTCACCTCTCCAAGGATCCTGTCCACATCCTAAGGCTGCACAAAATGAAAAATATCCATCACAGGATACTTTTTAGTTTGGATAAGCAGAAGCCAAAATTAAGTCCATCAGAACCATACCAGCTCTGGTGTTTAAGTGTCTAAGGCCATTTCCTCATGGCGTCACAGTACCATGATGGGGACACGTTGGCAGCAGTCCACGAGTTGTGCTTTGACATGATGTTTTTGCAATCCCTCTGCCAACATGTCCCCATCTGTCATGATTATGGGATATTCCATTAACAGAAAAAAATCTGTTAATGGCCTGCAATTGTGTGACGCTCCCTTAGCTGATGGCCATGCGGAATGGTGGGAAGCACGATCTAGGCACTTCCTTCCCCAGCACAGTATGAGGAAAAGGCCAGCCATTCTGCAGAAGGAAGATGCATGTCGCTTGCACTCCCTTCTGCAGAGAGCTGGCTGGGTGTGGACAGGAGTGTTCACATCACGCTCCCATCCTGGCCAAGGCACTGCCAGGATTGCGATGGGACATCGCTGGAAGGAGGTAAGGTGTGGAAATGGCCTAAGTCAGAGCAAATCTGAGCAACTTTATCTGCAAAATGGTGGCCAGATTCTTCGCAGCAAGCTGTTGAGTGGCTTACATTCTCCTTGGCCCAGATCCCTGACCACTTGAAACAGCTCTACTGAACAGTTCTGTGCAGATGCAATGGTGTCAGTCAGAAAAGCATTTTTGTTACTGTTATTGCCCCACTATAGGGCTTGAAATAGATTTTAGCCTGGTTTCAGTAATACTTTTGAGTTTTCTGCCATTGTTGTCTTGTTTATTTCATTGCTGCCAACTCCTTAGAAAACAGGGGGCTATTTTAGCTCCACTCTGTGGGAAGGGATTCTTAGGAGCTACAGCTATTGTGTATACCACCTGTTCTAGAGATCAACCAGAACTTCAACAAGATCAGCTGCCAAGGCAGCAGGAAACACACCAGAAGCCATCAAGGGCAGATCATTTGAATGAGTCCCCCACCCCTTGCAGAGTGTCTGAGTCTCTGCAAGTCTAAATGTGACTAGGAAGTGGTCCATGACAACAGAACAGTAGAAAACTCCTCCATTCCTAGATCACCACCATCCTACCCTATACAGAAAACAAGGTCTAGATATCACTTGAGACAGACCCATAGTTGTCAAGGCAGACATGAAGTCTTGAGCCACTCCCAATAGGGTATCCTCAGTATAGATATTGAAGTCCCCCAGCATCACAAGCTGTAGCGACTCTTGACACCACCCCTGAGACCACCCCAACTAGCTCAAGAAGGGAGACTGTTCACCGGTGGGGCAGGCAGTACACCAACAGAATTCCTAATTTGCCCCAACTACCCATCTTTGAATAAACACACTCAAACCCTGCAGGCTGAGGGATAGGGCTCATGGTCAAGTGAATATTGCCCAGTTGACTACTGCAATTCCACCTCTCCACTCTGCAGGTCTCGCCTACAGCTCACAGAGAATCGTAGTGGGCAAAGCTGAGAGTTTACCCTCTCCACCCCACCCCCGCCTCATCCCACCAGTTGTCTGTGATACATGCCAGGTTGGCATGTTCATCCAGGTCATATCCTGAATGGCAGCTGTTTTACCATTCACTAACCTGGCATCAAGCAGCAGCATTTTCAACTCAGGGGGGTTGCTGCCATGGCTATACAGGTTGCTTGGAATGACACCCTGTTATACACTTTACCTCCAGAATAGTACAACCATCTCCCATTTACATGTCTCTAGTTCTGTTTGGGACCACCAAACCCAAATGAACTGTCTGGGAGGACACTATTGGTATTGAAACTCATTGAGAAGTCCAAAGGAATCAACACACTTTCCTCCCATCCCTGTCTTGGCAAAAGTGTCCAAGACAGGGTGTCTAAAGCAGTTTCTGATGGAAATTGAACTGGAAGATAAATGCGTTAAAGGAGAAGCTATGGATAAGCAATGGTAAGTGTTTAATGAAATCTTTGTAAATTTTCCTTTTTTTTGAAGAAACAATTCTAAACAAAAAAGGCTGTGTTTTGAGATCATGTATGCATATTCATATAAAGTGGGTAACTGTGCTCTTTCCCGGATATTTTTTGCACTGCCACTCCCAGCAGTCCTCACCGTTGGTGATTCTAGTGGGCCGCATTGTCAAAGTGTTCTCCCCTTTGTTTTCACAGAGAAGAGAATTCTTCATTTATGAGGAAAGTATTTCCCATTTTAAGCAATTAAAGTCTGCTGCCTGATTAACCAGGGACACCACTTTAGTCATTAAAATGTTTTTAATTGGTTAATCTAATTGATTACGTATCTTGTGGTTAATGTAGAGATGTGTCCATACGCAACATGGATTTAACTGTTGTTGTTGTTATTTTGCCTTGCCATATTTCTCAGTGAAGCTAGGGAAAGATACTTTTTCAGACTACAATTCTGAGAATCCAGTGTCCATGCTGTCTGAGGGAGACTGGGAGCTGTAACTCCAAAAATTAGCTTTTCCAGGCTCTGGTTACTACTAAATTACCTGATAAGGTGGTAATGGTATCTTTCCACCCACCCATCCAACCCTATTACATCAGCACTGTTTTCTTACATACAAGAGGGGTTTAATTATGATTATAATGAGCATCTATTTCTGTTCTTTTTACGTAAACCATGTATTATTTTGTAAAAAGTAATAGGAATTCTTTTCCAGGAGATGAGCTTTGACTTGAAATCATTGGAGAGAAGGAACTAGACTCAACTTATGTGGATGTTTTGTTCTCTGACTCTTCCCCTCACAACCTGCCTGCCTTCATATAGCAATTTCTATCTTTGGGAAAAATGAATACGGCCTCATTCAGCGCATCAAGGGTCATATCACAAGCCTGGCAATTTTTCCATGTCACCCTCTCACTTGCGCCCTCATCACTTCAAGACACTGGGTCAGTGCAGAGGTCAGCAGTTTCACAGATCTAAGATTCTTGCCTGGCTTGTTCTGCAGAATCCCTACAAAACATAACCCTTTTGAGTCCTGAGGAGCGGGGGACAAATTAGCAGGGAGGGAAAGAGCAGCAGAGGAAAAGCACTTCCTGCCAGCTTGAAATGCTTCCAGAAAGAGGATTAATTGGTCTTTGCTCAAAATCCCACGTTCCAGCGGATTCACCCCCGCAAAGTATTTGCAATGTATTTCAGGTTCCTGGTATTATTTTTTTCCCCTTCTCTCACTGCTGCGATTGACTTGTGTGCTGTTGTGGATTCTAACTGGGAGGAAAATATGAAGTTGACTTCATGTCTCATCCTGTTTTATGAGAAGCAAAAGCTTTTAGAAACACTCTGGCCTGAATCCAGAACCTTGTGCATCCACTGAACTCTTGTTGTCAGCTATTACAAACAGAAATGTATGTGTGAGTGTGTGTCAGTCAGAGAGACCAGAATCAGGGGGTTGGGGGGCACTATTTCCCTTACCAACTGGCAGTGGAGAAGCCCAACAAGAGTGCACAGGACTGACATGAGGGCAACCTTCAATTGTAATCCTCTATCACATTACACATTAGTACATTCCATTGGTTCCAGTCAGATGGATAAGTTCTCTGACTGGGCACAGTGTCATAGTACTTATATGCATTTTGCAGCCTCAGGTCTATCTTTAACCTACATGAGGTGGAGGTTTCAACATTCCATTGTGAAGGTGTGCTTCACATCAGATTATTCAGGGGTTAAACATAACAGTACACAATGCTATAGTAAATGCTTTCCTACATCCTCTTTCCATGCTGCTTCAGTTAATTTAAGGCAGTGCATGGATGAAAGCAGCTTCCTTTATCCACTAATAAATCTTCCTATATCTGCATATCAGGGAATCATTTGTGGCACATTAACATCTGGAATGGGAAGAGAAAGTTCCAACCCAGTATCCTAAGCTTAGGAAGAGCCTCTCCGTGCTTTCTTGACTCTCTAGAAAGTAGTCCTTAGTTCCCTAAGCAAAAAACAAAACAAAACAAAAAGCAATGTGGAACACAGTTTTTAACATAATCCTTGATTTTAAGAGCCAGTGTGAACACTGGACTACAAACTTGGAGGCCAAGGTTAAATTTCCCACTTTGCCATGGAAACCCACTAGATGACCTTGGGTGCATCACATACACACAGCCCCAGAAAAACCCCATGATAGGTTCACCTCAGGGTCACCATGTGTCATAAAAGACTTGAAGGCACAGAACAACAAAGGTTGCTATATTTAGTTTGAACAGATCCACTGGTCAATAAACTACAGGAATTTCTAATGCTCAAGACTGCAAAAACAGAAATATACAATGGCTCCATTTCTTCCTTATCTGTATATAAATGGTATCTCAGAACATAAAGAGTGGCTTTTTAAAGAATTAGCATTGCTACTTAATTCAGATGCTATGATCTTGTGTTTGTTTTTGTATGCTCAGGTAAGTCTGACAATCCATTGCAGATCACACGGAATTTTAGTAATAATGATTTATCCATAAATCATAATAAGACCAAAGTTGTTTGGACTTATAATAATGTATGGATAGTAAATCATTTTTCTAGAATTGAAAAGGAGGAAAATGAGAAATCTGGAAAAATGATGGTCAAAACTTTCAGCATGTTCAATTGCATTATTTTGGAATCCCATTTTTCAGAACTGGGTGACTGGTTCTGTTCCCAACCCTTACGCATTAAGAGCTGGTTGGAGAAACAGTGAAGATACTACTGGGACACGTTTTTCATACACTTGAAATTTCAAGAACCTAAAAGTTATTCTTTCAGATGAATTATACTATATTTCACTCAAAATCTTCAGGGTACTTTGGCAAACACCTGCTGTTCCTCTTTGCTCTAAAGAGTAGATTTTGCCCATTTTATATATGCATTTTTTCAATGATGCATTAACATTTTGTATATGACTGCATAGATTGCCAGAGATTAGTAGTACTGCAGGACAAAACAACTCATTCAGTGGATGAGTTGTGGATTTTTTTTTCTATTTTAAGGGTATTAAACCAGTAGCCAAACTTAAATGTGAAAACAGATGGTTGAATGATCTGATTTATCCAAGCTTCCCGATGTAAAGTCTACTTGGCGTGACATGACATTGGATGATATGGGTGTTTCAGTCACAGAATTTTATGGAGAGCACCAGTGCCATCATCTACAAGTTGTAGGAGCCATGTTGTATTTTCCTTCTTCCTTTCTTTTTCTTACCACATAAAATCTTTTAATGGGAGCAGGGTGGGGAACAGGCTGAACAGCAATATGGGGTAGCTGTAGGAACTGTCTGTTCAGAAGATCCTGAAAGCAAACTTCATGCATGCCCAATTATTACATTGGTCTAGTTTCAGCACATGTTTTGAATAGAAAATCTTATCTGTGGTGAAGCTATAAAGCTGGAGAAAACCCATCCCCTACAGTTTGTGAAGCGGCCAATCACTCTTCTTAAATAATATAACAAAAACTACTGAAAGCAGGTATATAGTTTCCGTTCTCTTTTGCCTCTTTTCTCACAGGTATTGTAATGAGCACTTGCTGTGTTCCCCACAAGTGTTCTGGACCAGTTGGGGCTCATGGGAACGTTGCACAGCCCAGTGTGGAGGAGGAATTCAGGCCCGCCACAGAACTTGTGAGAATGGCCCTGATTGTCCCGGCTGCAATGTTGTGAGTGACACCTTCATTAGTTGCTCTGTTTCAGAGCTAGGAAGGTTACTTTTCAAGTGTAATTTGTTCTGTTTTCCTCAGTGTAATGTTTTAAAAAAGTACTATACTTGCTAGCATGTAAGACTCACTTTTTCCCTTAAAAAATACTGTTTGAAAATAGGTTGCGTCTTATATACTAGTGTGTCTTGTACTCCGGCAAATAGTATTTGCCAGTATATAAGAGGTGCATCTTATACATGGATATGTCTTATACGCCAGCAATTACTATAATCTGCTTGTCATCGCTTATTGTAGTTTTTGAAAAAGTAACTTGTATTGCTCATTTTGTAATTTTTTCATACCTGGGGACTAAATCCAAGGATAACTATGAAACAAACATAGAACTTGAAAAAATCCACTTAAAATTGCTCTCAAAATGCCCTTCTACAAATCAATAGAAAAAAGTTACTCTTTGCACTGCCCTCAAACAAGTAACTTATAGCATTTCCATTTGTTACCTTATTTTTGAAATGTAGCTTCATTACATCCTTGTTACTCTCCAGTTCATTGCTAGTAAGTAAATAAATGGTAATTCACTAATTCCACTGTTTCATGTCTACACGGCCTTGTTATACAATGGTGACACAGGAGTTTTATTTTGTAATGTATAAAGTCTGGTCAAAGTTGCTGAAACAAACTGGTGGTGGAAAAATATATGGCTATTACAGAATTTGGATCAGGAATAGGTACTGAAAAGCCTGTACAGTGAACCAATAGAAAAAGGCTCTGTGTGTTTATAGGTGGTCCAAATTTATTTTTTGAAAAGCCCGGTGCATTTCAGCTGCTACATAAACTGCTTGGACTTTTTCAGGGGCAATATTAAAAATACGTGCGCACTAGTGTCTGTGTGCGTGTGCACATGTATATACACACACACACACTAACTTAAACTCTTATACGAAAGAACAACACATACATAAAAATATGAGACTTACAAATTACAATAGTAAAGTATGCTGCTTTAGTTACAGATAGAGTATTTTTCCTCTAGAACCTCCCTTATTTCTGACCATCTGTCAAAATGTGTAAACAATAATAATAATAAAAAAAAGTCTATCTTCTTTTACTGCTTATCAGTCCAACTTATGGAGAGAATGTATTAGCAACTCCTGAAATTTCTGCTATTGATTTGATTTGTGGTAAGTATATGATCTGATACTAGTAGTATACTTTATAGGGTAATTTGCAAGTATCATATTTTTGTTTATGTGATGTCCTTTTGTATAAGATTTTAAGTTAAACTTATGTTTGTGATCATTTTTAATATAACCCCTGAAGGCAAAAACATGTTGGGTTTTTAAAGAATAAATTTAGACCATTTATAATGGAACCTAGTTGCCTTTTCCTATTAAAGAATCTGGCCAGTGTTGACCTTGTATAAATAACTTTCTTAGTTAGATCACTGCCATGTATGTTGGGCTGCCTTTGAAGAAGTCTCAGTCAAGCACCTAAGCAGTTATTAAACAACTGGTCTGATTTCAGGTCAATTTCGGGCACAGTTTAAAGTGCTGATGCTTATATATAAAGCTTTATATGGCCTGGGACTTGGGTATCTGAAAGACAGTCTTCTCCCCTGTCTCAAGTCTACGTGGCTGCTTTGTTTGTCATTTGAGACTCTGCTCTCAGTCTTCTCATCATCTGAAATTGGTAAGGGTAATGATGATCAAGCAGGCCATTTTTTGTCATGGCACCCTGATTCCATATGGAGGCTCGATAGCTACCAAATAAGTTATTCCAGTACCAAGTAAAGATGTTTTTATTCATCCAAGCGTTCCAGTATATCACCCTAATTTTAATTAGTCTATGCATTTCGCTGAGTTGTACTGTTGTGTTGATCTCTTTTTTTGTCCTTGTTCTAATGGACTTTATGTATTACTGTTTTATCATTGCCCTAATAATTTTACTGATGGACAGCCTAGAAATTACTTAGATAAAATAAAGCATACTGGATCAGTCCAAGTCTCGGCTATCTTCTTGTCCCCAAACAAGGTACTGACTGGCTCTTCAAACTGTATTTGCCTGCTTCTGAAACTGAAGTCTTTCCTTTCTTGAGGGGCAGAGAGGCTTATTCTGGTCTTTGTCAGAGAACCTTTTTATCTGAATAGCAAAGAAAGGTCAGAGAGAGAAGTCATAACATAAGAATGTAAAGAAAAGGCTTACTTTGACCTGTAGTGGTTTTATACTGAAGGACATGATTTAGCATTTAGCTCTGAGACACCAATAGCACCATACAGTGTATGGTAGAAAGATGCTTTCTCTTTTTAGCTGGTGTAATTATGATTCTTATTTTGGACGATTGATGTAGTCTGTTCATGCTAACTATATTTTCAGAGTAAAAAGCCAGGGGTGATGTTCTAAAACAAAAGTAACCTCAGGATATGAAATGGGAATACGTCACAGTAAACAAACTGTGGTATAGTTTAACATGAGCTAAAATGTTGGTTTTACAGGAGGGCACACCAGGCAAAAATGACAGCATTGCTTAGATTATACATAGCCATTCAGAAGTCTGGGCCCTCCATGCCAATTTGTGCAAAGGCTGCTTTTTCCATTTTCTGCTCCCAGCCATGATGCCATTGGGACAGGTTGCCACTGCTGACCCAGCAGGCACCATCTACAAAGCCAAAGGATACTCCAGAAATCCTTAGGGAAGGCAGTAGGGACCTCCAAGTCAGTAAGGGAGCAAGGGTTGGAAAGATTACCTTCTTGTACTACAACTCCCAGAATCCCCTTGAGTTGGAGGTGTTCCTTTCACATTCCCATTCCCAGGCTAGCTTCCCCTACAGCTAATTCTCTGTTTAGAAAGAAATCAGAAGACTGCTCTACAGGACCTGGAAATGCTACTGTTTGGACAACATTCAGAATCCCCCAGCCAGAATCCCCACTTACTTCAGTTACCCTGTCCTTGTTCGCAAGCAGAGCATTACCTACAGTGGAAACTGATCTGGCCAAAATGTCGACAGCACTTGATCAAGTCGTCCACTTCTGGTCTGGTTGAGGTGATGATGTGAGAAGATCTTTCACAACACATGGTTATAGCACTATGATCCCTCTTTAACTGTCATGGCAATATCCTATGGAATCCTGAGACTTGCCATTTAGAGAGGGACCTTTAGGATTCTCAGCTAGGGAGCTCTTCCACTGCCTCCAGTTCTACAGAATTTACTGCATTGGTGTGTTTTGATTGTGTACGTCATTCTGAGAGCAATACTGAAATCACTACCAAGTGATTTCAGTTTTTTAAAAAATGATGAATTAATTGATGAATTACCAGTCAACTAACCTAGGACCTATTTCCTCAAAGTCTTTTAGTGAAATCTGGTTGCACTCATGGAATTTGGGCATATCTTGAGTTTGTACAACAATAATGGTTTTGTTAAAGCAATCTTAGTAGGTATATTAAAATTTAGCCCAATATAATCTTCTTACCTGAACAGTTTGATTATTGTTTCTAAAGCTCAGGGAAGACTGAGCTGGGTACAGTGATTCAAGTTGTGTGTAAAAGCCATGTTATATTCCAAATAAAAGCAATTGATAATTTCTTTTAGGAATTTCAAGCTTGCAATACCAGCCCATGTCCAGAATTAAAAAAGACCACACCATGGACGCCATGGAGTCCAGTGAACATCTCTGATAATGGTGGCCACTACGAACAGCGATTCCGATACACTTGCAAGGCCCGGCTGCCTGATGCAAGCCTGTTAGATGTAGGAAGGCAGCGGATTGAAATGCGTTATTGTTCTAGTGATGGTTCCACTGGATGCTCCACAGATGGTAAGTAGCCATTTCTGTCAGCACCTTAAGTTTATTAGCAAAGGAGAAGGTAGATGATGCTGCAGACTTTGGTTTTCTTGGTATTGATTGTGCCACTAGCAAAGTCCTCATTAGAATGCTGCACACTTGCTGCACTGTGAATTTGCAGGCCAAGGCAGGAATGGAGTGCTCGCCCTCCAGAACATGGCGGCCAGCTGGCTCCTTCCTTCCAGAAGCCAGTGTGTCTCGGCATGGTCCGGGGAAAGCAGGAACTGCCAGCCAATGAATTTGAACTGATAGGTTTGACCAGAGAGAGTGAGTTGCTTGCAGTCTTTATGCTGGAAGGTGGCTTCAAAAAGGTCTGCCCTCACATACGCATGTTAGTTGCTTTCTGAGCATCATTCCATCTACCCACCATATTTCTTGGCAGTTTTTAGGGTGCTTATTGTATTTTGGTGTTCTCTAGGTTTTTTTTTTCCTGCCTGTCTGTTAAGCTATCAATTGTCACAACTTTCGGGGAGCAGTTGGCATGGGTCCTGGATCTGGGCCAGAGGTTACCAATATCTCCCAGGCATTGGTAGTGTTAAGGGACTGGGTGTGTGTGTGGGGCAGTGATGGTCTTGCCCAGCTTAGAGGTGAATACCTTCCCTGCACTTTCTGGTGGTGGGGAGGCCACAAGGGGCATCTGCCTGGGTGGATCTTTTCCCTAAGATTCTGGCATCAGACTGGAACGTTGGGCTCATCGATAACAGGCAGGTTGCTTGATGCCTGAACCTGGACTCATTTGTATGCCAACTCCCATCTGCAGCTGTATCCAGTAAAGGTTGTGGCCTGTTCTTTTTCAACTTTATCTTTATGTGCTTGTGTGTTATTTGGCATTAAATGGGACTCGCTCCTGAATACACAATTAACCAGAGCTTGTAAAATTGTGTTTCAGAGTAGTTTGTTGCAGTTACCGTTACAGTTACTCTTCCAAGGCTCCAACTCAATACTGTAACACTTTGCTTTCTTGTTACTCAAAATAAGTAAAATAGATACTTTATAGATCCTAGCACACTTGTACTTGCATATCAGAATGCTGCAAAGCAGCTGACTGGTAACACAAAATACATGTGAGTGGCAAGGCAATCTCTGGCAAACTAAAGAGTGACCAAAAACAGTTACATTGGTGCCATAGAACAAGCGTTATAAATGTTAAAGCCACTTAGTTGTACCTTATTTGGGTCTGCATTGTGGAAAAGAGTTGATTACAAACTAAATATTTGTAACAAATTATTTCCAAACTTATTATTACAGAAAGCAACAAGGCATGGTTTGTGGATCCTGCAATTGTGCTAAGGAATGCTATGAGTCTGGTAACAAAACCTTCCATGTCAGAAGTGACAGATTTGACATTTCTCTTAAATTTTGTCCATGCAAAATGCGGCTCCTGGTGACCCAGTTCTGATGAGGGCCAAACATCCCTCTTTACTAGATACTGATGATTCTAGGGTCAGCAGTGTGGCAGCTTTTGCCTTTGACATAAAAGTTCAGACAACTCTGTATCAGCCTGCCTGCCTGGAATTTAAGATCTTTGGGGGGTGCTTTTTCTCTGTCACAGATGGGGTTGGTGAGGACCTAGGAGAGAGCTTTCTTGAAGACTACTCCCACACTATGGAACTCCCTTCCGCTGAGCTTAAGTTGGCTCCCTCTGAGATCTCTCTTTGGGGGCAGGCAAGGACCTTTTTAATTTCAACAGGACCTCAATCTTTAACAGGGTGTGACAGAAGGACCTTTTAACTGGTTGTTCTATGTCTTTATCTTGTGTTTGAAATGGTTGCCTATTTAATGTTTTATTTAAACTTTTGTACCATATTCTATATTTGTTTTTAATCTTATACTGTAAACTACCTTGAATCCCATATTGAGAAAAATTTATTCTTTGCCATAGAAGAGAATGGCATTCATTTCCATCTGCACATGCTCCCCATACTCATACACTAGTATATGTACCTGTACAGTCAACTGACGGCACACACAATGCACTGTCAAAAAAGTCAATAGCTGCCATTCATTTCTGGGGCATACCCGAAAATGCTACTGTGGAAAAGCAGTGTTTTCCTGTAGATAACAATATATTACAGAAGCTCTAGAGAGAGTTGAAAATCTCCAAGAAGATCCTGTAACCTTCCCAGGTGGTTTGCTTGGTTGCTGAACAGTTCTTATAATTAGAATGTACTTTCTAACACTGAAACTGATAGAAAGCTATTGCTCTTCGACAGTTTCTGACATCTTTTAAATATTTAAAAACCCTCAACCTTCTGTCTTCCTTAGTCATCTTTTCTGGAGGCTAAATATAGTTTGTCTCCCATCTTCACTCTTCTAAGTTTGCCTGCTAGGTTTTTTAAAAAATTATTTTAAATGCTCTCATCCAAATTGGGCACATTTTTCAGTGAGTTCTTTTCAGTTACGGTGGACAGAAATCTTCACAATTTGTTACAAGGTAAAAAGTGCCTATAGAATAGTATAAAGGTTAGGGGACACTGTTTCTCTACAGTTTAATGTGGCAGTTCCTTTTTTGCCCCAGCAACTGCACTGTTGATTCATTTCTTATCCCCTGAAATATTCTGTAAATTCTTCTTGGAAAAATTTCTGCTGTGCTGTTGAATTTAGTCACCTTGGGTCCCATAGGGAGACAGAGGTTAGATATATCTTTAAAAAAACCAAATGCATGTTTTAAGCTCAGGAGCAGCCTTTTAAAGTCAGGAAATAAACTACAGAACATACTTCACCCATTCCTGGCTTAGACAAACAGAACACTGTAATCAACTGGTCTTGCCCCCCTTTTTGTGTCATTAAAACCAGTGACTAATCTCAGACTCTTCTATTATTGCCTGTTTTATCTTGTTTTCTCTCAGACTCTCCCCACAACTGTCTTGCTCCTTCAGACTCTGCTTCATGTGCACATAGTGGAGTGTTTGAAAATGCTGAGTGCTTTTGGAGTACATGAAGTACATGGAGTTTCACAATGTGCTGTAGCTTCTTTGAAATTCCAGAGAGACTGTTGCTTCCCGCATCCTCTCTTGTAGCAGAAACATCCATAATTAAACTATCCCTTTAAATTGCCTACCTGCCCCAGTCTTTAAACCTTCTCAGTACAGAAGTTTTACTGTGGCACCGTTACAGCCATTATAAACCGTTTCCTAAAGCCCCACCTACCTGTATGTTGTTACAACTTGTCCATTACTTCTCCTTATCTTTGACTCTTGGCCAAGAGACAACAGTGGTAACCTCTCCTCTTTCTGGCAGGTTCTCAAGTATTTTAAGGGCTTTTTAGTTTTGTTTCATGTAGCTTTATTTTCCTTTAATTAAAAACTGCCTGGTGATTTCAGTTCTTCAGAGGGGGTTTGCCTAAGAAAATAGACCTCAAGTTGAGGGAAATGAATGGAAAAGAGCTAATACAGCAGCTAAAAGATTGAGCAAAGAAATCCAGATTTAAGTGTCTTGTCTGCCATCCACATACTATGCAACCAAAGCCAAACTGAACTCTGTTACTACTGCATTTTCCAACAGAGGGTAATACAGAGTTGTAAAATGATTCAGATGATATTTGTGAAGTGCTTTGAACATTCTAAATTCCTATCTTAGTGCTTCTGCTTCTTTTTCTTCTTCCATCTATTGTTATTGTTGTTGTTACAGAATTAGGACTTGAAATAAAGTAGAGAACTGTGGCATGATCTTGTTCAAAATTCAAAAAAAATTCAGACAACGTAGTCATGCCCTTTCCTGATACTCCATCCACCTCCCTTCCCACTGCAATGTATAGTCTGCATTACTGCACAAAGGGCAGGTGTAGTTTTCTGACAAGATAAATAAGGCTGTGATCCAGTGTCTTCTTTCTTGGTTGTTTACTTTATTGAGAAAAATAGGCCTTGTTTTTCAGCAAGCATGCTGAGTAATGTGTAAAAATGTAGACAGTCTCAACAAGGGTTATTTCCACAGTAGTTATTTATTCTGGAATCAACTGTCACTTATAGAAAGTCCAAATGAAATGGCTGCCAAACTCTTGCATTACAGTTTTTTGTGTTGTCTCCTCATCTTTTAAAGAATTAGTTTGTGTTGGCTTTAACTGCGATTGCAGCAACTGCAGGACAACAATAAAACCCAGACTTAGAAAGCATAGTACACTTTTCGAAGAGGCATTCGTAAAATATGAAAGCAAATGTTCTGATATTCCATGTTTAATGATCATTCGTTACAAGTTTAACAATACATAATCTAAACTGGACAGATTTTCAAATACTTGTCACATTCATACTTTTATGTTTTGAATTACACCAGGTAACTACCTATAAAGTAAGTTGTTAAGAATTTGAAATATAGTGACTTTCAGTGTGAGAGATAAGTGTGTACTTAAAAAGTACCCACTTTCCTCTCGGTTGTGCTTAGTATGTGTGGACAGGTCTTTGTAAAACCCTGCTAAAAGCTTATTCCCCCCCCCACTCCCCTGCCATCCCCCATTTTTCTTTAATTTGTTGTCTTACTCAGAAGACACTATGAAAGCTCTGCCTTCTATTTCATGGAATTAAATGTGGAACTATATTCCTGCAGGATAAATTGTCGTTGCTTAGATACACAGTGTTTTATAGAGTGACATAACAGAACGTAGGTCCTTGCTCCAAGCAGCTTATACTATCAATTTCAGCAAGGAGGGAGACAAAAGAAGAAAAAAAGAGGGGAGAGAGGGAAAAGCTGCTAACGGGGATGATTATGAGTACCTGGGCTTCATTATGGCTACACAGTTAGATTAAGGGCGTCTCCAGACAGACGTCTCCAAGTGATTCCAGTCAAATGGCACTGTGCAGTTCTTCTGTCTTTTTTGCCTGAATGGACTTTTTTTTTGTGGTAAGAGGGAAAAACAGAAAAAGCAGTGAGAAAACACAGGAGTGTTGCAAATTGAAGATGATGTTGTCTAGATCCTCATGAAGTTCAGCATTTGAGGCAGCAGGCATTAGTGAAATAAAGGCCTTACTGAGAAGTGCTCTGTATCTTTCAGGTTACAACTTCCAAAAATAATTCTACTGAGAACTATGCAAATAGTTCTACATCTTTTTCTCATTTTTCTCAGTCAACAAGCATTTACAGATAGATATTTCAGCTGTGTTTCTCCTTCAGTGTCCCATTATGAAGCCTACTATTTTTATTATGTTTTCAGTATGTCACATCCATCTAGAAGGTAAAGGGCCAGCTACAGCCATCTTACAGACCACTCTCTTCTCCCATGTGCTAGAAGTGGCAGGTTTCATTTATAAAGCTGAAGCTATCTAGCAATAATGGCTTGCCTCTTAAGGTGTGTTTAAGCATAATATTATGTATATACACTTACATGCAACATAGAAGATTCAAAAGAGAGATGTACCCCTTAAGTGTGGAATTTCTGTTTCTTCTAGCCTGAAAACTAATTTGGTGAAGCTGTGAGGCCAGATAAAAAGGCTTTGAGAGTTACATCTGAATGGCAGCCTGCTAGTTCACCATTGCTTAGTAGATACTATTCCATTAATGCTGGGGATCCGTAACACAATCATTAGTATTGTCACTACAGTTAACTATATATCAAATTATAGTCTTCTGATGGTGCAGTTTCTTTTAAATTTCCCAAGAGTAAAACTGCCAGATCAAAATTCAAATTAAATTATAACAGTATTACAAAGGAAGTCAGCATGTTGCCAAGAAAGCACATTTTTATTTAAAGTATGCCCTTTAATCTTCTTCTTTGTATTCTCTTTGTGTCCATTCCTAATAGGTGATTTCATGCACTCTGGACGTTATGCTGCTCATACTATTAATGGCGGTTGGTCTCCATGGTCTCCATGGTCTCAGTGTAGCCGTGACTGCAGCAGAGGCATTCGGAACCGGAAGCGTACTTGCAACAACCCTGAACCAAAGTATGGAGGGCTGCCTTGCCTGGGGCCATCTCTAGAATACCAAGAATGCAACATTCTTCCATGTCCAGGTAGGAGGCCATGGAAATGGAAAATATGGAGTCATTCTCAAATTACACATCTTAAAAAAAAACACCTTCACCCAAAAGAGAGATCGCAACTGGCCTGTGAGACATCTTTTCTAGAAAAAATTGAGACTATCGCCCTTTCCACACCTTACCTTTTTCAGGCGCTGGGGTGTGGGGACTGTGCAAGCAGCTTCCGGCAAGAGGCTCTCGTGTCCCTGCTGCTTCAGCTCCACACGAGCTGCCTCTTGCGCGAGAGCCCCTTCCCTTCCTTCTGCAGTGCAGCCTGGGAGTTTCCCAGGCTGTGCTAGGGCAGGATGCGTGACCGGTGCGGCTCCAGAGGCTCTGCATGCCAGGTAAGTGCGCGTGGGGCCCGGGAGCAATGCGCAATCACGCATCATTTTCAGCTTCCAGCTGAAAATGAAAAGGTGCGCAATCGACGCCTGCTGGCCCCTGGAGCATCACACGATTGTGAGTGCATCATGCAGATTGCTCCTCACAATCATGTGACGCTCCAGGCGCCCTTTCACATGGCAAATGCCATGTGGAAAGGGCCTATGTTTCTATTAAAGGAGTTTCCGTTAAAGGGACCCTTTTTTATAAACCTCATAGTTGTTGTTTTAGTATAGTCCAAGGGAGAAATAGCTTGCTGAAATGTGGCATGGGGAAGGGGAAGACCATGGTAAGATATGTACATTTGCAGTGTATGTGTCCTAGGATCTCATGGCAAGACATTGGTACTGATGGAAATTTTCCTTCTTCTGCAAATAGCATTGTGGCGGGGGGGGGCATGGAGAGATGATCTAGAAAAAGATTGGGAGCAAAAAGTAATTCCTCCTTCTCCCACCATGTTCCAAATCTTGATCAGCTATGTGCTGCCACATCCATCTGAAACACACACACAGACAAAATTGCTAAATTTATGCAAGCCATCGAATTCTGGCTGCTCATGGTCTGAGTGGTAGCAGGAGAGCTTAGAACATTCAGTAATGACAAATCCAAAGAGAAGGGAAGATTAATTTGTTGCCATTAATATTAATAACTGAAACTGTTTAATTTGCCAATTTATGTTAATTGAGTTAAAAATATGGGGGTAAAAGATCTAGTGGCACCTTCAAGACTAACCAATTTATTTTAGCATGAGCTTTTGTTGATTTCAGTCCTCTTCTTCAAATGCATTGATAGAGTACAATATTCAGGCCATGATTTGTTGTTTAAAATTTTTGGTTTTCAGAACAGGCTGTGAGATTTACAGAGAATACATGTGACTCACTGAAGAAGGGGATAGGTGAAAAGCAGAATGTGGGTGGGACCATACAGAGAAAAGAGGGAGGTCAAAGAGAGAAGAAAGGAGGACCAGTTGAAGGGAAACTTTTCACTTAATTATCCAGGTGCCCAGCCTTGCATGAACAATAAACCTACTAAAGAGGTACAAAGGGATACATTGCATCTCACTCTGAATGATAAAAACCAGAAATTTGAAGAGACTCCGAGAAAGACTCCAGCAGTTTTCATTGGGGCCAATAAAGGGTGAAAGAGAGGACACACTAGACTTCAGCTCTGAAAGACCTGCCATTACAAAAGAGCACTGGGTGTCCTAGGGTCTCATGGCAAGCACACAATCCACACCCCTTCCCTCATTTCATTTCTATATTTTAGGCATCCACTCAGCATGTCTCTTGTCTTTCCTCTAACTTCTGAACTCCATGAAACAGCCAGAAGATTAGAACAACAAGCCAGCTAACACAGAGCCATTTGGTGTATTTCCTCCAATGCTAATCTCTTTTCTCCGAAGGCCTTCTTGTCTTATGTAGTCTGGCAGAGAGAAAACCATCCTGTCCTCTAACAAATTTGAATTACCTAAAATAATTGATCTGCAGAAATAACTGTCATGCTAATCAAGCAGGCTGTTGAGTCCAGTCATGCTGAGTGGGAAAAGTCTAATGCAGTGGTTTTTAACCTTTTATTTACCAGAGACCCCCTTTAAATGTATTTTGTTGTCACAGGCCCCCAGGACTTAACTCAAGATTTAAGATCCTAAAGTGCATCAAATATTTATTTAAAATTGTCTGTCAAGGGAGGTATAAGTAATGCATACTTCCCTGAGAGGTTCTGGATGGAGAGGGGATACTTTTCCCCTGTTTCTTCCCACAAGTCTAAGGCTAGAGTGGATTGAACAGCAACATGCAGGCCCAGCCAGTCGGCCAGCATTTGTCCTTCTCCCTGCCTTCCCTCCTTCTTTTCTAGCCATCTAGCTGATCAGAAACACCCCTCCACCCTTTTTGCTTTCTTCACTGGGAGCAGAGGAGACTGAGATGGGCAAGGCAGGGAGGGAAAAAGACAAAGAGGAGAGCTTTGAAGAAAAAAAAGAATCTCACTTGGAGTAGGGCCTCATGAGAAGAGGGGGTGCTGCTGCAGCCGGTACCACCCCCTGGCAAGACACTGGAAGTTGGAAGGACAGATCATTGTTGGCAAAATAAGCTGCCACTCAATTCAGACAAAAATGTGCATAATTATGAATGAAAATGAGAAAGCGCATTCAGGGCCTTTTATACAATTGTTCCTTCAGTTTCCCTCTTTTTGGTCTTCAAAGCCCCCCTTCACACCTTTTGCTCTTTTCTCTTCCCCTCTCTCTCTCAATCCCTCCTGGTGAAGAAATCAAAAAAGAGGGGAGTGTTTTCTTGTTTCTGATAGACTAGATGGCTGGAAAAGAGTGGGGGGACTATGACTGGATATCAAGGTTTGAATCCCAGCTCAGCCATGGAAAGCCACTGGATGACCCTGGGCAAGTCACACTCTCTCAGCTTCAGAGGAAGGTAAAGTCAAAATCTGCTCTGTACAAATCTTGCCAAGAAACCCCCCTCATGGATTTGTTTTAGAGTTGCCGTAAGTTGGAAAGAATGTGAAGGCACACAACAACAACAACAACAACAACAGGCATTTATCTGTCCAGATAAGAAGTACATATTTACCATATCCTGTTTAATATGTAGAGACAAGACCTTTCCTCTCTTTCTCTTATCAGCTCTCTAAGGATATTTACCAGCCAGGAACAACATCAGAGGCATAAAGGCTGTCAGAGACAGCTAGGTCTGACCTCGTTGTCTGACCTTTTGTAGCTACGAAGGAAGCTTTTATACCATTTTCAGCCTCTATCTGTCTAGTTAGAAGCAGTCTGTATGCAACCAATGAATAACCAGTCATTGAAGAATGTCTATGACCATTGCGTCTGGATGTCTGCCAGTAAATGATTGTATCAGCCTTATAGATGATTGCATCAGCTGACACTATTGCACCAATGCAATAGACCTTTTCACTTTTTCTCTGTACTCTGATCATTTGTTACATTCACCATCAGATTTTTCTCTTATTTCCTTTGTTTTGGGTTTGGTGGCTACATGCCTAGAACTAAATAATAGGCTTGTATTTCTTACACAGACATTTGGCTTTTACTCTATACAGACACACTTATGTTCTGAATATTCAGGCTTGAAGGAATTTAATTTTGCAAAGTATATACCAAATATTGTTCACCTTGTAATATTCCACCAGTATGGTATGGGGTGCTCCTTCTTCCTAGATAAAATGAAATAAGGATCACCATGGGGAATAATAAAGAGTAGATTTTCAGCAGCAATTCATAGTTGCCCAAAACCAGTTTTATCTTCTGTTTTACCAAGACCTTCTGTGGTAGTATTTGGAAATGGAGAGCTGCACAAGTGGAATCCATAATACAGAACTTTCTGGACTGGCTGGGAAAAATTGTTTTAAATGTTACCTCTCCAGTGTGTGAATACTGCATGGGACAGAGCTCCTGTGCTACTCCTGTAATGTTTGAAGAAGCCCTTAGATTTACTTGATCTGTATATGAACTACCATTTCTGAGTATGCCCCCTATTTCTTACTGCCGCGCTAAGAGGTGTAATATGTGTTTCACCTTCCATGTTTCTGCTTTATGTCAGTAGAAATATTGGATATCTTTTGACAATTGATATCTAAGAACATATGGCGAAGATCCTGGACTGGGAGACACATGTGTATTGCATAGCTATGTCTCTGTAATCTCTGGGCTCCTGTAACATAATTAGATTTGCAACCCCACAACACAGCCATTTCTGTGTTGTTAGAGAACAAGAGGATTAAGGGAGATGTGTCCAGCTGTTTTTCTGTACTGGATACACGGTGTCAGCCATCTCTAGACACCTCCAGGAGTCCTCAGGAGTTACTTGTAGATGACACCTTTGCAATGTATGTTACTATAAGAAAATAGTTGGGCAAATGCCTGGTGATCGCCTCAGTCTCAGACAACACAGAAATTACTGTGATGAGTACAAGTGGGGCTGTACTGTTTTCAAAGTGAGTTTGGAGGGATTTTGTTTTTTGCATGGTCAGAACAGTACTGTGACCTCCACAACAACCAAAAGAGTGAATTGTGAAGGCAGAAGTCTGAATTATGGCATTGTAATTCATCAGCAGGATGCTAGTCATGATTTTTATTATCTGGAAATTTGTTGCAGGAGATGCTTGCCTGGATAGGAGAAATTCAGCTAAAAAACATGAATGAAGCCAGTTGAATTACTCTGTTTTGCATACATTTATAGCAGCAAGTAAATATTCTTTGTTTTCTCTTTCAGCCAATCACATAACCCTAAACATTCACTTATAATAGGATATATTTGTCATAAACAAAAATGACTCTATATGGATTACATACATGCATAATGTGAAATACAAAGATGGCATACATTTTTTATAAAGATCACATACATGTTAAGGAAGAACAGAAGTCAGTTAAACTTAGTATGAATATAAGTTTGGGGTACATGCTTTTTACCCCTTGGGACTGATTCCTATAAGTAACCTGGTCCTTCTTGAATTCTACTGGTTTTATTTTGTCTTTCTTCAGTTGATGGAGGCTGGTCTTGTTGGTCTTCGTGGTCCAAGTGCTCCACTACTTGTGGAAGTGGGCATTACATGCGGACTCGCTCGTGCACAAACCCCGCACCAGCTTATGGAGGTGATATCTGTTTAGGACTCCACACGGAAGAAGCACTATGCAATACACAGCAATGCCCAGGTACAGGAAATCAACTTTGTTAATCCCTTCATGGTTTTGCAGAAGAGGCATGGCTTATAACTAGATCTCTTTGGAATTAGGCAGTTTGTTGGGATTATATTTGTATTATATATCATGTATTTTTATTTGTATTATTTTTTATCCTCCACTTTCTATAGGTAATGTATGTCTGTTTCAAACTTATCACCATTCGATCCTAATAACATCCCTTACAAGGAAGCTTGGCTGAATTATTAAGAGAGATTGAAGGTGTGATGCACCAGATTTCCTCAAGTCTAAGAACACCCTAACACTGAACTGGGAAATCTGTGCCAGAATTTCACCCAGTTTGTGCCATCAGCCCACTTTAGCAGTCTTACCCTGTGAGCCCAGCATCTTGAGCTCTTCCCAGTATCTCTAGTTCCTGTTAGGAAGCCTTAACCTATTTAGGATTGCTATGAAGATTTCTGTCAGTGGAAGACCCTAGTTAGTTAGAACAGAAAAATATATAAGCCCCTAAGATAACAGGAAAGATGTTTTCCTTCCGCCCATTCTGGAGGTAGTTGGATGTAAGTGGAGGATATAATAGTGCAGCAGGAGCTAAATGAACCCCCTGGCAAAAACTTGGTGAAACCCAGGAAAGCAGCAACTCTTCTTTCTCATGAAGGGTCAGCTTTTTTGGCAGAGAGCTGCTATCACTTTTGTTTCTGGCTGAAGCTTCAAGTTATTCCCTTTTGCTACCCTTACCTAATCCACCTTACCAAAACCAACATGTATAATGGAGTCTTTGTCCTTCATCCAACAAATACTGCCTCTGATGGGAGTGGAAAGGGATGGATTATTTTATAAAGCACTAGCGTATATACCTGACATTGGCTGGGATTTTATTTTCTCATAGGTAATACTTGTTAGAAAGATTTGAGATCCTGTGTTTCTAATTCCCCAAACTGTCTTGTCCAGTACCTGTAACTTTTCCTCATGTTCCCCAGTCTAGTCTGTATTCAGAGTTACTAACATACAGAGGTTGGGTTCCTGAGGGAATGCACTGCCCTCCTCCTTGCTGCTAGGCCTCATCTCCATAGCATCCACCCTATTCTCTGGCTGAGAATTCTAAAGGCCCCTCCCTCAACTGCAAACCCCAGGATTCCATAAAATCTTCTTAGGCAGCCAATCATATGAGGTCTTTGCTTAACATAGCCAATCATATGAAGTCTTCTTGCCTGACACGGACAAACAAACAAACTTTGGCTTTTATATATTAGTAGATAGAGAACATCTTCTCTATCCCACTGGACTGTCCACAAGGAGCATGTTCTGCCTTGAGGAAAGTGGTAAAGTGCCTAGACAGAGAGGGCAGCTTGATTAGGAGAGAGGGGGTGGTCATGGGGGAGCGGGGGAGTAGCATCGGCTTTACTCACAACATTAGAAGAGAAGGGACTAGCCCTTCCTTTGATCAGTTTTACCATTGACTTTCCGCATGATGACTTTTCCAGTCAATGACAAATGCTCTTAGCTATATTATTAGCTTTGTTTCAGCGTAGGCCACATTTGAGGCTAGAACTACTAACAAAGAGCACGATGTTGAGTACTCTTCTAACTCTAATTGTAGAATCGGACTAATGTTGTGCTAAAACCTTATCATGTGATGATTTAGTACTGGGTATTTATGATTTAACATGTTTACGGGGGGAGTGTGCCAGACATTTCACATGCTTCTTGATTTTTGTGGCTGCCACAGAGAGTTGGTCTGAATGGTCGGCGTGGTCTGGCTGCAAGTTGTCTGGCGTCCAAGTCCGCACCCGCCAGTGTAATGTTTTATTTCCTGTGGGTCACCAGTGCTCTGGGAATGCCACCGAGAGTCGGCCATGTGTTCTGGATTCCAACTTCATTCCAGGTAAGAGCAGAACATTAATCCATTTCCTGGATGGGAGGCCCCAAGTAAGTTTCTGTGAAGGTGATAAATGATGAAAAGGATAGAGGCAAAATAAAGAGACTGGTGCTGGTCAACAGTTTGTTAGGGTGGAACTGGAAGAGGGAAAGATGAATCATTCCAGCCCCCCCCATGCCTTTTGTGCCTCTAAATGGTTTTTCTGAAGCCAACTGATAGCTTTAGATCTTTTCTTCCCTGTCTTTACATTTGTGATGTCCCTCAAGTATGTACACTGGATCTGAGTGCTTTCTTTCACTTGACATATTTTCAGAATACAAAGTGATATCTTTTTGTCTACATATTAGCAACTTTTAGGGCTGCCTGTGAAGAGCTGTCTAAACAGACTTAAGAATTTCTTGCACCAAACTGATTAGGGCAAACATTATTTCAAGATGTCTTCATTTTAAATTCAGCTTCAAAGGATTATTTTGGACTTGCTTATTTTTAAATGAATTCAGAAGAATTGTCATTCTGTACCAGTGCCACCTAACTGAATTATTTGCCATCACAGACATAACAGTAGCAAGGACCAGAAGTGTTAAAGAAAAACGATGTGGAGGTAAGGATCCCTCTCTCTTTTCCTTAACAATAATTTCCTGTTTTTTCTTTCTCTTTTTCTCTCTCTCTGTATCCCTCTCTTTTTCTCTCTCCCCACCCCGTCTTTATATTACTTTTCCCACTTTCACTGTCCTGCTGCATAAATTGCTGTTCCGTTGTTCTTTCTTCCCAAATGGTTGCACTTTGCATCCCAAAGCATCAAATCTATATGGAGGAAGGCCAGTGTGGAGGGGTTCCGTTTGGTTCTTACCTGTGTCTATGATGTAGGATCTTGGCTTTATTTTTAAAGAAGCATTTGTTACTCAATCTCAGTTGTTTTTAAAAAGGTAACATGTTGTTGTTACTCATTATTTAAGGAGTAGCAAGAATGAGTGCTTAGAAGGACTGTTTTTGTTCTTGTTGTGTGCCTTCAGGATTTAGGACTTGCTTATTTTTATATGTGATTCAGAAAAATGATTTGAGATTGTAACTCTGCACCATTCCTCATACTACCAATAACAATAACAACAATGTGTTAATTTTTAGGGTTTTTTTTGTAATTATTGGTTTTAAAATTTACTTAAAAATATAAAAATCCCCTAAACAAGGCATATTTTTTCATAATGATAAATATTACTCATTATGCTAAATAAAAGAAATGATGTTACCAAGCAATTACTGCTGCTGGGGTACTTCCAAATCCTATTCAAAAGACAGAACTTCACTAATAGAAAGCTGCATTTCGTAGCCTGCTTTCTAAAAAGTGAATCCCATTAAATAGAATGGGGCTTATTTCTGAGTAAACAGACCCAGAATCTTGCTGTAAGACTGTCATTCCAATCTCAGAAATGCCAGCCCATGTTTGCATTTTTCATGAGGACAAAATTCATTATAAGGATGCAGTGGGTATAAGGTGCTATATGAGCAGTGGTTTGGAATAGCTATTGCAGTTCCACAATGAAATCACTGCACAAAGACTTCAGCAGCATCCCACAGAGAATCCCTTGCGGTCGTGTGAAATTGTTTTGTTTGGTTTTATCAGACTTCTCACCAAATAAAACAATTTTCTGTAAAAGGGAACCTAGGAATAGAGAACACTTCTGGAGAAGAAAGTTGTTCTCTGGCTTCCTCATTTCAACTCATAATTTAGAAAACAGTGGTGTGTAGACCTGTTAATGGCTTAAAAATAAACATCTTCCTGCAATAGTTGAAGTCCTCATTTTGCAGCATAGACAATATTTAGGCATATTCAGATACCCTGCAAATGTTGTTTCAAGAGCTCAGGCTAGAAGTTACATGCCTATTTTCCAACTCTGATTTGAGAACTTTTACCAGTCTCAGCTGAAATTCATGGATTCCTATGGAGACTTCACAAGACCCATGCTTTTTCTGATCAGGGGGGCCAACCAATGAGTGTGGAGATCACTTCTTTTAGGACCATGGAGGTGAGCTGAACGTGATAAGAGAAAGAACTGCCTTCAGCATTCTCTGGACTGGTCCTGTCATGGCGAGGGTAGCTTTCTCATTCTGTCTGCCACTACTGTTGAATTTAAATGAAGTAAAGTTGAGGTTTTCTGAATCCCATTGCAGGGTCTTCCCTTGGTTAAGCAGTGATCCAGAGCTATTCCAGGGAGGTCCCTGGGGAGGGGGGAGGGGAGGTAGCTGCACAGAGGATGGGGGCTTTCCCCACAAAATAAGAGTTCTGCCTTTCCTCAATGCAATTTTCTTTCAGTACCTAGATTTCTATGATTGCAGTAAAAAACATTTCACTTTATTTAGTGATACAGTTTAGGCATCCAAAGAAAAGAAGCAAAGTGCTGCACCATACCGCAATAACACATTATTCCATTACAATCCCAGCATTGCCATTTCTTGATCCTGTTTAGTTAGGAATGCTGTCTACTGCACACTTTCACCTTAACTGGATAAGTAGCATCATTGCCACCAGTGTTCCCTCTGCACGACAGTGGTATTGGCCAGTCCCTTTCCCCACCTTTTCCCTGCCCCACAGTCCCTGATTGGTTGGAATTTTTTTTTGTAAGTTGCACTGGCAACAGCATGATATGCCAGTACACTATTGCATTATAGTGCACTTTTGCACTATAATGCTTAAAAATGTATTTAAAAAATGTATTTAAAAAATACAAAGTTTTAACTCAAAGGAGAAATTTAAAATAAATATGGAGAGGTGATAGATTCTAAATTTACCATGCCATGGGAGCAGCTGAGGGAGAGACAAGCTGGGCACACCCACACCCCACCCACTCCTGGATCCGTGATGACAGGAAGTGCTATCAAACACTATCATGGAACCAAAGCGACGCAGGACAGGATTATAGCTAAAGGAGGATCTAAGTGGATTTTTGAGAAAATGAAATAGGGCTGATGTTCAACACTTGGGAATGGGATAGCAGCTGGATAGTGATGATGTCATGCCATTGCACAGCTCCTGGACATAGGAAGAACAGGTTGCTTACCTGTAACTGTGGTTCTTCGAGTGGTCATCTGTGCCCTCATACATTAGGAGCTTTTGCGCCTGCGCGGTAGCATTTAGAAGATTCTAGAGCTCGTTAGCTTTGGCGGGAACCCCTCCACGTCGGTATTGCGCATGCTCCTCCCGCCGACTAACGGTCTCTCCTCAGTTCTGGTCCGCCGAAGCAGATGGGACCTGAAAAAGAGGGGAAGGCAGGGTGGGGATGTATGAGGGCACAGATGACCACTCGAAGAATCACAGTTACAGGTAAGCAACCTGTTCTTCTTCGTGGTCTCTGTGCCTCATACATTAGGAGACTGTGTAGCTTACCAGAGGGTGGTGGGTCAGGTCCCATATCCTAGAGCACAGAAGACAGCACAGCACATCCGAACTGGGCATCTCTCCTGGACCGGCAGTCGAGCCTGTAGTGGCGCACGAAGGTCGATGGCTGGGACCAGGTCGCCACACGGCAGAGTTCCGACAGGTTGACGCCTCGCAGGAGGGCAGCAGATGTCGCCACGGCCCTGGTGGAGCGGGCCCGAAGCAGGTCTGGTGGAGGCTTCTTGGCAAGCTAGTACACCAGGTGTATAGTCTGTACCACCCACTTGGAGAAGCGCTGGGTGGATACCTTGTGGCCTCTCCGGCGCCTGCCATAGCAGACAAACAGATGGGGTGTCTGTCTGTAGGCCGCAGTCCTGTCTTTGTAAAAAGCCAGCGCCCGACAAACGTCCAGGAAGTGGAAGGACCGCTCCAGAGGTGTCGTCGGGTCAGGGTAGAAGGCCGGCAGGATGATGTCCTGGCTCAGATGGAAGCTGGACACCACCTTCGGCAGGAAGGAGATGTCAGGCCAGAGGACCACCTTGTCACGCTGGAAGACCAGGTATGGCTCATCGCACCGTAGCGCCGTCAACTCTCCCACCCGCCTGGCAGAGGTGACGGCCACTAGGAACATGGTCTTCATCGCGAGCAGCCTGTCGTCCGTCGTGGCCATGGGCTCGAAGGGCGGCCTCGTCAGCTGGGACAGCACCAATGACAGCGACCACGGCGGTAGCGGTGGCGATACCGGCGGGTAGAGGTGCTGTAGGCCCTTGAGGAACTGTTTGATGGGTACCGTCCCTGAAGAGTGTGGCTGATGGGGATCGTGGCGGCTGGTATGCCACAATCGCGGCGAGGTAGACCTTTAGCGACGGGAAGACCAGGCCCTGTTGCCGGAGGTGCAGGAGGAAGTGGAGCACGGTACGCAGGGTGACAGGCGATACTGGCTCTCGACGTTCTTCAGCGAAGGTCACGAAGCGCTGCCACTTGTAGTGGTAGTTCCTTCGCATGGACTCCTTCCTGGCCATGGTCAAGACGTTCCCGATGGCCGGGTCGTCTAGGGCAATATCCTCCAGGCATGGAGGGCCAACACCGGCAGGTTCGAGTGCAACACCAATCTGTCAGAGTGGGACAGCAGGTCCGGTACCGTGGGAAACCTGAGAGTCCTGCCCCGGGCGGCCTCGATCAGGAGTCCGAACCAGTGCTGCCTCGGCCAGTACAGTGCCACAAGGATCGCGCTGCTCGGTCCGCGATGATCTTCGCAATCACGCGGCCCAGGAGCGGGAACGGAGGGAAGGTATAGATCAGGCCCTCGTCCCAAAGGAACTGGAACGCGTCGCCGATGGAGTGATGATCGTGGCCGGCCCTCGAGCAGAATTGGCGGCACTTCACGTTCTGGCTGGTCGCGAAGAGGTCGATGGTCGGCTCGCCCCATCGGTCCAGAAGCGTCCGGAAGGCCTCGTCGGACAGGGACCACTCGTGGTGGGAAGTGGTGTCCCTGCTGAGGGCTTCCGCTGTGGTGTTCTCCTGCCCCGCCAGGTGAACCGCCACAGGGTGTATCCGGAGTGGGACGCACCAATTCCAGAGGTCGAGGGCGATGCCCAGTAGCGTGGTGGAGTGCATCCCTCCCAGCCTGTTCACGTAGAAGACCGCCGTCGTGTTGTCAGTGAAGATCAACACCGTGTGGCCCGTGACCAGGTGTCGGAACGCTCTCAAGGCCTTGTGGATCGCCAGCAGCTCGAGAGCGTTGATGTGGAGGAACAGCTCGTCGTCCATCCACCGGCCTCGGACCCGGAGATCGCCGTGTGTGCTCCCCAGCCGAAGAGGGAGGCATCTGTCGTTACCGTGAACGACGGCTTGGGTTCGCGGAACGGCATGCCCGACAGGAGGTTCCTGTACGACAGCCACCACAGGAGCGATCGGCGTGCCTGTTGGGGCAGGCGGTATCGGCGGTGCTGGTCGTCCCAGAGTGGATCGAAGGCCGTTACGAACCAGTGCTGGAGCGGCCGTGCGTGCAACCTGGAGAGGTAGGTTACGGCAGTGGTCGAGGCCATGTAGCCGAGGAGCTGTTGAATCCTCCTCGCTGACACCGTCGAGGCCTCAAAGGCAGCGGACGCCGCCCGACGAAGCATCCGCGCCCTCTCGTCTGGTAGGAAGGCCCTCGCCGATACCGAGTCGAGGGTCGCCCCAATGAAGTTGAGAACCCGGGTGGGCTCGAGGTGGGACTTCTTGGGGTTGACTCTGAATCTGAGCCGAGTGAGAAGAGACAAAGTCCGATGAATGTCCCTGTACAGTTTCTGTTTGCAGGACGCCACTAATAGCCAATCGTCCAGGTAAGGATAGACGGAGATGCCCTTCGTCCACAGGAAAGACACGACTGGAGCCATGCACTTGTTGAACACCCACGGTGCGGTGGAAAGTCCGAACGGCAGCACCCGGTACTGGTAGCTGGTGCCGTCGATCGCGAACCGTAGGTATCTCCTGTGCTGCGGCCAGATCGAGATGTGGAAATAGGCGTCTTTGAGGTCTATGGATGCAAACCAGTCCCCTCGGCGAAGGAAGGGGAGGATCGAAGGCAGCGTGACCATCTTGAACCTCTTGGGGCGGATGTATTCATTCACCCCTCGGAGGTCTAGGATGGGTCGCAGGGATCCGTCCGCCTTCGGCACCATGAAGTACCTCGAGTAGAAGCTGGTGGTCTTGGCTGAAGGCAGGAGCCTCTCGATCACTCCCTTCTTGAGGAGAGACTGGACCTCTTCCAGTAGAGCCGAGCTGGCCAGGTTGGAGTAGTAGACACCCCGTGGCGGAATATCCTGGAACTCGATGGCATACCCCAGGCGGACGATGGTAAGTACCCAGGAGTCTGCAGTGATCTCCCGCCAGTGGTCGAGGTGTCTGGCCAGGCTGGGGTGGTGGATCAAGTCTACTGGAAGGGCGAAGGATGGCACGGGTGGAGTCCTGTGAAGGTTGTCAAAACCGGGACTTCACTCTGGAGGACAACTTCTTGGACGACGAAGACGGGCGCCGTCTAGGAAGCCTCCTCGAAGCCGAAGACATCAATGGCCTCGACGCAGTCGACCGCGGGGACCGTGGCTGGTACGCCGAAGAGGAGGAGGACCTTCTCCACGAAGGCCTCAGCTGGAAAGTGCGGCGAGACTGGGCAGGCTGGTTGATGCCCATCTTCTTTGCTGTCAGCCGGGCCTTGACGAGGTGATGCATGGCCTCGTCGGTGGAGGTGTGGAAGAGCCCTTCGCCATCGAATGGAAGGTCTTCAATCCGTCGACGGCTGTCCTCCTGAAACCCAGAGGACCGGAGCCACGTGTGGCGTCGGAGGGATACGGCACCGACCATCACCCTCGAGGTGGCCTCCACGGCGTGCCTTGAGGTGGCGATCTGCTGGATAGCCACTGCAATGGCCTTGCCAAAGATCTGAGTGGCTGAGGCGCGTGACTCCTCTGGCAGGTCAGCGAGAAGTGGAGCGAGTCGGTTGAAGAGGTTCCGATGGTATGCCGCTAGGCATGCCATCGTGTTCACCATCCTGGCCACCAGGGACGATGCCGAATAGAACCTTCGGCCAAAGGTATCAAGCTTCCGTCCTTCACGGTCCGGAGGGGTGGTATGTGCCTGATTACCTCCCTTTGTCTGGGCCGACTCGACCAGTATAGAGTTCGGTATAGGATGATTGAAGAGGAACTCCGCGTTCTCCTTCTGGGTCCTGTACAGATGCTCTAGCCTATGTGGGATAGGCTGCGCTGACGCCGGCTTCGCCCATGGCTGCTTCATCGCCTCCACCAGGGTTGGTAGGAATGGCAGCAGTGCGGTCGATGGTGGGCAGGCTTCCAAGTACTGGAAGACCGGGTCCTGGGCTTGTGGAGCAGGTTCGGTCACCTTGAGGCCAAGGGCTGTGGCCATCCAGAGGAGGATTGTGGAGAACTGGCGGACATCCTCCGGTGCAGACTCCGGGCCTGGCTCCCCGAACACCAGCGGCGGGGACTCGTGAGAAGAAGGGGTGGACTCAGCGGAGTCAGAGTCGTAAGAGTCGCCAGATGGAGTTGGCGACCTCTCCGCCTCCTTCTCCTCAGCCGGCCTATGGGCCGGAGGTGCCAGGGTGACTGCTGGAGCTGCAGGCTGCGTCGGTACCGGTGCGGCCGATGTCGTGGCCGGTATCAGAGTCACCTGCAGGGGCATGACCACGGGCCTAATACAGTGTGCCGCCTGCATGGTAGATGTCGCAGCTGCTGCCGGCTGGGCCACGGTGAGCTGTGGCACTGGGCGGGTAGCTGTGGCCGTCGTCCGTGGAGGTGGAGAAACAGCCCTGTAGCGGGGTGAGGGCTCCCGGGACCTACAGTGACTTGGTGAACGACGCAGCGGTGACCTTTCATAGTGGGGGTAGTGAGCCTCCCGCGGTGGCGAGCGAGACTGGCGGCGAGGTGACCAGTACCTTGGATCTGGATGGTACCGGTCCCTGTACGATGGCGAGTAGAAATAGTAGGAGCCGGCCGGTTCGTGCCACACCTGCTCCTGGGCGTACCTTCCTAGGTAGGCAGGAGAGTAGGCGCTCTCACCCGAGCGAAGCCTCTCCAGGCGCATCTCCCGATAATGCGGGGATGGAGGCCTGGCCCACTGCTCCAGCGAGCAGGACTCGTCGCGTCGAGAGGCTGGGTACTGCCTGACCACAGCCTCCTCTCGGCGTTCTGCTGAGGGTGGACGGCGACTCAGCGGAGCGATCTCCGCGATCAGCTCAGGCGGCTGAGAGGATGAGGCCTGCACGACCTGCTCCTCATCCGACACCTCGAGGATTTTCTTTTCCTCCGGAGGCTCCTCTTCCTCAGGGAGCTCCATCGGTTGAGGTTCCTCGGCGGGTGGAGTCGGGGGTCGAACCACCATCGGTGGAGAGCACCGCTTCTCCTTCCTCTTCTTTTTCTTCTCCCCCGCGCCCTCAGTGGCGGGGCGCTTCTTCTGGGCCGGGGTAAGCGGCCTGGAGGAGGAGGCCTGCGAGCCCGCAGGGTCCTCACGTGCCCGAGTTGCCGAGATCTTCAGTATCCTTGGCAACTTCATTATTGGTACCGAGCCTAGTACCGATGCCGATGACGTCGAGGGCATGGCAGCCGCCGCTGCTGCTACCGAGGAAGAAGAGGAGGACGGGCGTTTCTCAGCCATCGTTTCAGTTCTCTGCACACGCAGAGATTCCTCCCAACAGTAGAATTTTAGCCTTGCTGCCCTGTTACGGAGAGTCTGGTGTGTAAACTCTCTGCAAATAGGGCAGGCCTGAACGTTGTGACCCTCACCCAAACAGATCAGGCACTTAGAATGTCGGTCGGAGAGGGCGACCTTCCTTCCACAGGAGGCGCACTGTTTGAAAAGAGCCGACATAAACCGGGGGCAAGGCAAAAAAGGAGAAAGTCCGAGAATGCCAACACAGTCCGAGATCCGAAATCGTCAACAGCCAGAAAAAGGGTCAAAACCGATCGAAGGAATACAAAGCCAAGTCCGAAATCTGAGAGGGGTAGTCAGAATCCAAATCCAAGTCAAAAAACACCAAGAAATCCAACAAACGCAATGAAAAAAGCAAGCCAACAAGCAGAACCTTCTGTACGCTGAGGCGGACAAGAAAGAACTGAGGAGAGACCATTAGTCGGCAGGAGGAGCATGCGCAGTACCGACGTGGGGGAAGGGTTCCTGCCAAAGCTAACGAGCTCTAGAATCTTCCGAATGCTACCGCGCAGGCGCGAAAGCTCCTAATGTATGAGGGCACAGAGACCACGAAGAAGAACAACCCGTTGCTATGGTGGGATGCTGACTTTGTGTGGAAATGGCCCAACAGAATATGAGTAGAGCAGAGGCAAGCGTTCTGTGTATGAATGATTTTCGTTGTGTAATTGAGGACTAAAGGGAAATTTAATGGGGGAGCAGAAATTATATTTGGAGGAGCAGTGTCCACATAGCTGACTGTAGCTGCACCCTGTCTCTCCAAAGCAAATATACAGAGGGCTAGAGGGGAAGTGGGGAATCACTGAAAATACCTTATCCAGCCAGAGTAACGCATGAGTGGAATTCTGGTTTTTGAAGCTGGAATTTGAGCTATTGTCTTTTACAATCCTAAAGGCTAGAAACTTGTTAAAAAGAAAAATGGATTCCCAGAAAGTACCCTGTGTAACATTTGACATTTCTCCTTCTGTATATTTTCTTTTAATATGCTTCCATGATGCACAGAAAGCCCTGAGAACAACTATGCATAATTACGGAATATGAAAGTATTCATCTAGTAACATCTCTAAACAACATCTGCTAACAGTTCTTTGCCCCATTCCCTTTGCAGAATTCAATATGTTCCACATGACTGCTGTGGGGCTGAGCAGTTCCATTCTGGGGTGCCTTCTGACTCTTCTGGTTTACACTTACTGCCAACGATATCAACAACAGTCCCATGATGCAACTGTCATCCACCCAGTTTCTCCAGCTCCTCTTAATACCAACATCACTAACCATATCAACAAGCTGGATAAATATGATTCTGTGGAAGCCATTAAGGTAATGAATGAATGCAGATGGTGTTTCATAAACTACAGATATTTGAGTTCTTTGGAAAATTACAGTGATCTACACAAAGCTTGAAAAGAAACATTTAAAAATGAGTTAGTTACAGGTATAAACTCAAGAGTTCTCCCAAAGCAGTTCTGTTGTTCTAGAACTGTTGTTCTGGTTCTGCTGTTGTAGAATTCTTTTGGGTCCCTACGCTCATGTAAAAATATTTGCACAAGTGGTTTTGCAGTCTTTAGTTCAGCTGATTATTCTGCAAGCATGCACACGCGGCCATCTCCTTTCACTTTATGCTTGTACAGTGAGGGAAACTAATTAATCATTGTGTGATAAGTGAGCTCAAGGGCGTGGTGCCCATTGGTCATTCAGTTGTGCAGTAGTGGGATCTGGCAGAAGTATGCTAGAATATATTTATAGTATGCAAAAAGTGTATATGATCTTGACCATTTGAAAAAAGGAAACTATTTGCTTTCAATTTTTCTCAAAAGTAACTAAAATAGCTACTTCTTAATTACTTAAAAATACATGCCTGAATGCGAGCAGCTATGGACCTATGATAAACTCCCCTCTTCTCCATCTTGTCAGCCCCTCAGTGTCTGCAACAGAGCATAAGGCAGCAGCATAAGCCAGAACTTGAACCATGTAATATTGCTCTTCTGTACAACCCAATTAACTGTTTAAGGCGCTTTAAAAGATACCATAAAAAAGTGAATCTATTAGTCTTTAAATTACAATTTTAAGACAATTTAGATGTGCCTTAGTTTTTGCAAAAGGGAATTAATTACATGTAACTTATTACTACCAAGCTCTGGCTCTCTTAAAAAAACTTAGTTTATGGGGCCAGTGCCATAATTGGCATTTTGCTTTGGGAAACATATCACTTAAATCACCCAGAGATTTCTGGATGTGTCTAGCCTTTGCATCATCTCTTACTCCAGCTAAGCCACGGAGCTGCATTTCCTTCTCATGTTATTTTGCCGCGTAGAGATTCTATGGCAGTTTCTGTTGCCAGTCAGCATGTAAGGTGTCTCAATAGTAGAGCACAGGCTTTGCATGTAGAAAATCCCAGGTTCAGTCCCTGTTATCATCAAGAGAGCAGGACATACAACTTACTGGAAATCTTGGGAAACTTATATCTGTTTGATGAATCAGAAGAAGAAGAACCACAGATCTGACTTGGTTTAAGGCACGAGATATTCCCTGGTTGCTATTGATGGTTTACTCATGGTAATCTGCTTTATTATTTCTTTCCCTTACTACTCGACTTCCTTTCTTCAGCCTTCTTTCCTGCCTGTTCCTTCATCAGTTTCTTCTTGAAAGATTTGCTATGGTCATTTCTGTGTCCCTTTGCTTGTGGCATTTCTTCTCTTTCAGCATGAGCAGGCCCTCTTTCTTTCTTCTCCATTTTTTTTCTATCACATCTGCTGTATTAATTTTCTTCTTTCTTGAGTAAAAAAGTGTTGTCTCCTTCATAAATACAATGGCTGATACTCAGTTATGCAGCTTAGGGATCCATAACCTTCAGTTATAGATCTGTATTCAGTAAGACTATTTGGTAGTCTTAGTAGTAAGACTATTTAGTAGTAGTAAGTAGTTAGTAGTAAGACTACTTAGGTGTGCAAAAAGTACTGAATACAGATCTGTAACTGAAGGTTATGTATCCCTAAGCTGCATAACTGAGTACCATTCATTGTATTTATGGAGGAGACAACACTTTTTTACTCAAGAAAGAAGAAAGAAGATCAAGTAGTCTTACTGGAAGCCTACATAAATGTCACCCCCGTCCACCCTAATAACTATCCACATAATTGGGTATAAGAGGTCCGTTCAAATTACGATAAGGCTGCGAGGAGGACATTTCCACCCCTTTCCCACCAGCGAATGAGCCTGCAACAATAAAAAATCACAAATCCTCGCCGCAGGCTGGTTGCTGGCAGGAGCAGGGTAGAAATGTCATCTTGTTTGCACCCTGTCAGAAGCTGAATGGACCTCTTTTGCCTGCTCCAGTCGCTGGCTGTTAAGGTGCACTGCTATTCTGGTTAGTTCGCAGATGTAATTAAGTAGCTGAACTTGGATTCCAGTAAATATATTTACATATATTTTAGTGGATATTTGTCTAACTTTGGATTTCATTATTTTAATCGGAATTGTGTACTTAAGTTTTTTTTCTTTTCTTTTCTCATTTTGTTACCAGGCATTTAACAAAAATAATTTGATCCTGGAAGAGCAAAACAAGTACTTCAATCCGCACCTTACAGCAAAAGCCTATTCCAATGCCTATTTTACAGATTTGAACAACTATGACGAATATTAAAAGGGGTACTTTATAAAAGCTATTTTTTCCTGGGTTGTGAACTGTTACGGTACACTCAAATGTACTAGTGTTCTATTACTGCCCCTTTTGCTGCAAAAGAGTCAGAGGTCTCCTTTCAAAAGTGTTCTCCTTCAGTACAATATTTGTACTGCCTAATTACCCTGAGACCTATGAACAAGAAGTGGGCCATTTTGTGTAGGTCAATTGGCTTGGGTCAGTGGACTGCCTTCCTGCTCATAACTTGTTTCAGCTTCTCACAATTGTCTAAGGCTGACTAAGGACTGCCTTCCCATTTTCCCAGAAGAAAACTTTTCTACAAGTGGTAGACTCTAAAAAGAATTAAAGATTATTAGATAGAATTACAAGAAGACTTCCATCCTCCATTTCAGGCTGATGATACTTTTGCCTGTGTTTGGCTCTTTCTGGGACACTTGGAATCATGAAGCTGTTTTGAACTTCAAAGAAGAATACTTTATGGTTAAGCTTCAAACCAGCTGTGGTGCAAGGGATGTTTGCAAAGCAGGTTCAGCACTAGCAGGAAAGAGAGGCGTGCACAGATCAAGAAATGTGCATGCACACCTCATCTGTTTCAGTCTGCCAAGACAGGAGCATCTGTTTAAAGGAAGCAGCAGAGGGTTCACTGGATTATTCCTGTGTGCTGTAGCTGCACAGACTTGTGTATAACACGCATCTCTTCCAGCATAAGTGCAAGGAGGCTCAGAAAAAGGGTTTGTTCTGGCATTCACAAAGCCACCAGAACACAGAGTTGACTTGCAGATCCACCATTTCCTTTGCCTGTCCTGCTGAGTTGTAGGCAGAAAGCACAAATGCTTCCTTTTGGGAAAGAAAAGTCATCAAGGAAAAAGTGACATAAAATGTATTGAGTAATGCACTGTTAGAACAATTTTGGTGCAACTAGGGCTGCAATCCTAAACCTGTTAATCTGAGAATTAGCCTCACTGAGTTTTGTAGAACCTATTTCTCAGGAGACACACATCAGACTGTGCTGTAGGTGAACTTTGTCGTCATGCCCAAGTTATGTAAATAATTTAAGGGCTTAGGTGTGCAAAAAGATGGTGTTAGTCCTGACAGGTACAACACTGTGAGGAAAAAACCATCTGGCTCCACATTTGCTGTGAATTCACTGCCCTGTTGTTTGGTTTTTTTTAAAAAAAACAGACATACAATTGATCTCTTTCAATGAACATGAAGCATTAGGTTTAAATGCTTCAACAAACTTGTGACTGAAAAATGTACCATTTGAATGTTTCTTCCTAAAAAAAAACAAAAAAAAACCACAAATAAGATATTGCATATTTTAGCAGCACACACAGACAAAGGAAAGAATGGGGGGGAAATCCAGGGTTATATTTTCCTTGGATGCATGTGCTGTATGCTTAATTCTTGGGCTCAGCTTGTACAGTCTACTTTTTCCTCTGTCACTTGTTCGAAGCATGAGTTTGAAGCTTAGTGCGCTCAGGCCGGTGGCCGGCACTTTATGCCAGCAGTCCCCATGCTTGTATTCATAAGCTGAAGGTCTAACATAGCAGAATAAAGACATCACAATATAAGGAGACTCCTTCCTACCTGGGACTAACTACTAGCCCCTGTTCTCCTCATTTGTGCACTTGTAAGACCTGCACTGGGTCTTTGGAAAAGGCTGAGCTCCAAGTTGGGACTTAAGATTTTTTCTGTGTCCCTGGAAAATGCAGAAGTTAGGAAAGTTCGTTCTCACCTTTTTGATTCTAGGTCCCAGAATCCCCCAGCCAGCATGGCCACTATCTATACTGGCTGGAAGATTCTGGGAGTTGCACTCCAAAAGAGAAACTTTTCCAAGTTGTGGTAGAAAGCATTACATTTATGCTCTCTCTGTTTTTTTGTGTTTATTATACTGAGTCAGAAGAACACATCACTCTGCTAAGAAGAGCTAAGCAGGGAGCTGTAGCAAGCAGTGAGGCTGAATGAAAGGCAATCAAACTCGGAGAGGAAATAAAAGAAAAAAAGATAGCTGCATCAGTACTTCACCTGGTTAGATGTGCTACAGGAAAAAGAAATGTGTTCCAAATAGCTTTTACTAAGAGGCTGTTTCCCCAAAACCCTATTAAAAGTTTTCCCCAAACTTTCCTGAATGTATTAGAAGCCATCTGTACTTGTACAGCTGTTTCTGGTCTGTCTGCCCATGGCTGTACTGAGTGTCTCTATTTGTAAATATGCTTTACAGCATACAAGAATCTCAGCCCTAAGAGGTGGAATCATGTGAAAGTGTGAAAGTCTTACAGACAGCCATCCTTCTGCTGCAGATGGAGCTCTCTGATGTCAGAGTTGGCCTGAATGTCCCCCCTAAGTTGAGAATGTGGGGAGGGCTCAGATGAGCTTTGAATCCAAAGCTTCATCCAGCTCTGTCTGCTATCCCACTCTGGGTGTACTGAAAGTTGGTGGTCTGCATAAGATCCATGAGGGTCAGGAACTGTGACTAGAGGTAAGACCTGTGAGGTTAGAGCTCTGTTTCTTTCCTCGGATGGGGAATCTGTTCTGTAGGCCTTTGGATACATTCCCAAGGGTCAAAGTTTCTGATAATGTCTAATCATTCGTTATATAATTTGGGAGCACAGAATTTTGTATTTTAAAAGAATAGCATTTAAAAGAATAGCCCCCTACCCCTGGCTGCCAAAGTTGCATAGAAAGCCTGTATGATCATTCCAGCTTGTTTGTTCCTAAACCTCAGGAGCCTCTGAAACAGTTTCCATTTCTTTCCCCTTTGCTATTTTTGTTTCAAACTTTCTTTTTCATACAGTACTATAACTGGCATGAATCTAGAAGTCTGGTTTCTCTTTTCTTCATGTGTTAGCCATGAGTTTATCCTTTTAGGATGCCCACCCAGCATCCTGCTGAAGGCTGTTTTGTTTAATAACATTTCTTGGAGTCATTTTTTAACCTTTTAACTATGGTAATGGGAAATGTTGTGCCTTGCAGGCTCCATTTCCATCTTTTACCATACCTGGTCAGGGTTAAAGAGACCTTCCAATCTCTTAAATCTGCTGGCTGTCTTTAAGGCCTTGGCTTAACATTTTCCACTATCTTAGCCATGGTTACACCTGTACTGTGCCAAAGTCTGGTATGTGTAAGGGGTTTGGCTTCAGAGCATTTAAAAAGCCTAGCTCTGGATTAAACTGCTATTGTTGTAATTCCTGTGTGGCACACATACAGCAGTGATATTTTAAAGACTCTTTGTGCTATCACTTGAGGAAGCTGCTTTCTGTTTTTCTCTAATCACTTTAACTTTGTAGCCTCCCTAAATCCTTGAGTGGACCAAACCTTATTTCAGGCCAACAAAAGGGTCTTGTTTATTAATATAGGAGCAGAATTGTATTTTTGCACTCTGACATGTAAACCAGTATGTTCTTGCTTTTCTTCATCTATACCATAAACTTTAGGCATACAATGGGGCATGGGCATGCATTTTAGCATAGAATTTGCTGTGCAGCACAGATGAATCTCCCCCAGCTTTCCAGCTGCCTTAGTTCCCCCTCTAAAAATAAGGAACAGTGGAGACCTGCCTCACAGATTTATTGAGAAATCAAATAAAAGTAGGCACCTCACACATGTGAAATACTACTATATAAAATGGTAAGATCTAGGCCTCCTTAGGTCTAGGCCCTCTTCACAAAGCCTGACATTGGTTGTTGAATCATATGCACTGCTCCCAAGTGCTGTTGCTTGCTCCAGTTCCTCATCACTCTTTTCCAGGTTGGGAAACTTGTGACCTTCCAGATAGTTTGATAGCAACTCCAGTCTGCCCCGACATTCCTGGGCAATGGTCAGGGAGATGTCAGTTGGAGTTCTCCAACATCTGGAGGCCTACACCATCCCTTCTTGTTTTCTCTTTGGCATATTTTCGATCTCTTTTTCCAAATGTGCTGTTTTTTTCTTCCAGCATCTAGTTATCTTCTCCTCTTCCCTCCCTTTAATCCAGCAGTGTGGGCAGAGTATAGCTTTCTACCAGTGGACAGTTCAGGCTTCTGGCAAAAGCTATCCTTCTTCAGTAGCTCTCTGAGTAGCATCAGAAAAAGTAGAGTGGGTAGATGGAGAATCAGATGTACTGGACTTTGCCCAGTTTTGCTTCTCCTTTACCACCAACCACTCTTCCTTCGTGGACTAACTCCAAAGAGCGTGTGGCTTTCTACTGAAAAAAAGTTCCTTGGCCCTGTCTAGGGCTCTTTTACATATGCACATGGAGAATAACGCCCATCTAATAAAGCTAGTTTCCCCGGCAGATCTGTGGACGAAAGGGAAGGAGCCATTCCCAAGAGCTCTTCCCATGATTTAGAATTAAGGGCTTCACACGTAACTCCATGATTTTCTGTTATAAACTGCCATCCTCACTAGATGAAGGAACAAAGACTAAGCAATTGAAAGCTGCTTGTGTTTTCCCTTCTGGAAACACAGCACCATCTAGTTGACCTTTGTAGCTCAGACATCAAGTTTCCATGCTGTTCCTTCATACTCCAATGTGTGGGTGACTCTGGGCATCGCTCTTTCCAGTCACCACATGTACATTAATACAGTTGCTAGGCTACTGGGAATTTATACCCCTGCCTATAAGTAGTATTTTGGAGAATTATTTCATTTATATTTTAAACTCTTTTCTGCAGTTCATGAAATAAATATTAACAGAATTCAATGTGAGAAGCCTTATTATATATTTAAACAGCATTGGGTTCTGACTGAATTGTCTAAGTGATAAAGCTAGTATGGGATAAGATTTCCTTCCCAAAGTTTAAAATGCCTGTAACCATCTAAGAAAAGTGCCTTTAGGTATGTTTGACAGTCATGAAAAGCATGAGACAACTGTTTCTTGCAGCAGGCTTTGAGTGTTAAAGAAAAGACTGCTGTTCCCACAGCACAATGTCATAAGATTCTTGTTGGATCAGGCCAAAGATTTATCTAATCTGGCATTCTGTTCACAAAGCGATATCTCTGAGAAACTCACAAACATGGCAAGATTGGAGCAGCACTTCTGTTTCCCAGCAAACAGCACGCAGAGGCAGGCTGCATCTGATGCTGGGCGTGATACATAAACATCTTGAATAATAGCCATCAACAGACTCATTCCCCCAGAAATTTGTGCAATACCTCTTGTGGAAACAAAATGCATAAATTAACAATAAGTTCTGCAAAGTACTACTGCCCTTCATCTGTTCTGAACCTCTTACACTCAGCATCATTGCATGGCTCTGGTTCTAGTACTGTGAGGAGAGAGAAACTTCTACCCAGTATGCATCATTTTGTATACCTCCTTAGATCATATATCCTTTTAGTCACTCCTTTCCTAAGCTAAACAGGCCCAGCTGCAACACTAACCTTGGTCTTGTGCACTCAAGGAACATACATATATGGAAAGCAAAATCACCATTTTAGTAAACTGAAAGGAAGATTGGTTGGTTTGGGCTTCCTTACAGCCAGGTGGAAAAGGAGTCTAGTTCAGATCTAGTTGGAGGGGGAGGGAGGTTTCTTTGGGATTGCTCTATAAGTGATACTGCCTTTGTATACCAGTGCACCTTGCCTCAGTTTGTCAACTTGTACATTTGTAAATAAACAGATTATTAACAGAGACGTCCTGAGCATTTAAAAACTCTATTTCAACTTTACGTGGGAGAACATAAACTACACTAAGCCCATTGTGAGAGGTCTGCGACATCTGTTGTGGACAAACTTGTTACATCCCACCAATCCCCCTCCCATGTGTATCTTATTTCTATTTTTTTTCATATTACAGGAAGCTCCCACTTTTTGATACCCCATTATCTGATAACTTTCTCTTTTGACACTACCAACTTAAGGGCAAGATCTGTTAATTCAATAGGGGTTCTACTCTTCCATCAGTTCTATCTTCTATCAGTAGTTCTTGCCTATGGAGGCTTGCTTGGAGCCACTCACGTGTAGTGCTGCGTGCCAAATGAGCTGAGAGGGAGAAAAAGGTGCTACACCGGCCAAGAGACTTTGCAAGCAGCATGCGCATGATTGGTCTCAAGTGAGCCTTTGTAAGTCCTTCATGCTCCCTATGGTACAGTACCCAGGTTCTGCTTTTCAACAAATTCTGTTCTGTGACAGTGCTCCGGTCCCTAACCTGCCAGGTAAATGGAAGAAGCCTATATTTCACTTATACCACTACTGCAGAAGAACAAGAGGTGGTTAGAAGCAATCTGAACCCACGACAATCGTTCTAAGAAATGACACTCTGTTTTTCATTCTCTTATCAGTTCAGGACAGTTGCACAGTCATCAATGTTTGCAAAATTTGAGGTCTCTCTCCAATCAATCATTTTTATACCTACAGATCCATAAAATACCTAGATGTAATATTGTCAGCATTTTGAAAGGGAGGCTAAAAAGAGAAATGAAATTAAGGTTATAGAACACCTTGCAAGGGTGACAGAGCTCTTCCCTTAACATCTTTAAAAAATGTTCTCATTTAAAACAATCTGGCAGCAATGAGTTATAAATCCAAAACAGACTGGCAGTTCCTAAAACTGCCTCTGTGCTCGTTCTGCATGTATTGACATACAGTACTGCTTACTTCTATCCTGATTTTTGCAGACTGAGCTGCAGTTAAAGTGCAGGAATAGGCTGGACCTCTCCACTTGATCAGATGGTAATTTTATAATAAACTCACAGAAGAAAAGACATGGGAGCAAAGATTGCTTCAGAATTTTAAAATGTTTATTGTAGTCTTAGAAACACTGGGCATAATCTAGGCAACTCCTGCAAGTACTCTTACTGGTTTAAAATTATAGTTAACCATATGCTTAACTGGAATCAAAATTATTTGCATTATAGTCACTTCATGCAAACCACAACCGTAATTCCAACATCAGAACTGAAAACTAGTGTGGTAAAGTAACTTTTAACATTTAGAATTAATTTCAGATTTTCACAAGCCACCTTGAGGCTAAAGTTCCAAACATGGTATTTTTTTTCTATTAAAGTCAGAAAATGCAGTATTACTCTACTGAGTATTCATTATGAATTAAAATTGGAAAATTTAATTTATACCAATGATTTAAATCTCTCATGTTTGCACTGATTTAAATTACCTAGATTTTTCTAAAAAAAAACCCCAATCCACTCTGATTCCAACTTCTATGTAGCCACATGAAGGCTGCGAACCTATATATTTATTTCGAAGTAACTGCTGTTGAACTCAGTGGAACTGACTTTGTAATAGGTAAGTCTACACTTACTCAATTATACGTGATAGCAGCAGAAACATTTAAACGAGTAATAAATAAGCTATAAATAGTTGCTCAATATTTTCAGCTTTTCTCTCAAAGCTTGGGTTCTTGAAATGAAAAAAAATTGGCTCAACGGATGGAGCTCTGTGAAGTGATCAGCAAGAAAATCCTTCTACAACCCATCCAACCCTCCACGGTATTTTTTAAAATTTTATTTACTCTATCCATTTGTCACTTAGTAACAAAAGTTATCTGTACAGATGAGTACTGTTACATATGATCTTTTTTCAAATACAGTAGAGTCTCGGTTATCTGACATAAACGGGCGGGCTGATCGTTGGATACCCAAAAATGTCGGATAATCTGGAGGCCCGCGGCTGCCGCCATTTTGGGGGTGTGTCTGGAGGCGTGGAAATGCCTACAGCCACGCCCCCAGGCGGCCGCAACGTCGGATAATCCGGAATGTTGGATGAATGAAGGTCGGATAACCGAGACTCTACTGTACATCAATTTAGTGCTTACCAAATCACTTTTAAAGACAGATCAGCAGATTTGATCATGTTTATTTTATCCGGTGCTCAAAGCCAAAATAAATTCCATCTGTCAACTTTTGTTCAGGAAAAAAAAAGGTACTGACAGTAGTGGAATTATTGAGAAATGATGTCATTCCTAAAAAAACAACAACCTGGAATTGTGAAAAAGCTCTCTGAATGACAGACATACTTTTTGACTAGGAAAAAATACAAAATGACCTGAGTTACTAGAGTATACATTTAAAAGGTTGTTCTTTTAAATAGTTCAGGTGACTTAAAATAACTCAACTTGAAGATCAAAGGAGTGCCACCAGTTCTTATGCCCAGATGTCTTGCAGATACCTCTTTTCATCTCTTAACATAGCCAAAATATTCAGGGCATCCAGTTTATCAATTCCTTTCTCAGCAATTAAGATATCCACTAAGGCATCGTTTACATCTTTAGCCATATTCTTGGCATCTCTGAAAAAGAAAAAAAAATCATAAGCCAGCCACCAGACAAAGACTGAATTGTAAGACGGGCACTGACTCAGGTACCTTTATGTTTTGGCACATGTAGGGAGGTGAAGAGTGCAGCTGTGTCTTTGGAAAAGAAGATTACATTGGTTACATTTAAAACAGGTTGGTAGTTAGGGGTCAACTAGCTGTTATCTGACGATGCTTGACAAATATTAAATACTGCATAAAGCCAAGAACACTATTATTCACTTGAGAATCTCCCTTGCAGTCAAAGTTTTATTACATAACAAAGTTGTGACATTCTGTGCTGCAGCCCTGAATAGGTGTAAAAAGAAACCTGTTCTTCCTTATCCTCATTTAAAAGGCAACCACTATAGTCCACCAAATTTAACCAGATTTTAAAAAGGGAGACTCTTATAATTGGTTTGCCTGGTTTAGTTTCAACTTTTGTTTCAAATTTCTTCTCAGTTAAAAATAAGAATTGTTCAGTCTCTCGAATTCTGTTTCCATACTTTATATTTGCAGTAAACCTAACTGTATGTAATATAGATTACAGAACTTTACAATTTAAATTTCATAACACTTAATATAAGGGAGAATCTATGGGAAGACCTTCTGTGGAAAACCTACTGGAAACAATGGGAGCTGAGCAAAAATAGTGTAGCACTTTTGTGCAGTTCCCTTTCATTGCAATGGGCTTTTGCAGAGAAACATTCCAGGGGAATCCATCCACTTGTGGTTTGCAATTTGCAAAAGTCTTCTACTTTATTAACTTTTTGCCAGATTAATGATTTGAAGAGCTGATTAATATTGGCATTTTTCTCACCAGTTATCCAGCATAAAGCAGTTGTCTGCTGAATACCATCAGACTCTCTGAAATTTTGAGGTTATGTTGCCAAAGAGAGTGATAAGTTTGTGCAGAGGCTGTATGCCTCAAAGCATCCAAACTGGATGCTGACGAGTTTTCTCTCTCAGAACAAACTGCTGGCTTTGATGTTTCTGGTTCCAAGGATCCCGAAGCTAAGTAGGTCTTGATGAGATTAAAGGTCATGGCTCAGTACAAATTCTGATAATGTTAGCAAAAGGCAACTCTTATAAGCTTTAAATTCCAGAATCTGGAACAATTTATTTCTTCAAGGTACACTGTTTTTCAAGGATTCCTGAAATAGGATTTTTATATTTATCTCACATATTTTATAAGCCAAAGTTCAGCACTGAAGTCTCACCGACAGAAAAAAATAGTGCACCTTCTTAATTTTCTGTAACTGAAACAAATAGGCCATAAAAGTAGGAATGTGCCTTTTTTTTTTTTAACCTTTAAGGGCTGCATTTCGTGTTGGCTTTGTCGTCAGCAACATACATGAATGTGAATGGTCAGACACACATACACACTTTCCCCTCTCCTCAGTAGGCAGTGATGGGCAGGTTTATACCTCCCCGCTGCCCCTAAGTTCTTGGCCCACCCACCCTAGGTGTTCCCAATTGTTTTCCTGCTTATTGGTAGCAGTCTTGACATCGTGCATTCACCTCTCCTGCCCCTCAGCAATGCTGACACTGCTAATGGCAGTGCTTGAACAGCATTTTCTTACTTCTCACCAACTAGGTAGGCAGTGGGGAAATGTAAGTGGAATCTACTCTGGTCACATACTAGACACCTCGGATGTAAATGATGTCCACATTAGACCCACTAGAGGCCTAATGGGTGAGGGTTCATCTAGTCCAGTGGTTGCTTTTCAGGTCTTACTTCCCACCACTATATCAAAGAACATGGACCCCACCATTACAGGAAGATAAACCCACCTTTTCTGATTTTTTAAAAATGTATTTACAGGTATTCTGTTACTATATTTGGTAGGCTCTAAGGACAAAAATGGCAGTAACATTGCTGGGTGCAGGCAAAACAAAACAAAAATACCATTAGAGTCTCAGTAATTCTAATTAAGTGAAAGCCAGCATGGTATAGTGGTTTGAGGCTACAACCCTCACACACTCCCAGACCCAGAAAACCATATGACAGGTTTGCCTTAGGATTGCCATAAGTCATAAATGACTTGAAGGCACACAACAATTTTAATTAAAAGTTTAAAATTGCTATAATACTGTTGACAATAATTTTTACTGTTGTAAATTTAAACAGAAAAATAAGAAATTATTTGATCATCAGTAAAGATGAGGTATCAGTGATATGTCCATGGATGCATTTCACTAAATAGCATCTTGATTCTTGAGAAAAAGTTTAATCACCCTTCATCCCACCTAAACTGAGTCCCACCACAGTACTGCTTGGGGCACAGTAACTTCATGGGATGCAGACTGTTTCAAACACTTTCTCTCAAAATCAAGATGCTAGTTGGTGAAAGATAACTACAGGCTTTTCATTAATATAGTTGAAATATCTGCTCTTTACAAGTTATGAAATTATTACTTACACATGGGCCACTGGCTGAGAGCCACTGATCTAGTTCATTATTCTATTTCTCACAGCACCCAACCAGAGTCCAACTTACATAGGCATAAACAATACGAACTTTCCTAGTAAGAAAGATTATGCTTGTGTCATCAGTATATTTAAGGGAGTATTGTGACCCCATTATTAACATCTCAACTCCTCTACTTGCCTTAACTTGTGTGCCCTGGCTTTCTCAATATTTTCTCCCAACAAGCCCAGTCCAGAAAACACAACCTTTCCTTGCATTTCACTTTTCAGTTTCTTAAGAAGTTCTCCAAGCAGCTCTTTCTGCAAGCCTCTCATGTCTTTTGAGGACTGTAATGAAACTGTGCCCCCAGGACTATTCAAGGGAAAAAAAAACACACTCTACTAACCAAAACACCTGGACTCCCCATTAATTTTGTTTTTCTGTCTTTTGCTCCCAGCTTTTTCCTCTGCCAAGTTAAAAGCTTGAATGTTTCTGTTTGCAAGTGCTAATGTAAAGCAGTTAACACTTTGACAAGCTCTTGCAAATCCAACTTATTTTTTTTAAAAGAAGTCACCCACAGATTACTCACCCACAGACATAAAAATACCCCTTCTCCTGCAGCAGAATCCTGCTAATCTCTGCAGAAAAAAGCCGAAGGTTGTTTTGAACATATTTAGGAGTGGCAGTTTGTACTGCAGCTGGAGTATCTCTTGAAAAACACACATTCAGATGAGTTAAAGTGCCATTCTCAACAAAGAGCTTGAGCTCATCTCTGAAAGATAAAGTGAAGGATCATTGCAACAATGAAGATATTAATTCCCATGTCCAACTGTTGGAGGGTAAAGTACTAAAAGGAAGCAGAAGACAGCAAACTTACTCAAACAAGTAATCTCTGGCTTTGTGGCGACAGCCAAAAAATAACCACGTCTCTCCGAAAATCCAATCTCTGTGGTTTTCTTTGAGCTTCTGTCTAAATATGAAAATATAATAATTATTATACCAAGACTATTTATATTCTGCACTTTAAAAAGTCAGCACCAAGCACACCCAAGTTCTCCATCCTGATTAGTTACTCTGGTCTGCATTTATTTTCTTATTATGGGCTTTTAAAAGTTTAATTTGAGTTTACAGAAGGTATCTGTAAGTCCTACAGATCCTCTACCCCAAGTGGATTCTGAAATTCCATCTAGCCTACCTGCCTTATGATTTGTGGGAGATCAAACATCATACATTAACTTGGTTTTAACTGTTAGTCTTGAGGGACCATCTAGAAGCACACATTCTGTTCACTTAGTTCTAATTAAAGACAATGCACACTGAATGGGTAGATTTGCTGCTGATCTTGAATGTTGGACAAAATCCTTAAGGAGAGTTGAATATTCCAGCCCAAAGCACTGTAAAGGCAAGGTGTGGGGAGACTAGCATTCCAATCCAGTGATAACTTATGATACTGGGCATCCAAATGCTTATAGCTCTTCATATTTCATGTAATGGGCTGGACCTTTCTAGAATCAATGGGGATGCCAAATGCACAGAAGATGTACATGCATACATCAGTGGAAAGGTTTCTGGATCCAAGGGAGCCACCTGTTGAAGAATGGTCGCCACGGGCAGCCTTTTATAGTAAGCACGATGTGCTATGAAACAGAAGAATTGGAACTGCTCTGATGTTTGCAAGTCCAGCGGATGAAGCCTCCAAACAGGCAGCCACATTCATATCATATGACAATGCACTACAATACTTTGACATAAATTACTTCAGCACATGCTTAAGTGTCTTGACGAACCTTACAAACTCAACCACCTTTTAAATCAAGCTGGCATCTGAGTTGTCCTTCCTGTTGTCAGACATACGCCATTTCCACACTAGACTGTTATAGCGTATTATTCCACTTTCAACATCCTATGGAATCCTGGGGTTCCACAGGATGTTGAAAGTGGAATAATAGCGCTATAACAGTCTAGTGCAGAAATAGCTATAAAGTGTTGTCCTCATGGATCAAATCAAAGAAATATAAATGCTGGAGTGCTTCAAACAGACAAGAGGCATGAAATCCTTCTTGTCTGTCTTCTTATTGCAGCTACATAAAAACCTGATTCAGCAAACAGTGTTTCTTTATATTAACACATCTTCCGCTTCTACTGCTTGATATTCGCTAAGCACCGACACTGGTCTCACAGCGGCATTATAACTCTCAAATGTTCTCCGTTTTAACTACATCAAAGTTTTAGTCAATTTCAATTCATGGCTGCTACAAACTGCTTTTTAGCAAAACGCACAGGCCATTGCAATAATATGGAATAAATTAGTCACAGAAGCTTGTTGAACATTATGAGTTCCCATTATTAGCAGTAATGGTACCAAATCTGTTTCCTCTCCATTTTCAAAAACAGCTACTGGCTGTCCCAATTAATGCTTTCCCAAGAATTTATTACCCTGTTTTAAAAAGAAATCATCTGGCATTGCAACAATTCAATTTCATGCTCCACATACAGATACTTCTCTAGATTTTTCCCCTTATTACTCTTCTCTAAATTACAAACCAACGCACCAAGCTGATCTTTTAAACTCATGCTAAATCAAGTATGAGCTTGGAACACCAAACTGCAAAGAGTCAAACTGTTGAACTCAAAGTGATTTGCACACACATAGATCAACCCTGAAAGCAATGATCTTCAGGCATGGTTGAAGAGGTGCTTTTAAAAAATGTTACAACACAAACAAATCTGCAGGAAAAATGTTTGTCATCTGTGCAAATTATCATCTTTGGCTCCCAATTCATTTCTATATTAAAGTTATAGTGCTGGTGCTAACCTACAATGCCCTTCATACCTCAGAGCCACAAAACCTGAAGAAACAACCCCCACTCATGCATTCCTACCCAAGCCCAGAAAAGATCATCACAAGTCCTGAAAGGGCCTTCACAATACCGTGATCCCCACAGAAATGATATCTTTGAGGCATCAGGCAAAGACCTGTTTATTCTCTCAAACTTTTAATCCTACACAGTTGCACAACTATGCAGCGTTTACATGGTTTTATCTTCATATTTTACTCTTGCTTCTAGTCTCTGCTGCTTTTAATTGATTTAATGCACTATCTTAGTTGGATCTTGAATTTTATCTTTGGTTTCTTGGTATGATGACGAGAGAGCTTTTAGCTATACAGTAACTAATAATTTTTTAAAAAACAAACAAGGTCTGCTAGTAAAGATGCATTTCTTCAGCCCAAACAAAACAGGCATTTTAGCACTTCTGTACAATTATGCATGAATGAACCAGTAGTTCATGTGCAGTAGTTTGAGTGTTGGACTAAAACTCTGGGAGATAAGTGTTTGAATCTCTGCTCAGCCATGGAAACACAAAGGATGAGCTTCGTCAAGTCACACTCTCTCAGCCAGAGAGGAAGGCAATAGCAAACTGCCTCCCAATAAACTGACAAGAAAACCCTGTGATAGTGGTGCATTAAGTCAGAGCTAGCTTGAAGCCACATACCACAAACAGACAGAACTATGGCTGTAGCTTCCTCCCAAACTGTTCACAATTCACGTGAAGCTTTTACTCTCTAATTTGTGTTTATTCCATCCAAATAAAGGGATGTTAGTGTTCACCTGCTCTGAAAAGTATGTGAATTTATAATCTGAAAATTTTATCTTGAGAATGATGAAAACTCTTAATTTAAAACCATCACAATTACCCTATGCTGATGTAGCAAATGACAAGGAAAGGATGACACTATTTTTTTTTAAAAAAAAATTCAAATAAATAGGAGGAAGGAAAAAAGCATGGTGATATCGAAAGGATGATGCAAGACCATATGAGATGGGAATCGTGGTCTAATTGTGGCGTGCACACACATACACACGAAATTCTCTGGTCAGATAAAATGGAGAGTTGTCCTGGAGGCCTCCAGGTGTGGTAACTATCTTTTACATGCATGTTGATAAGTGCGGGCTTTTAAAATGATCTTTCCCACCAAAGCTAGGAATGAACTTCTGGTCATTTCCAGTTTTGCAAAAAATACAAAAAAGTGCATTTAAGAAAGGTGTATCTCATGGTATCTCCTTTGGGCAAAAACGGCCCTTGGACTCCCAGAGATTGCTCACCCTTGCCGCAGCAATTTACGCTGGAGATTGGTCCAGATTGTTCTAATACAAGAGACTCTCTCCACTACTAATTTACAGTTGCATTCCTTTACTATTTTTTTTTTAAAAAGGCCAGCAAACATCACACAGGAACCACTTACTGATGGAATTGTCCCATGTGCCTCTCTTTCCAGAGTTATGTTGGACCAGTCACAAATGTCTTTCTCATTCCTCTAATAGGGTGCTAATCCACATGCGATTATAGTATTCATACATATACTGCAATCTTGGGAGATAAACTTTCAAGCGCCCAGGCCCTGACTACCTAATTGACACTACTGAAATTCTCTTTCTGTACATGACACAGGGCATCAAACAATTTGTCCGATGTACAGAAAGAGAACTTCGGCAACAACACCAAGGCTTCTGTGGTGGCAGCTGGATCTTCCTGTTTATTACTGCTAGAGATCAGCTAAAGAATTTCACTGTATTTTACCACTTTCCAGGTGCTGGGAAGTATTTCTTTAACTACTGTTCATATAAATGACAGTTCACGCACTTGCCTATGTTGCAGAAAGCCAATAAATGGTGCAATTCCAGATCCTGGACCGACCATAATAAAAGGAATTGACGGATCTTCTGGTAAGTGAAAACCGTTGACTAGACGAGAACATATGGAGATCTAAAATGCAATTAGAAATCATTAATGTACTTGAGGAAAATAGAAGGCCCATGTACAAGCTATACTTTCTACCCAAAAATTTGATGCAACTGCTGAATTGTTCAACTGTTTTTTAAAAAAACAAACAAACAAAAAATTAACAAGAATTAAACAAAGAATGAAATTGAAGAAAACAAGAAGTGGAGGAGGCAAAATACATTAGCAGAAACCAGATTTTGGATCACACACCCCCCCCGCTTCCTTTGGTGAATGAACGTAAGTCTTTCAAACTCACTGACACTGCATTTTTTTTTTTTTGAAAAATGTTTCAGATTTTCATAAGGACGATCATGAGGGCCAGGGCAACACCACTAGTTCACATATTTGATTTCAATATAAACATATTCAATATTTCAATATAAACATAGTTTCTGCTAATCCTTAAGTGTATCTGTCCCTTAGATAAGAAGACTCCCACTCTTGCTAGTGACAAATATTTCATGGCATGACGTAACCATCCATATATGGAGATGCTGTCTTTTCTCTTTCGGCTATAAAATGTTTCATATGATCACAAATCAAAATTTGTAGCTAGGGGAAGTTTGTTTCCTTTAAATGAATAATGATTGTTACAGAGTTCCCACATAAGATCCTACAGATCACAAGCTGTGACATTTCTTGCCGCCCAGCCTGACACGTCTTGTCTATAGGTCTGCACAGGCTGGGAGATTTTTGGATCAACCCAGGGCACACACACACACGCCTGCTTCTATCCTCCTCCCATCGGGAGTTGCAGCACCCATTTCACTATTGTCCCCCTTTGGCCTCCTCCTACCAGATTGATCTACCTCCCCTGCTTTCCTTAAACTCTGGCCCTTCTCAGCTATAAGAACAAGCAGACTTTTAACCCTAAAAGAAAGTGATGCTCTTGGTACTAATGTTGTAATGGTAGCGTGTATAATCCAGTAAGTAGAATGACACTCTGTGTGACTGCTTTTATAAAAACAGAAAGTCACATTTTATTGAAACACTGTTACTATAACATGTTTGTAACTAAATTTTTATGACACAGCACACCCCTTTTCTCTCTCTCTCTCACTATGCTCAGCTTATTTACTGTCAAATACTCACTCTATTTCTCAGCTCTCTAAAAACAGCTCTTTCTTCTTTGTCCCTCACTGGACTCTTCTTCCAACTAACTTCTTCCTGTGTCAGTTAAATTTCTGTTTCTCCTCCCCCGTTGGTTCGCCTCTCCCTTGTGTGAATCTAACCTGAGAAATTTACATCCACGGCTATACTTCAGTAAGAAACCAGGCACGCTAAGTGTTACTTGTATCCTTGAGTCAAGCATGTGCACTAAGTTAATGGCATTCAATCTCCTCAGGTCCGGGATTCCCACTCACCATCAACTTGCAACACGAGACCTTCTTTCAATTTTTTTTTTTACTATGCAAGTCCATCCTTCTTCTTTTCCACGTTTTTTTTCTCCTTTTAATAAAACTGCTCAACTAACAACAGATAACGTAAAAATGAAGTGGCACGGATCCCACTGCAATTCACCTTCAGTCACCATGATCCTTAATCAGCTGCAAGTGGAATCTCAGTAAGGGACCAAAGTGCTGGACAATCTTATCACCTGGATTAATCTAGAGAAGATCACCTTGTTTGCTAAACCACATCTCACTCACATGATGTTACAATGGAAAGTAGAGGTCACTATCAAATGCCCAGATCATTTAATTGTTGGAAGCAAATAGCCATCAACACTTGTATAAAGTGATTAGCAAGAGGAACTCTACAGAGCACGCCTGCCTCTTTGTTCCACCTCTCTGTTTCTTTCTTTGATCTATGTACTCAAGCCTTTTTGCTTCCTTTCTCTTTCTTCCAAAAGTCGGTCCTTTGTCCCCCTTTGCCTGGGAAGGTAGTGTCTGCCTCATGATGGATGCTAGCCCAACAGCCACACATGACAGCCAACCTTAGGAGTTTTTCTACTAAAATTTAGGTAACCTTCTTTTGTCCATCTCTTTTCTTGTCCCAAAATGGGTTTCCTGGAATGGTAGTTTTCTTTTTTTCAACTTACAAGAGCATACTGAGTATTTTCTCCTGTTTTCTAATACAAGTTCCTATCGTATTGCCTACACTGCATTCTGCTTCATATAGATACCCAATATTCCCACACTAACAACAACACAAAAGGAAAGCTATTACAGAAAGGCACAAATGATCTCTGGCATAAGAAAAAAAGTTATGGTTAGACTGAGTTATAATACCTCTGGATTGAGGATTTCGTTACCCTTTGTACTTGACTGAAGGATTGGGGCAACCAAGTTGGCCAACCAACCAGTACAAACTCCTCTTCGCAGTTGACCTACATAGGTTGCAAACTCCACAATATTGAAAATGAAAGTCATCTTTCCAGGCTGAAATAAACTAGAGCTGCAATTAAAGAAAAAAAAATTAAGAAAAATCACACACTCAATAAAATAAGAGAAAGTAACTATTCCACTGTAGACAAAGGCTGCTATGGTCAGAGCTGTGCATAGTATGGGCTAAGAAGATCCTCACCCAGAAAAACTGAATGCTGCAATCTGTACTGAAAGTCAGGATGTCTCTGCTCGCCACTCCCAGCTTCCCAATTTTATTAGCGTCTCCAGCTATGCCAGAGATTTCACCTGAAATTGCCCACACATCTTCCTAGCAATAAGGGTTAGAGATTTGAGAATGAAGGTTCTGCGGATGCTGAATTATGTACTCCATATTTTAGCAGATTTTATGTACTTGCTTAGAATATACCATGATTATAGTCCTTCCTGAAGAGGACCGCAGTGCTGCCATACAGGGCTTTTCAATAATGGGCTGCCTTTTTTGCTTCCTCATCTTCACTTCTGTAGTACAAATACTATTAAAAGTTATAATAATGAACACAATTAGCATCCATTTATGTCACTGTAATCTTTACAAAAACCTTGTACAATAGGCTACCTAGTAATTCAATCAGAGAGGCCAGATTAGAGCAAGTGCTCCTCAAATCACAGCAGTTCAATCATGCTACCATTATGGTAACTGGGCAAGAGAATCTGGACACTGAGCGAAGAGCTCAGTGGCAGTGATACTATTTTCCATAAAGACTTGAGACTTGGTTGCCACATCTGATAATGACCTGCATATATGAATCTGCTATCACGGAATTTGCTATAATTGACACCATGAATTAGAACTTACATATCAGACACAATGCTTTGCAAAGCTGTATATTCACACATTTTGTTGTGGGTCACTAATTCCTGAGAAGCAAAGCAGTCAGAAATTAAGCGAAGTACATACAAATGTGATCTGGCCTTCAGTCTCTGAATGCTGAGGCTGCAGCACACCTCAAAAGTTTTCTCTGCCCATAAGAAGATGAAATGCAAAGTTTGAAAATGAGAAATAATGGCCCACATTGTTAGCAATTTTTTAAAATGGATATTACATTACCTTGCAGCTGAGTAGGGTCTAGCTTGTAATTTTGGAAGATGTTCTATGAAAAACAAAAATCAGTGAATATCAGTTATCTTCCATTCACCTCCACCTGCACATAGTACTAAGACAGTGGTTCTCAACCTTCCTGATGCCGCGACCCTTTAATACAGTTCCTCATGTTGTGGTGACCCCCAACCATAAAATTATTTATTTATTATTTACAATGCCTCCCCCCCAGCAAAGGTTGCCTCGCCGGCCAGGAATGCAGGCAGGCGGGCAGGGAGGGAAAGAGGAGCCGCACGTCTCCCCCGGGAAAAAACTCTGAGAACCCCCCTCGGGCTCTGCTTCTGCTTCGCTCTCATTTCTGCGGGGGGGGCAGTGTGGGAAAAGTTTCCAGAGTGTCGACTCTGGCTGGGGGAGGGGAATACCAGCGCCTTTGTCTTTTGCGCTGGGTGCAGCTCGCCCCCCTGGAAAAGCGCCGCCTTGCGCCCCCCGGCCCTTCCGTAGCGCCCCCCTCCGTGGCGAGTGGGGCAGGGGCTGTGGCGAGGAGGGGGCCTGCCCCCCGTGCTGCCACCGCCCCCCCCAAGCTGGCCCGTCAGATGGGAGGTTCTCCCAGTAGCGGAGAAGGGGAGCGATTTCAGTCCCTTCTGAACAGGGGGCAGGAGGACATGAACACATGGCTCGCGCTTGCGCACCACCATTCCTGGGCCTTTTCCGCACATTACCTTATCGCGGAGGTGGGGGGGTGTCGTTCGTGCAAGCAGGTTCTTCCGCGAAGTGTTCTCTTCGCTGCTCCTTCGTCCCGCAGCTGGCTTCCTGGTCGCACGACCGCCCCGCCCCTTCCTCCCCCAGTGCAGCCTACAGCTCCCAGGAAAGAGCAGCAAAGAAAAGGCACCCCCCGCCTCCATGATAAGGTAATGTGCGGAAAAGGCCCAGGAGTGGTGGTGCACAAGCGTGAGACACGTGCTTATGTCCTCCTGCCCCCTTTGGTGGGAGCACGTGCAGACAGGAGGATGCGAGTGCATGGCTTGCGCTTGTGCACCACCACCGAGGAGGGAATGCAACCAAAGACCATCAGAAATACGTATTTTCCGATGGTCTTAGGCGACCCCTGTGAAAGGGTTGTTCGACCCCCAAAGGGGTCACAACCCACAGGTTGAGAACTGCTGTACTAAGACATCTTTGGTACCTTTCAATAATAAATAACATTGTAACACTCTAAAGCTTCCCAAAGTGCTTCAGATGTCCACAATCCAGTCTTATGATTTCCACATTAATTGGAGATGTGGGGAAACTAAGAGATTGTGGTTTGCCTAACGCAGGTGTGAATAATTTTGACAGGGGCACAATGCCCCCCTGAAACCGGCAGAGAATAAACTCCACTGCTGCCAGATTTGCTGCTGTGCACAGAGAATGTGCCCCCCAAAGCAGAATGGCACTTCTGGGGGGCTTCTGCCTTATAACAAATGTTCCCTGAGTACTTTGCTTTAAGAAAATGTAGGTTCCTCTACATCTGCCTCCTCTGCAAATTCAGCAGGGGATGACAAAACTGAGTGGAGGAGGGCAGTGTGTGGTCCCCAACCTGCCTGTTGGCAACCTGCCCCAACCTGCCTGTTCTGAAATCTCTTGCTTCATTTAGGAAAGAGCAAAATTTGAACTAGTGACCTTTTAGTTCGAAGCTCTCTTTGCCACAATGCCGCTTTGCACCTTATATGTAATTACGATATAGAGCAAATACAACATAGGATTTCTAAATTTAATGCTTTCAGATAAAATGAATTAAGCAGGTGAGTTTCTTGAATGGATGGATTTGGGAGAAAAGAATCCCCATCAATATAATTTAGACATCTGCTGTTCCTAAAAATAATCTTAACAAGGATAATACTACAGGTAGACTTTCCATTCTTCTCTCTCTTTCTCCCTGCTCTCTCTCTCTAATATATAAATGCAGGAAGGGAGATTGCTGATACACCAGATAAGGCAATGCACTTTTATTCAGAACTAATGACTTGCTGTATTCATTTATCAGGTTTTGTTTAAAACAAACAGATTGGTGATGATGTGGATATGCTGACCTGTAGCATTTTGAAGCAGACATACCCATGTAAAAGGTTCAGAAAAAAAAAACTTAACTGGTATTTAGAATGTTGTACTGATGTTTACAACTACTCATGTGCAAGAACATGATACTACATAACTTTTCAGTTTAAACAATGAGCTAAAAAGGGGGCATGAGAGATGTGTAGAGAATCAGTGGACTGTATCCAATGTTAGCCTAACAGAAAAAGTAGATATAACTACTTCCACAAGAGCTGTATAAGCATTAGTGGAGCACTAGCACAATTAGTGTAAGCACCATTAGCTGGATGAAGTCATTCTGAATTGTGCCAACAGCCTGAGCAATGAGAGAGCCCATATAATCAAAATATTGTATTTGATCCTTGCAACAAGATGTAAAAGCTCTTCCTTTGCAGTGATGCCACAGGACGCTACCAAGGGTTAAGAAAGGGATTTTTCCTCTTGATTTTTCCTCTTTTATTACTATAATTCAGGGTTAGTCAATGGGATTAAACAGTAACAAGTTCAGGGCTGCCAGGTACATCTTCAGCATATGGATTCTATAACAAAAGTTGGGTTATGGCCTGTAGCTCAGATGGCATTAAAAAAGATATACCAAATACATGGAGAATAGGTCTATGTATGGTTATAAGCCATGGTATAAACTGAACTTCAAGAAGCAGCAGACCATATTAGCAGATGGCAATCCACAGAGGACAGCAATTCTTATGGGAAATTGGTTGGACATTGCTCAAAGAATTCTGGACTAGATAAACATTAGGTATGATCTGCATTCTAATTATTTGAGAACATGCTAGAATACAGCAAATACATGCTCACACAGAGGTTTTTGTAGCATTGTTTTTTTTTCCTGCTACTGGTGGATCTTATTTCTAATGCATCGATGGGCTTCTACATTCTCAGTATCTTCATTTTGGAGTGGTGTATAGTCCATACTTACCGATCAGAAGACTAAATGGAGGCTGGCAAGTTGGGAAAGCATGGAGTAAATCCAACAAGCAGACACCAGCATCCCTTATGAAACTGTTATAGTCAGAGGACCCTTGCTTACTACACAGCTCTTGAAGTCTCCTTTTTTCTCCAACATCAGTGGTATATTCCACCAGAGATCGCAAAAATGCCTAGCAGAAGAGAAGAGGTTGCATTTGACTTAGGTTGAAGTCATACTATTACAAGGATTCTTCTCCAGTAACATAAATATATCTCCTATTAGTATTCTCCGACAGAATGCCTTCCATTAAAAGAACTCAGGGTTGCAGACACGGGATTTTACCCTTGCCTGTTAAATACTCTTTTTTGTTGTTCTTGTCACTGCAGTTGTTGTTGTTACAGTGTCAGTGATTCCTCATCTAAAGGAGGAGTGGAAAGAGACCATTTTGTAATGTTTCTGTCCCTGGCCACACTGACTACAACCAACCAGGTGAGTAGCTCTTTACATACCTGCTGACAGAGTTCCTTGCCCAAGCGTTTGCATACCGAATTATCGCTGAATTGGTTAACAGAAGCAAGTTACAGAAAATGTTCAGGACATCATGCTGCCTAACAAACAAACAGCACAGCTGCTTTGGGTAGTAGTCTTTTGGACAATATAGTACTATTAGAAGCATATTAAATATATCTAAAATACTGGATACTTCCACATGGCTGTTTAATTGCTGCCATCTAGTGGATTACACTGGGGAAAAAACTCAAAAATGTGATCTCATTTAATTTAATGCTAAGTATTCCATTAGTTAGCAGAAAGTGATAGGAATTTTATCTTCTACCACTATGAATCTTAGAAAACAGGCTTAGAAAGAATTTTAAAGGCTGTTTCTTTATTCCTTTTTAAAAGCCTGGTTCTTTGTAGCAAGAAGCCTGCCAATGACTATAACAAACATTCACAGAAAACCTCTTTCTAGTCCTCTCTTAGCCCACTGTCCCTCTAACAACATGTTATTTCTGGATGAAACTGGCCAAGAGAGGGTCAAGAAAACTGCAACAATAAGCATGTTTTGGCACTCTTTGGCCCTCCAGCTTCAAGATGAAGCTAGGTTCTGCCTCATGAGGGGCAAGTGAATCATACTGAGAGGAACTGAAAAGGTTTCCCTGTATAGGTGACTACAGTAAGAATTGGAATATCTACCTACCACAAGGTCAGCATGGAAGCTCCCTACCACATGAAACTTCCTTCATTGACTTTTGTGCAAACCGAGAGTCAAAATTTTACAAACCATGAAGTTCTTAGAAGTTCACTGCTTAAGGGGAAAGCAGTCATATAACAGCTACTTTTAAAAAGCTTTTTTTGTATGATTCTGTTCTGCTCAGCAGAAATAATAAAAGTAATGCATTCCTCTCAACATCAGCCAAAAATATATTGGGACAGAAAGTGCTGGCAAAAGCAGGAAATATATTGTTGACACACAGTGACAAGTTTCGGACCTTACTGCTGTGAACATTAACTTGAACCACACAGAAGCAGCTACTATGCTACAGAGGCATACAGAAACTAACTCTTACCATCTACCAATAACGGTAGATAGTAATTTTTACTTGAAAATGTCATTATTTGAAAAAGGAAAAAGGAAAAGAAACCTTTTTGACAACTGCTCTTATTTCCAGACACCATGTCAGAATGAATTTCACAGTACTCTTTTCAGGTACATGCTGAGGCAAAGCAGCTCCTGATTAAAAGAAAAACAAACATTAGAACTAGAAACATAATGAGAAGTATATCTGTTCTATATAATTATTTGGGGTTTAATTGTAATGCTGCATCCTCCTGCTTTATAGCAGGAGCTTTCAATTTGTATTTGGAGAAACAAAGGATTCCTTGTAGTCTCATCATAAATTCCTCTGTTCAAAGAAACTGTGGGCAAACTTTTTTTCAAGGCAGCTTTCCCACTACACCCAAAAAGCTATGTGTTTTCTAGAACAGGTTATTCAAAATGGTGGTCATGAACTGATTCTAATCCCTAAACCATTGACTACTGATCCCCGGTGAGTTTCCAGGAAAGAAACACAGCTATCCAGTGTGCACAAATATGGTGCTGCTCCCCAATACACAGAGGAGAAAAACGCTTCCCAAATCAGCTTGAGATGCACTGTTCTAGATTGGGGCTGGAATTTGCATCTTAGAATGATGTTCTACATTGAACAACACAATTTAAAAAAAGGTGCATGTTACTGGTATGCCTTATTTTCAAATGGATTAAGTCATCCTGGCATCCTTCCAAAGACACAATTTGGTTTGCAAACAAGTTACACAGGTAGCATGCTCTGTTTTAAAGAAAAAATTGTACTGCTAAAGCTATAGCATTTTTTCTGCAGCTACGGCAGTGGTGGTGGGAGGAATGCAAAAATGAATGATGGTCATGTGTCACTCAGCCCTGCCCCAGAGCACTATACAGACACACTGAGTCAGTCAGTATTTCACAGCCACTGAAAACACACCCTAACACTCTTCTCTGAGATCCTTTATATGAAGGAATTCTTTGGCATACAAATTAATGTGCAAGGAGTCCTTATAGACAGCAAGTTTGAAAATCATCAATATAAAAACAATATATTAAGTCCTATTCATAAGAATATACATTTTTGAATAAATTCTGATGACCTATAATGCTGAAAAATAATGGGTAGAGTACCTAGAATTCAGTTTCTGTATTACTGAGTGATATGACATGCTAACATGTTTAATGTTATAATATACAATGAACTCTAGAAGAGTCTTTACAGTTAGGGAGAAAACAGCTATTACTTAGGGAACAAGGGCAGATCCTCTTACAAATTAGAAACTGGTTAACAAAATAGAAACAGAAGTAACCTAACAGCATGATAACAGAAATAAACAAACAGGATTCTCCTCTCCTCTCCATAAAATCAGCACCAGGCTATTTACATTAATTGATCTGCATTCAAGGGTGGAGGGCTCTGTAGCCAAAGGTTGCACATAGACACCAAATTATTCAAGACAAGAAAATTACAATGAGACCAAGAAGAGCTTGAAAAAGGGCTCCTTTCAACAAGCTAGGCAACTAAACAAAACCAAACACCTGCAAATTAGATTACGGCTGCAATTAATAGCACATTTACTAATGAATAAACCCAATTTTGCTCAACTTGAACAAACATAGTTTCCATCAGAGTACACATATATATCTCTGTAATGTACATAAAGACAAAAATAAAGCAAAATACATTTGGTTAAAAAATTCCCTAACTTTGCACTTAAGCTGAAGATAACTGAACCAATCATATACATTAGTTTTAAAGTGAATGAAAAAAACTGACACCCATTCCTTTCAGTACCAAAACCAATGAGAAGCGAAATGGTTCAAAGTCTATCATTTTTTGTTTACTTTTTCACTCACAGGAGATTCATCTAATCTACTGCTCATAAATTTGGGTTTTGCCCATCCTAACTGTGTTACATTATCAAGCATTCCATTATTCTCTAAAAGCATCAGACATGCCAAATTTCAGAGAGAGGGAGAAAGTGCACATAAAGTCCAAATTTTCTGAGCAACCTTTGCTTAATAGCAATAATGAGCTTTTAGCATTTTATAGCTATAAGAGACATAATTATGTTTGATTCTGAGCTTATGTATTGAAACAAACAAGACTTTCTTGCAGATATCACAGGAGTTAAAATGTACTGTGTGTGTACACAACTCCTGAGTGTCTGAGAAGCAGCATCTTTGATCTTCAAACAAAAGGTAAATACAGATATTAAGCCTGCACTGATTCTGAAAGGTCAGTTATCACATGCAATGAAATCCTTGGTACATACATAAAACTTACCTCTCTTTTTAGTGCCTGATTTAACCTTCAAGCACACAAAAGAATCTTTTTGCTCCAAGAGACCCAAGACATTCAGAAGTTCATCAACCTCACTGGTGTCATTGGGACAAATTACATTAAAGGCATCTCCAGGCTCATAGATAAATGCTGTTTTCTGTTTTTTTAAAAACAAATTAAAAACACAAGTTTAAATAGTACTTTATATTTATGTGTATTTCTCTCCCTTCTGCCTAAGTAACATCCCCTCTAGTATACCAAATCATCACCAAAGGGTTTCTTTTTATGATTAAAATTCACAAAAGTACCTACAGTACGCCTTCTGTACATGAGGGAGATCCATTCCAACAACCCTTATGTAAAACAAAAAAATATGAATGATCCATCCCATTATTGTCAATGGACACAGCATGCACACATCTGGCTCAAGGGGACACATGGCTTCATACAACATCACATTCATGTGTGCAGAGGGTGCACTGTACTTCACAGAGCAATGAATGGGTGTTTCCCCTTTGCCGTCATATAGTTTAACAGCTTACTGGCAACAATAAGTTTCAGCGAACAAAGCTCCAACTATAATAACCTAACCATCCACAAAAGCATGTAGGGACACATTTCATTCACCTTTCTCTTTTCCATATTCAAGGTGAGTGTGCCAATGCTTACGGAGCTGAAACAGTATCACCTACTGGGATGAACAGGCTTGAAGTGACAAATTTTACAGAAACAGATAATCTCATCACCATAAAAAAAAAATTGGGGCTGAGAGAAGTGGTCTAATAGGACTTGGCAAACTCATTGGGCACAGAATAGTCACTGTTGTACAGATCAGAACAGAAGGGAGCACTGGGTGAAAAAGCACTCCTATGATGCTGCAGATTTAGATTAGTTTAGCCCAATGCTTCATTTAGTGAAGTTTACAGTTACCAATGAACCAATATGTGGACAAGGAGGAACACTACTACATTGCTCTGTAGCTGCTTTCAGCACTTTGTTCCCGGAGGAAAGGTGGAAATGTAAGCATTAATAAATACATTTATTGCAGACCCCACCTGTAAAGTAATATCGTTAAAGCTGGAAACACACTTCTCAAAATGTTTACTTGTATACTACTTTCACCATCCGTTCCAATTAGTTAGAAGTAAGCAAAACAATAAATTCAACTCACAGAAATATCAAGTTCTAGCAGCAAAGTCTTTTTTATTGCATCATCCCTAGTAAGCTGAACAGCCCTGGTGACAGGAACGTGGTAAACGGAGCTCTCTGAAATGCAAGGTAGGCCAGGATCCTGAAAACAAGCTGACACAAGTTTAGACTGAAAGCAATAAGCACATAATTTGTACAACTATCAGGTGTAACTGTCTCAATATGTGAATATGATCCCACCAAACAAACCTCTTGAGACTCACTGATACTGACAGAATAGTTCAGCATATATTTAACTGTCAATCAGACTTTAAAAAAGACTTAAAAGTGTTTTAGTCTCATTGGATTATCTTTGCTTGACTCCCTTCAAAAATGTTTCAACCACTATTCATAGAAAATCTTTCTAAAACTGACATACGCAAGGTCCACAAAAGCAAGAATAAATACAATAAGGATACAAAATCATGTTTTAAAAACAATTAATTGAAATGGTTCTCTGTTTGGATCACCAGGGCTTAATATACTTATTTTGTTTGAGACAGGAAGTGCTGCAGAGAAGACATCTGAATGATTAGAAAAATGGATGCAGAAGCAAGATAGTTAACAGTAACTAGTAAAACTGGTGATGTTTGAAGACCTCAAACTAAAATCAAGTTCCATACATGGGTATTTCTAATTATGCTCTAACAACAGTTCAGGGTGTTACACTTCAATGAGTCTGAAGATACTTAGAAGTTTTGAATAGGTAAAAATAGGTTATTGACCCAAACAACTTGAAATCTAGGCCCTGAATCCAATTGTTAGTCCCAGTTAGAGCAGACTCTTTGAATCAAGTATTGACTTACCAATTTCCCCACTGACCCAATGAATGGACTTTGGTTGGGACTCTCAATTGGATTTATGTTAAATTGCCATCTCATCCCTTATAAATCTGCCAATTCAGCTAACCTTCTGAGACTAAAGAGGGTTACTGGGATAGTGAAAACAAGACAAAGACTAAATGAACAGGTTCAAGCTAGCTATACTCTGGAATTGTCAACCACCATGCCAGCAGCCTTGCCTTGCCTTCTATCAGTGTAGCTGTTAAGAGACTGACACCAAAGATAATAGGGAAACTAAAGTGGTTTCATAAGGAAGCTATCCTCAAGTACCTGTCACAGAAAGCACCTCCACCTCGCATACCCAGAGTTCAGAAGTGAAAAATTCCAAAAGATCTGCAGCTAGAAATATTTTTTTGTTGTGGAAGACATTACCTGGTCAGAGCTTTCTTGAAACTGCAGTTCTAAGTATTCTGGAGGTAAAGCAGGAATATTAAGAGTGGGCTGTGAAAGTGGAGGTACTGATTGAGAAAGTGAAGGCTGACAGCCTTGAGTGGAAAGTTCTGAGTAAATATTTTCTTTCGATAAAAGACCAGTCTTTACTTCTGAATCCTCTATTTTCAAATGCTCTACTTTGGAAACTATGCATGAGTTAGAAACTGCACTGGCAATAAGAGACGCAGGTTTCTCATTGTGGTTTGTGTCTTCCTTTTTTGATGCAAATTCTTGATCTAGGGCAATCCACAGGTTAGAAATCCACGGCTCAACTACCAATTCCAAACTGAAACAAAAAAGAAAAACAGACTTTTTTTTTAAAAAATGGAAGCACTGGCATAAACATAACTGTGAGATGTAATGGCCTATTATTAAAGGGTACTCAAAAGAACAGACCAGGGGACTGAAGTAAAATATTTACTCATTGGAAATCCTGTGCTGGTCTTTTACACTGCCCGTGCACAAAGAAACGCAAAGGGATTTGCTCTTGCTTTTCCCCAATTATCATTTTCCCTTCACTTCTCTGCTAGCTCAAGACACGGGATACCCTATTTGCTGGCATATAAGACTCACTTTTCCCCCTGAGAAATACTGTTTGAAATTGGCGTTTGTCTTATATACCAGTGCATCTTATATGCTGGTAAATACGGCACTCTTCTTTCCTTTCAGCTCTATGGAGCAAGAGGATAAGAAAATAAAGAAGGCAGCTGCATGCAAGTGCTTGGGACGCTTTAAGCCTGGTAGCTTGCACAATCAACAGGCAAAAGAACACAGGGTAGCAGGACAGCTAAGCTTCCATTAAGTTTCATATCTTTAATTGGAGTCATCACAACTGCTCTCAATAGGATTAGGTCTAGTGCCTGCATGCTATTTGCTGCTTCTTGGAATATTCCCTGATGGCAGAAAGGAAATCACTTTGCATTTGCAATCCTTCTCTATGGCAGTTTGGAGGAATTTGAGGAAAAACAAAGAATTATTCTAACCCTCTGCTTTTAACTATGAAAATAAGAGGATCTTTATGTTAGCAGGTCTCTCTCTTTATTTGGGAGTACCCACCTACTCCCAAATAAATGGAATGATTAATCCAGCAAGAACATCAAAAGTAAGCTCATCCAACTGAATTCTCTGTCACTCTGTCACAAACATTTGGATCTAAATGTTTTAGGAGGAAGTTAAAAGCAAGAACTTAACAGAGGTGTCCTCTTACCCTACAGCATCATCAGCTTGTCCCATCTCACAAAAGCGTTGTGCTCCCAGCTGCTGAAGTCGTCTGTCTACTATCTTCCCTCCATTGCAAAAGAAAGTGTATTCAGAGTCTCCCAGACCTGAGAATGCCAGAGTAAGTAAAAAGGCACAAACCACAAAAATCCAAATAAGGAGTTTCAAAATAAACCTAAATCTATGGCCAAGCTTTAATGCAAAAAGAAAACAAAAATTCCACAGAAAGAAAAGTATCTTAGCATCACCACTACAAGTCTCCTTGTGCACATTCTTCTCATACACAAAACCCAGCAAAGTCTGGCTGTGTTATGTTCTAAGTCTAACAGAAAGGGTTCAGTAGTGAAGGTGGCTTTTACCAGAGCTAGCCACCCACTTCCCCCAACTACAGAAATGTTCAGTTAATTCAGAGAAGAGAAAAGGAATATTTTGCTTCTGAACTGGAACTGCTCCCCTTCCCCAGGACAACCTGAGTCCTTGTGCTGGCTGCTTGGCCCACAGGTGCCAATCCAGAAGCACTTCCCTTACAGAATCTTCTCAGCATTGCTTGAAATGACTGGCCTGAGATGGAATAAAGTGGGCCAAGCTGATACATATAGGAAAGGGATGAAGAGGTCTCCCTACCTGTCTTATCTCTTCTTTGTCACATCATACCACCTCTCCACATCCCTGCTCCATGGGAAGGAACAAATTTTCAACCCAATGAGAAAATTACGAGAATATCACATGATCTGCTGCTGCTCCTAAACTATTGATAAGCAGATGGAAAGTTCACAGACCCACTGCTAAGGAAATGACTTGAAAGCACACAACACCACCTCCTCATTTCTAGCCTTCGCAAATTCATTGCTGAACAAAGAGTGCAGCTGGGACTCAGGGACATCCCTCCAATTCAGAAAACTGGGTGATGTTTGTATCTCCCAAAGCAGCCACTTAGCCGAATCAGCTGCCTACAAGACTTCAGTGAAGTAAGATGTCACATTAAAACATCATGCTAAAACTTGGGCAAGGCATGCCCTTTAGTTGTTGTTGTATTACAACTCACTACCAGCTATGCAGGCCAAACTGTTCTGAACTGCAATCCAACTACAGTTGGATGGCTGAATATTGCCACCTTGATGTTAAAACAATTCTAGAGCAGACCTGAAGAACCTTTGGCCTTTCCAAAGTCTCTAATATTAAACAGATAGTCACATCTCTTTCCCATGATACCACTGTTCAGTAACTTCTCAGCTTCTGTAAAGATTTTCCTTCCTATGGTTAAAATTCCTTTCCCAAGCCTTAAGCATTGGGAAAAACATCTTTAAACTAATCATTGCTGGCATTTTTGTACTCTTCTGGCTTTGGCTGCACTTAGCACTCAAATGCAGCCCTCTGCCATAACAACTTCTCTGAAACAAAATTTGGCCCTTGGAACTGAAAGAGATTCCTCACTGTTGCTTTAGAACGACGGGGATGAGATGCTGCATGTCTCAGGCTATTTCCGCAGTAGACTGTTATAGCACTATTATACGACTTTCAACATCCTATGGAATCCTGGGGTTTGCAGTTTAGGGAGGGGCTGGCTGGCATCTCCCTAAACTGCAAATCCCAGGACTCCATAGGATGTTGACAGTGGTATAATAGCGCTATAACAGTCTACTGCAGAAATGGCCTCAGACTTCCCAACTCTCCTCCTCCTGCAGAGCCTGGAGGAGTCTTTCTGCCTGCACCTAATCACACAGCTGGTCATGGCATCTTCTCATTTAAGACAAACACCAAGTATGCTTTGTTTGAAAGAAGTCACCCTCAATGTGTTACAAATGTGACTTACGTAAACCAGGTCAGAGGGCAAAGGAATATACAGTTAATAAGAAGTGCAGTTTCCCATCTCTTTTTCTTAGCTTTATAAGACAGAAAATCTCCTCTAGGGCTATTTCTGTGGCCCCCAGGGGTTCAAAGTATTCATTTTGCTCCAGAATCCCCCCAAGTGCACTCCCAGGTAGGTTGTAGAGAGCATTTCCACCACTTTTGGGTTCCCCGGGTGTCAAAAAATTTTTAATTTTTTTTAAAAAAAATTGCTCTTAAATGCTCCAAAATATCCGCGGGGTGCATGGGGTGCATTTCCACTACACTTTTCAGGCCCTTGGGCAAATTTAAATCCAGGAGAGGCCTTTTCCGAAACCCAAAGCATGGCGAAAATGTTTACATATGCACTTGAGGCATTTGGAGGATTTTTTTTTTTTTTTGCCTTTGGTGGGATCAGGTGTGTCCCTCCAAGGTCTCCTAGGGGGTTAATGCAGCACCCCAGTCTTTCACAGTTGCCCACCCCTGCCCTAGGAGGGATGGAATAGCACATAAGGCCAAAGCTCAGAGCAGCCAACTCATATCCTACTGAGCCACGTTCTAGCATGTTGTGTGCATGCAGCCATGTTATCTTTCTTTAAAAAATGAATTTTGCTTCATGACAAAGACAGTCAGACGCAAACATATCAATTATACACTCAAAGGACTATGGTTAATACTCATAATCTTGGAAGTACAGTAGAGATCTGTCTTCAAAATCATAGAATGTCTATCCATCTGTTTCAAGTCAACACCATTATTGACCCTGTTCAGGCTTTTGCCCAACACGTGAGGGCTGGAAATGGGGATAGGGTAGAGGGCACACATACATATCCTGTTTCCAACATCCCTATGTGAAATTCAGGTGTGAGGCCAACACAGATGCAGGGAGTAAAGCTGGTGTATGTATCCTGCCTCATTTTCAGACTCCATACTCAGGCAAACACTTGAACAGGCTATTCTCAGGGCTATAAAATAAATGTCTAAATTAACACATAAAGTTCATTATCACACTAGCTAACTAGATAAGGCTAACAACACCATAAAAGCAAAAACGAGTATTCAAATGTAGCAGCTAAAGTTATCATGCAAAAAACCCCCACCTTGTTACTTTACTTGTTTGCTGTTTCAATAGACAAGTAAACACGTATAGCACAGTGAAATAATCAAAACTGAAAACTGAACTCTTTTTCCTTTAGCTATATGACCCTAATAAATTCATACTGATTTTCATCCACTTTTTGTCTTATATCACGCACATAAAGAAAACATGGAAAAGAAGACAAAACCAACGGCACACAACTTAAAAACAATAGTAGAGTGCAGATTTCCCAGTGCCAAAGGTTCAGTCAAATCCTTGTATCAGAGTCTTAAAAATATCCTAATCCTGTGTGGTATTCTGTGTACTTCATCCATACCATCAATATGTGCTACATAAAAACAGAGTGCTACTTGTGATAGTTGTGTTTCCTGCCATATTTAAATAGTTTGCTCAAATATATATATCTGTGACAGAATGTTTCATGTTTGATATGGACAATGCAACACAAGCAAATTACCTAACAATCCATATCGTATATGGGAGAAGTGGTCCAGTGGCAAAGTTTTGTCATTAATTTCCTTAACAAACTTGATTGCTGTGTCTGGTGGATCTCCTGTACCAGTAGTAGAAATAACAATAACCACAGGATCCTTTTCATTGTTCAAGTTGTACTAAAAATCAAGAAAAAAAAATCAATTTTTTATGGCACAGATTTTCAATATAATGGAACAGTCTTTGCATATGTAGTCAAAGATGACCACTTAACTTTCTGATGTTCTAGCTATTTTTAAGACCTTCCTCTGACATCAACAATTGTAGATCACTTTTGAAAAAAGGAATTAAAGTGGCCCCTCCACTATCATGAGGGTTCGGAGTGCAAAACCTTTGTGCAAGTAGAATAACTGCAAATAACCCCCCCCGCAATCTCCTTCCCAATCCCTTGCTTTTTGCCCTGGTATATGAGCCTTCCTTCTCCGTGCTGGGGCCAAAGGATAAGGAGTAGAAGTGGGGAGCTACAGAGGGGAAAAGGAAGGCATGTGCATGCCCCCCATTTCCTTGCTTTTTGCCCAGGTAGACTTGCCTGCCTTCTCTACACCTGACAAAACACAAGGGTAATAGGAGAAGAATGGGAGGGAGGCACACATGCCTCGCAAATCATGAAATTCATGGAGGCCAAACCTGCAGATGTGGAGGAAGGACTGTATTTCTGGATGAAACTGTAGGGCCCAGTAGGAAATAGGTAAACAAGGTGATTCTGAATATATATTTGGCTTGTCCATAAGATCCTCTGGGGAGTCCTTACTGTCCACTTTTATTTGAGATCATAAGGAATCAATAGCTAAATCCTTTGTGTTAGAATCTGGTTTCACTTTGTCCCGTCCTGTCCTAAAGGGGGCCTATCCACCTCCAAGGCGATTAGCTCAACACTGCTGCTGTTGTAAACAATTGCTCCATTTGAATCCCTGCTTTTTCTCCTTTTTGAACACTATCTTTCTTTAGACACCAATACATTAGTTTTTACTTGTATCAGCTTGTATTATCCCCTTTATCTGGGACCACTGGTAAGCATTAGGTATTCCCAATTAGATGGGTGTCTAGGTAGACCAGCTTTACCATGGGAATTAGATCCATGGCTGCCACCACCTACTCCAGTGGTAAGCAACGTGGTACCTTCTTGAAATTTGGAAAAGCCCTACTAAGCTTGACCAATGGCCAGGAATTATGGGGGATGTAGTACAAAACACCCAAGGAGCACCAGATTTCTTACTTCTGACCAGCTGAGTTACTAGAGCAGCGCAACTCTTAAATAAGAGGAGGAAAGGATTAGCTGATATGCTAAGTCACTCCACCAGTTCCCATTTCTGTCCCCATAACCTCCTGAGTGGGGAGATCAGGTCCCAGTACAATCATAAGGTCAAAAAAATTGATATCAGTTGTTAAGAACTGCTAAAATCAACTGTTAATCCAAGCTGGGGCAGACCCAGTGAATAAATTGATTTGATGGATCTATTCTAGTTGGGACTAATAACAAGATTTAGTCCAATGGTGCTAACTTGTAAGATTTGCCTTAGCTTATACAACAGGCTGGCTGGTCTACATGCTACAAAGGATCCAAGTGAAAGCAAGAGGCAACAGAATCAAAAGATTCCTTATGCCTTCTTGATGGAAAATGTGCCAGGACTCCAGGGAGTATAAAATGGGTAACTCCAGTTGAGGATACTCAGCCTGGGACTAGAACTGTGAAACGGACACAATTGTGGCAAGATCTATTGAAGAAATACTAGACAAAACAAAACAAAGGTCAACCAGTTAGTTAAGAGACTGTTAGGAAAGAGGGCTGTACAGAGAAACCAATGTCAGAAATACTTCCTACAATTTAGTATCTTGCATCCCAACTCCCCACAACATTATCTATCCAATACATATTCGGTGCAATGTATGGGATCCAAGTTAGCACTGCCACTTCAACCAGAAAAAAGGTGGTTACACATCCCTACTCACCTCTCAGGGTCACGGGGTGCCCTTAGACCAGGGGTGGCCAATGTCAATCCACAGACCATTTTCATGTTTATAGCCCCAAACAGATTCAGTTAAAGGGCAGTTGTAAAACTCCCTAATTTTTACTGTAAATCAAGGCAGTCTTGACTGTTTATCTTGTTTTGCAAGTTATTTGCTTGTTTTTTATTTTCCTGCCATGCAGCCAAATTTCAACAATGGTTGCAAATAGCCCTCGATGGGTTCAAGAGTGGATCTGAACTGTCAATTTTATTTTATTTTATTTTCTTATCTTACCTTATCTGACTCACTGATGCAGTGAATATCAGCTTCAAACCCATGCTCCTTTGCCTGCTGCCAAACTTCTTCTGCTATGGCTTTTGCCTGGCCCTTCTGACTTGCATATAGCAGCAAAAACCTCCTATTTGTTTTACAACCCATCTTTCAAGGATCAGCTATGTGAAAGAAAAGAAAGGGACTAGTCAATTAAGTTTGCATGCAACTACTGAACATTTATCAGCCATCCAATTTCTTTTTGAAACAGAAAAAGACTAGATTTAAAATATCTGGACTAGGATTCAGACTTATTCATATTTATAGAAGACCCAGTGAAGTCAGTAGACCTTAAACAAGTATGACAGTACCACAGAAACAGGCCAACTGTAGATTTCAACATACTTGGCAGTATCATGTAAGATGGTGATCATGAGTATACCTTTAAAAGATCAAAAACAGTAAGTATGGCCTGCTCCAGTGTCTTCAACTTTATTATCCATAGACCTCTGGCCCAACTTTTCTCTTGCCTGTTGTGGAACCTATTTGGTTTATGGGGTGGGAAAAAAAGTACCAGAGTGACAACTAGAGCTGGAGTTCTTAATCTCAGGTCCATGAACTGGGGGAGGGGTAAATGGGGAGGACTTCAGAGACCCACGAACTGGGAGCAAAAATGATTTCCCCTTAGGTTTCCTTTCTTGTTACTTTAGATTATTTCCTGACATGGTGAATCTTACAGAAAAAAATATAGTTTTTTTCCAATGTTCATTATAATCTTTTCATTCCAGCTTAGTCTATGGAAAGCTAATCAATTCCCAACGCAATTTAAAAAATTATACTCAAAATTCTGTGTGTAAATGTTTATGTGTATTTTGGGAGGAGGGGGGCAGAGTTTTTTCAGATTCTCAAGAGGTCAAGCAAAAGTTGAAAACCCAGTGGACTGTAAGCACAGAAGCTGTATCTCTTTTGAGAATGTTTTGTAGCTTAACATCTGGCAACTCTGCAGTTATATGACAAGGTACAGTACTGCTCAGCAGAGCATTCAGCTATCTCATTCATCCTTGGTTTTTACAAAACTGACTCTCGGTGCCACAATAATAGCCAATAAGCACTATAGTACAACTCACATCAATCTGCAAATTCCATCCTCCAAATGGATAAAACCTTACGCAGAGGACCACAACTTGCTGATTATGGCATCCTCTATGAAAAGTTAAGTTGGCACAGCTTTTCTATGGAGAAAGGGAGAACCAAAGCAATACTATGTGAAAAGTGAAAGAAAAGGGAAACATCTGCCTGTGGTTACCTCTGCTGTACCAGTGGGGCTACCGAATCACAACTGTGAGTGCCTATTCATAGGACCAAGGCCTGACTTGGCAACATATGGCAGAAACTACCATCTCCTTCCCAGCCAACCGTGTCTTCTGTCTAGGATGGTGATATAAACTGGACTCAGGTGAGAGGTCCATACCTCATTAGTTAAATTCTGTTTGGATTATATTATCTGAGTATAAGCCTTGAGTCTCATAGTGGAAGAAAAGTGAGATATGAAATAAGTAATCAAATCACTGCAATGCTCTCTATGTGAGGCTGGATTTGAGCTCTTCATAAACTGGTCCAAAGAGCTACAGCCAGACTATTGGCCAAGGCTGGTTACAGGGACACTCAATTACTTTGCTGCACTATTTGCAGCGGTATTTGAGATCCAGGCTTTAAGATCTTCAGTAAAGGTCTTTCTCTGTCTTGCCACCCTCATAGGTATGTCTGGAAGCAATGTGGGAAAGGGTCTTTTCAGTGATCAATATGTTAGGCTTTGCCAACTTGGCATACTGCAGAGTGGAAACACTAGCTTCTACAACCCCCTCCTAGAGAATTTATACTGACTTCCTCAATGTCCTTGCAAAGGTAAGTGAATGCTTTTTCTTTTTAATTTTTAACAGGATTTAGTGACTGATTATAAATAAAGGCTTTCAATTATGTGTGGTACTGTTCTTGCTTTTTAATAGGTCTGTTTTTACGCTTTTTTTTAAACTCTATTTGACAATTAATTACATTACTTTTTTCTATCTGTTTACTGACATGAGCTTTTCTCTGTATCTGTTTCCATTTCTGCAACTTTTTGACCCGCAGCCCTGGAAAAAAGGCAGCGAATAAAATGGTATTACTATTATTACTACTATTATTAAAATATTTATGCCACGGCCTATATCAGAGATCTCAAGGTAACTTACAAATAGTATTAAAACAAGGTAAACAGTTTAAAACAATATAATAATTAAACTAAAAACATATCAAATAACAATACTAAGCTAAAAACAAATTTTAAAGTTTTAAAAACTATGTATACCATATTTGGGATGAATTACTGAGAATCATAGGCTATGATAAACAGGTAAGTTTTAACTTTGCACCTAAATGAAATGAATGTCAGCACTAGTCAGATCTCCAGGGGAACAGTGTTCCACACTGCAGGGTCATCGCTGAGAAAACTCTCTCCCACATCCCAATAATGTATTGAACTTATTAGTGAGATCTCACTGGTGGAGACATGGGGAAAGCAGCTCAACAGTTCTTAATCCTCAGGCAGGCACACAGAGGGAAAGGCACTCCCTCAGGTATCGAGGCAATGTAGTGTGGAAATGGTCAAAATATTGGTTATAATATAAAGCTGGAACAGTGCCAGAAAATGTGGTCAAAAGGAATTTAAATTCATATCATTCCATGATCTTACAGAGAATTTTTACAAAATTATGTATCATTGATATCTGACAACAGAAAAACTGGCCAAAAAGCATTAAGACGTTAGTAGATGTTCGAAATATGAGCAACAAGTGAGCAACAAGTTTTATCATATGTGTTCTACTTGTGAAAAGGCCAAAAAATTCTGTAATCAAATTACATTCTATGGTGTATAAATTCTTGAAAGTTGAAGTACAATTGAAGTTGGAATTGTATTTGTTCAGATTAGTAGAAGATCAATTGGTGAATAAATATGGTAAGCTAATACAAGACATGATCACTGCAGCACAACTATTATACACACAGAAGTCAAAGAATACAGAAATTTCAATGAAAGGGGACTGGATGATAAAATTAACAGATTTGGCTGAAACAGGTAAACTAACAATACTGCTAAGAGAAAAATCAGTGGTGACTTCTGTGAGAGACTGGAAACCTTTGACAGTCTTTTTGCAAGAAAAAGAGTATAATATGTTGACTGTAGGTTTCGACAATCAGTATATCTGGAAATGTAGCAATAGAAGCGTTTGACTGGTATTTGTACTAGAGAAATTAACTTCATAGAGTTATATATAATCTGTCTTAGGAAAGTTGGAAGCCAAGATATATTTCTTTTCTTAATGTTTTCATTATTTTTAGTCCTTTAGTATTTAGTATCTTCTCTTTCTTTAGTTTTTGTTGTTAGTTGTTGTAATTTGTTGTTTCTTTCTCTGTTCTCTTTGTACGCACGTATTTTGTATATCGTTAATAAAGTTTATTTTTAAAAAAGCCACTGAGATATCCAGGAAGCTCAATAGGGTAGCACTCTGCCATCCTTCCCCCAAACTAGGTTGTCAATGAGAACAACGAAGACCATTCCATTCCTGACCTGAAAACAGACTAAAACAGCTTCACATAATCTGTGTACTCCAAGAATGCCTGAAGATTCCCAGCTACTCTACACCCAAGCACCTTGCCCTAAAAGGGAATATCTACAGCTGAGTAGTAGTCCTTATATACCTCTGGGTCCAATGAGACCCTCTTCTGGACAGGACACACTACCACCTTCTTTAAGACAGCAGGCACCTCCCCCTGATGTAATGAGGCATTTACCATCCACTGGACCCACCTGGTCAAGGTTTTATCAGCCAAGAAGCGCTGACATGTGGTGGGCCAAACTGTTTGTAGCATCTTGTCAACATCATCAACAGCTGAAACTGATCCTATGAAAACTGGACAGACAGTGCACTAGACACTCCCCCAGATTCTGTTAACTGTGGTGTCAGGTTCTGAGTGAAGGCGGGTAACTTTCTCCTTGAAGTACCTAGCAAATTTTTCACTGCCTGTAGTTGCAGGATGCATACCTGAGCTCTATGGGCCTGTACCCAAAAGACTCCTCACAATCTGAAATAACTGTACTGGGCGGGAGGCTGAACATAAATTCTAGTGGTACATTCGGCCTGTTTCACTGCTGCACAGTAGGCACAACAAACGGTCTTCACTGATTCCTGATTGCATTTCCTCCAAGACCTACATCACCTGCACTCTGCTTATCATCTAGGCTGCTTCACTGCCTGCAGATCTCCTGTAAATCAGGATGAATTCTGGTGTGGACGTTTAGGAACAACTGGATCAATTAGCCCCGTTTCATCTCTCCACTCCACAGTGAAACCAGAGCCTGGACAGAACAGCCAGCCCTGTCGGCTGGAAAATTCCACAAACCATTCAGGAATCCTTCAGATCCCTCAAGTTTAAGGGGTCAGATTATCTTAATCGGTGACCCACTCCTGCAGGGAAGGCCTGCTACCATCCAACCAAACTTCACAAGGAATGATCTAGCCATGACAACGAGGTTGGTGAAATCCCCTCTAAGGCCATTTCCGCATTACACTGTTATAGCGTTATTATTCCACTTCCAACATCCTGTGGAATTCTGGGGTTTGTAGTTTACTGAAGCCAAAGAGCTCTCTGGCTGAAAATTCTCAATGCGCTCCCTAAACTGCAAACCTCAGGGTTCCCCAGGATGTTGAAAGTGGAATAATAGCACTATAACAGTGTAGTGTGGAAATGGTCTAAAATCAGATCATCCCCCATCTGCCTGAGAGCGAAGTCCAGATCCAGGGTATGCCCTGCCTCATGTGTTGGACCAACAATATACTGAGTAAATTCTTTCCAAAGATGTGAAAAGTTCCTGGCTATTTCCACGCTAGACTGTTATAGTGCTATTATTCTACTCGGAACGTCCTACGGAATCCCGGGGTTTGCAGCTTAGGGAGGGGCCTCGAAGGATTCCATAGGATGTTGGAAGCGGGATAATAGCGCTATAACAGCCTAGTGCGGAAATGGCCTCAGAAATACCTTTATTACACCGCTGTTTCTCTTGAAACTCACCCGCCGCGGGCTGCCAAATCTTTCCACGCAGAGGCGAACCACGTGAAGGCGCGGGTGGCCGTGCCAAACGCTCCGCTCCCAGACTTCTCCTCCGGAACCTCCTCCCCCTTGAAGCGTCTCCCTCCCCGGCTTCGGAGAGGGCTCGCCGGTAACGCGGAGGCCGGTCGCAGCCCCGCGGGGCCTCCACACCCCAAAGCCGCCGGGAGCGCCTGGCGAAAGAAGGGAGAATCCAGCCAGCGAGAAGGAACGGGGGCGGAGCCTCGGAGCTGTCAGTCAGAACCAAAAGGGCGGGGCAGAGCGCTCAGTTTCACCTCACCGACTTTCCAAGACTAAGAGTAACAATTGCAGCACGCACTGACGAGACTCTACAGGGTTTTTTGTATTGGTTTTTTTAAAAGATATTTTTATTCTCATTTGAAGACTTGATATGACCTACATACAATAACTATTTACAAGTACCACACCCTACATACACTACTTACAACATACAGGCAAGATTTAATGAACGTTACATAGACAACATCTGCGAGGAAATTGACTTCCCCCTCTGACGAAGTGTGGGCATGTTACCCCTTTGTCAACCCACGTGCTCCTGGAAGAAAGCAAGGGAGAGTCCAGGGCCATTTCCGCACCAGCCTGTCATAGCGCTGTTATTCCACTTCCAACATCCTATGGAATCCTGGGGCTTGCAGTCTAAGGAGAGGCCTTTAGAATTCTCAACCAGAAAGCTCTTTGGCCTCAGTAAAGGAAAAGCCCCAGAATTCCACAAGATGTTGAGAGTGGAATAATAGCATTATAACAGTATCGTGCGGAAACGCCCTGCGAATTAGTGAGCCTACTCCGGTTGGGACTAACCGAGAAGATTTCAGCTCACGTAACGATATACAAAGAATAAAATACTCACTGGAAGGACACGCAGAAGCCAGGTGCGCTATTCTATCGCTTTTGTATCTATAGAAAAGAGAAAGGCCAATCAGAATCAACTTTAAGGGGAGGGACGGAAGTGTATTGCAGCCAATCAATTGCTGCCTATCAGGTAGGAAGCAAGGGTGGGAATAGAAAGGCGAGGACGAACCTCGTTTGGCCTCTGGTTGTGATGGGCGGGATTCAGAGGCGGTGGCGTGGTCGATGATCGAGGCGAAGGTAAAAGTAGCTTAGGATATGTGGGGTTCGTGGGAAAGCCTTGGGTCGGGTGTGTTAGCTGCTACCATCGACCTCTGCTGCACCAACTAGGCGATTGTTATGTGGGCTTATCTATGGTTGTCTCGGACAGTTATGGAGCGGCAGGAGGCCCAAACTTCCTCAGACTGTTTCGATGTAGCCAGTGATGCCAGGGGATGGTTCCATGGGAGAACCAGGCAGCTGAAAGGGGTCAGGAGGGTTGTGCTGGTGTGGGCCTAGCGACTGACTTGGCTGCTGCCACGGCTGGGGTTGCCAGCTTGAGGGAGATGAGGGTAAACGTTTTCCATCCCTTTACCACAGCTTGCCTGGGAATGTGCTCCCCAACTGCCCTGCTGCGCTGAAGAACGTTCATTTCTCTCTCTCTTTTCCCTGGGCATGTTGTGAGAGCATCCCTCCAGATCTTCTCTCTTGGGAGAGAAAGAAAAGGGCCGTTTTGCGAGCAGAATTTAAAGGCAGAGCCCTTCTGGAGATAAGTAGAACGCGCTTCCTCTGTGAAAAGAAATAGCTTCTATTTTGAGGGGAGAAGAGAGGACTGGAGATAAGAATCAGCCTGGTGTAGTGGTTTGAGTGTTGGATATGACTGTGGAATCCAGGGTTCAAATCTTTACTCAGCCATAGAAACCCACTGGTGACTTTGGGCAAGTCACACTGTCTCAGCCTCAGAATACATCTTGCCAACAAACTCCTGTGATGGGTTCATCTTAGGGTTCCTTTAAGTTGGAAACAATGACAAGAACAAACCTGAGACAAAGCTAGATATCAGGTTACTCATACTTTGAATTAACAGTGGGGTTATAACTGGCAGAAAAATGTATGTTCTCCCTGCTCACAATCCAGATTCCCTATCTAGAAGAGTTGGATTCAGCAAACTGTATGAACTGAGCAAATTTTTTGTCTTGTTCTGCGCAATTTGTTTTGCCAGTTGTTTTATACTGTGTATTCTGGTGATGTTTATCATGTAGAGCAACACTACTCAAAGTGGTGGTCTATGGATGATCACCAATCCATTGGCTACCAGTCTGTATCTAATTTCTAGGAAAGAATGAAACAGTTGTGGTTAATGGGGAAAAATATGATGCCAGTTCCTGTCACTATAGGAAGAACATTCTGCTGGTCTGTAACATTGGTTAGCTAGTGAGCACCAAATGTAGTGGACAAAGAGGTGTGCAGAAGCTGTACTGAATTTTTTTACCTGAATGGTGGAAGTCGGATTCAGCTACCACTCTGTCTCCTGTTTACATACTTTCAAGTATCTGTTTGCCTACTTGAGAGGCAGAGGCCTCCTTCTAGCAAGAGGATGAGGAGAAGTTGATGGCTTGATTCTGCAGCGTGCCCATGTGCTGTCTATACTCTGTTTCTAGAGAACTGTCGTACAACTGTATCTCTGATTATGGAACACCTTCGTCTGTCTTAAGTTGCTTTTTGTTTTGAGTGATTGCAAACTCTATGGTGATACTAGTTTTCAATTTTTTTTTTATCTTCCAGACAGCAGTGCTTACAGATGATGTGAGATGGCTTTGACAAATTTCAGGTGTCTCCAAGCGTATACTTCTAGAGTTCAAGCGTGCAGACAACTACTGACTGGAAGCAGAACCCTGACCCACTTTATTCAACCAATTAGGACACCAAGGTTCTGCTTCTGTGGTTCTTCGGAATTGCAAATAGTATGTTCAGAGACTGGTTTTCTGCACACTGACTGCAGAAACTACCATATGGAACTGGGAAGTCATCTCAGTTCTGTTATGAGAATAGTACAGCTCCATGAAGAAGCAGGCAGCAATTTAAAGTCTAATAACAAATGGACAGATGAGCAGATATTCTTGAAGAAACTGAGCCAATTGTCTTCATACAAAGACATTTCCAAACTTATACGCTCATTAGAAAGTTTATCAGACACAATGGTGGCAGCTGCCCTTCAACAGTTGTGTGATGTTCAGCTGGAGGACAGTGTACTGAAGAGTCCTGAGGAAGTAATGGAAGATGAAGTCTTCAGGTCCCTTTGCTTCCAGCTGGAACAAGAATCTCCAAATCTCTCAGATTCTGGTCTTGTAAATGCACTAAATGCGCTGATGAGGTTGCGAGTGGACCCTTGGAGCACCCTGATGGTTCGCTTGGTATCAGAGAGCCAGGAGCGTCTAGATAAGAGCCAGATGAATATTACAGATCTGTGTGTTCTTGCAGAAAGTTTATTTAGCCTGGAGGGTCCAGGCGGTGCTATGCTAGAACAAATTATGAACCAAGTTCAAAGTGCAAACCTTGAGGACTGGAAAGCTGATGAAATGGCCATGGTATACAGAGTGCTGCAGCTAGGCGTAGGGGAAAGAGGAAAATACCAGGACTTATTAAACAAAATGAATAATTTGACTATAAATAAAGTATCTCAGTTAAACCCCAAACTGACAAGTTCTGTATTAAATGCTCTGGTTGTTCTTGATCAAACCCAAGCCCTTCCCTTGGTGATAAAACTTTGTAAACATTCGATACGGCATGTCCCCCACTTCACAGATGATGAACTAGTTAATGTGCTGGAGGCCTTTATTCATTTTGGACACAATGATCGATTTTTCACTGAAGCTCTGGAAAGACATGTTACCAAATGTGCCTTCAGTATGCATCCCAGCACTGTCTCTAAAGTCATGCAGTACTGCAGCAAGAAATACATCCTCTCCAAAGCCATTTTCAATGTGGTGGCTGAAAGTTTTGTCTACCATGCTGACAACTTCACTACAGCTCAAATTGGTGAGCTGGTTGTCCCATTTGGGAAACTCAACTATTTACCATCCTCTGCTCCATCTTTTTTCCGAAAGCTGGAAACAATACTCAGCACTCGATTTGCTCAATTTCAGCCTTGTGTGCTTTTGAACCTTCTTCATTCCTGTACCTTGGTTGAACGCTATCCACTAAATTTTCTGGCAAAAATATTTAGTCCCTATTTTCTGCAGCAGTTGCAAGGTAAGTTTATTAGGATTCTGTGTCTATTGCAACTTTTTTCTTATGACAGTGGTTTTCAGACTTTGTTCCAAGGAGTTCCTCAGTAAGACCAAGAAAGTGATCAACTTTCAAAGAGGTAGCTGTTTTCATTTGCTTCAGTATAAAAAGAGAAAGGAAAAATTGGTTTTTAAGGTTTTCAAGAACCTTTAAGATCTAATCAATTTAGTTCAACATAAACTTTTGTGGCCTACTGCCTACTTCCTTAGATGGATGGAGTATAGCCTAGGTAGACAAGCATGTACACACATGTGGAGTGTATGTGAAATGTAATGGAAATGCAAAATGTGATAGCATGCTAGTGGGGAGGCAGATCTTAAAGGTGATTGTGAAGTATTTTTAAATGATGGAGGTAGGTGATAAGTCCAGATCTTAATACTGAAGAGGTGACAAGAACAGATCGTAATGGTGATAAGTAATTTTTTTATTTGAAAAAAGGACATAGATGAGTGATGAGCATATTCAAATGTGGGTAAGCAAATAAATGCATTTGTCTGTGCCTTCAAGTCATCTGTCAACTTATGGCAATGACATGAATTTCATAAGGTTTTCTTAGACAACGAACATGCAAAAATTGGTTGTGCTAGCTCCTTCCTCTGAAATATAGTCCACATCTCCTAGTATTAGTTGGTGGCCTTCCATCCAAGCACTAATCAGAGCTGACCCTGCTTAGCTTCAAAGATCAGATTAGAGTATTTGTATGGTAGAAATAAGCTTTTGTCGAAGCTGAATGAAAGGCTGGAATTAACCTATAGCTATATTCAGTTGGAGATGGATGCAAAAATTACAGTTAGGAAAAAAAAATGTTCAAACATTACCTTAAAACATGCAGCTGAGAAATATGTACTGATTCCAGGAAGGTTGGTTCTGCTGAGGGCAGACTTTCCTCGAAGAAGAGTGTGCAACACCAGCAAAACAAGAACTTGCATATTCATACATGTAGGCTGTAATCCTGTTAGTGACTTACACACATGTAAGTGCAGCTTACATATACTCAGGTCCTTTTTTGGATGGGCCACAGGGGAATATTCTCTTGCCCATGTGCTCCATCCAAAACCACCCATACCTGTCAGCTGTCAAGCCCCAGAAGAGAGTGTTGCTGTTTCTTTTTACCAGAAGGAGGGGGGAAGCTGATTCAGAACATGAAGATCCAGCTGTTTTGAGTTCCCAGCAGAAGGAAAAGGTGGGAGCACTCCATTTGACAGTGCATCCTCATTTCTTTCTCATCTCCTGACTGATCTGAGGTCAGCTGTTTCTTCATGGTCTGAATTGCTTCCCTCCACCTCCCGTGCCCTGGTAAGTGACAGCAGCAGAGCTCCCAGGTAGTGCTGGGATGTGGAACTACATGTGTGGAGTTGTACTTATGTGTAGAATTTTGACCAGCATGGGTGCTTAGAAGTCACTATCTCTATTTAAACCTCCTAATAGATGGCCTTGGATATGTCACACACTCTCAGCCCCAGAAAATCTCATGATAGGTTTGCTTTAGTGTTGTTGCAAGTTGGAAATGACTTGAAGACACACAGCAACAACAAGAGATGGGAATTTCTGAATATATCTAGTCTCTCTTAAAGTCTTTGTTCCACAACAGCAACCTTAAAATCAGTAACAGTGTATCCTGGAAAATGAAAGTGTTCTGAATTTTGCTTTTGTGTATTGCCATTTCTAATGTCATATTGGTGTCTATCTACTCACTTGCTTATAGATAGCTCTGTTTGTCCTACATATCCCTGCAGAAGGACATCGTGGACCAAAGAAGGCATTTATGACATTGGATGAGGAACAAATAAATGCACCTGATGTTGTGGGTGACATTATTAGGACCCTAGATGCTATTTCAGTGTAGGGCATCAGTGTAGAGACAGAAATTGACATCTGGTTTTGTTATGAGATTAAATTGACCAATAACCTTGAAAACAGCATGTGTGCCTCTCCTGATTTCTTTTTCCCTTGCAATGTGCAAACTCAAGGGAGCTCTGACATCTTGTAAGATGGAGGCGGAAAGCCTTATCTCTCTAGATCAGTGGTTCTCAACCTGTGGGTCCCCAGATGTTCATGGACTTCAGCTCCCAGAAGCCCCAGCCACTATGGTCAATGCTCAGGGCTTCTGGGAACTGAAGTCCACGAACATCTGAGGACCCACAGGTTGAGAACCACTGCTCTAGATATTTCAGACCACAACTCCCATCAGCCTCACCCAGTGTGGATAGTGGTAAGAGACTGTGGGAGATGTGAACCAAAATACAGTAGAGGTAGTTATAAGGCACATTCTCATTTCACACTTCACACAAAATAACAGTTTATTCCCTGTTTCTGCTTGTTGCTCTATAGATAACTGAGACTGCATCTTAGAATATGGCCTAGAATTTGGTGGCAGGGATTGTGGGGCAGAAAAACCAATTACCTGTTTGCTTTTCTCCAGATCTTGGTGATAGATATGGCTTTATACTTCAGTGAAGTGCTTTAAAGCTGCTATATTTCTTTAGAAAAAATATTTTTAATTGCTTTTTAAAAATTAACAAGATCTACTTTGATGTGTCTGTGTGGTTTTCTGTATTTCAGTTGAAGAACCCCACTTGAAGAAGCTGATTCTTTCTCAACTGACCCAGCTGTTTCTCACCGTCACACTGGAGTGCCCATCTTATGAAGTACAATACAGATGCCAGTATTTTTGTGCTTATGCCTGTTCTGTGCCTGTCTACACAAAGTGATGATATTGTTTGATTATACGAGAAGTTTTATTAAAACTACTTATTACTCTTCAGAATTAACAACACTAGTAATGAATATTGTTGCTAAATTAGACTTCAGTCATATGCTTTCTTAGTTCTAGAATATAGCAAGTCTTATCCTTCAGACATATCCTTTTTGCAGATGCAGAAACTTCATTCATATGATGGTATCTGCCTGTTCCATTCTCTTTGACGATCAGTGCTTAGAAGAGCCATTTTAAGGGCTGATCTCAGGAGAAGCTTTGAATCAACTTCGGAATTCACAAAGCATGCTTAGGTGTCCCTTCGTCCCTGGACATATCCTCCAAAATAGAACCAATGGGGGAGGCAAAGTAAAAAAGAGAAATTTGACAGCTCTCCCCCATATTTTCCACCCTATGAGCATTATAAACATGATAATTTCCCTGTCCCGATTCTCTTTTCGTTCCCTGTTAGGATTTTACTGTCCCTATTAATCTTTCAGTTCAATATGGTATCTGCACTAGGAATGTTAATATTTAGTTACTTTATCCTCTTGAGTGAGGACAAATAAATTTCCTTTGTTTTTTTCCCTGCTGTGGAAGAAATGAATATTTCTGCTTAAGTTCTCAACAGGTATTCACAGACTGCAGTTTTGGGAAATTATTCTGTGCAGAAATACATGCAGGTTTTTTTTGTACATGAGAATTGTGTACTTTTGTGCAAGAAACACAGCCATCTATGGTTTTTGTGGAAGATTGTGGTGTTCTGTGCACCCCCCGAAATCTTACCCAACAAAACTCTTGTATAACCAAATTCTTGTGCAGAAAATACCATTCTTGAGCTACAAAACTTTGTGCTCAAAGTTCAAGATTCAGTTCAAGCTTGTTGGGTTTTTTTGTGCAAGTTTTTTTGTGTAACGTTTTCATTGTGCAAGATTTCTATGCAGAACTCAGCAGTCCATTGCAAAAAGCACCAGTGGCTGTCTGGATGCAGTGGATTTTGTGCACAAACCCCCACAATTCTCATGTAAAATATTTCTGTGCAGAATAATTTCCTGAAACACATCAGAATGTGTGAATGTTGGGCAGAAACTGTGCAAAATATGTGCCACTATATTATTCTTCCCAAACATGTTTCCCAAGTATCAGGAAACCCATTTTTCAGCTTGGAAACAATCTTTAATCTGAAGAAATGTCCTTTCCAGTGATAGTTTGTAATGAACCTGTCAAGTCTCTCCCCACTACTATTTTTTTACTGCTTGCTTATTTTACCATATTGGTTTAACTGGGAGAATCAAATTTGCCTGTTTTCCTTCCCTTTTTCTGTCTCAATAGGGTCCCAAGCTCCTTCCCAAGTACCGAGTCAAGTCCTTTCTCATGCCAGGTCATTCTTTAGAGTCCTTGACAGATGTGCAACTCTTTAACAGAGTGAAAGCTGGCTTGGTTGATCTCCTAGGAGCCCGGACGTATTTTGCCTCTCATGTGTTAACACCATACTGCTATACCCTAGGTAAGCAAAACATTGCTAATTTTTAGTAGAGCTGTACTTTAGTGCTTTTGCGGTATGTTTTTTTGGTGAGTGCAAAACGTTACTGCATTTATCCTTTGGATGACACAGTTGGCATGCCTGGTGCATTAACACATGCAAACACACACATGTGCATGTGCGCGCACACACATACAGACACAGCTGGTCCTCCAAGCAATTATAGTGGGGTTTGGTTTGATCTCAAAGCAAGTGCACAACAAACAGGTAACTATATTTTCCTCAAATAATAATTCAGTTTCCCATTAGCCTGACTATCCAAGTGCTTTGCCACCCAACATAGAAGAAGATGGTCTCAGGGACATTTGGGTGCATAGCTGTGTGTTTTGTGTCAGTGTCAGGTTCAGCCATACACACTGCAGGAGCAATGGGCAATATGTTACCCTGAGGATGGCTGTAGCCCTTAGCCTAATTTTGACTCTCACACACCCTGCAAGCAGCCAGTTAAAGCCTCAGGCAAAAGCTATCTGTTCTTCTCCTAGCAGTTTGCTGGACATTGAGGAAAGGAAGGACGTGAACTTTAACAGACAAACGGTTCTCCATCTTCACTCTTTCCTGAAGGACAGACAATTCTAGACACCAGCAGAAGTTCTCTCTATCCCACCTGACTCCCCATATCTTTCTTCCATTGTCATCCATATTTGGACTGATTGATTTAGAAATAGCTTCACACTATTTATCTGGTTAACATGTGAAATGTCACTGTTTTGTGTTAGTTTTTTTTAAAAAAAATACAACAACAGATCTTCTAACCTTTGCAGAATAAATGTGTGTCAACTCATGTTCAGTGTAGATGTACAATCCAGAAGTCTGTCAGATACTCCCAAAGTTATGCACAGATAGGAAGAGAAATGCTGATGTGATTGCAGGGTTAGTAATAGCGTATAAACAACAAATAATAGCTGTAGAAAAGAAATCTTACTTGTTCCTTTCTTGCATTAGATATTGAGATTAAACTGGATGAAGAAGGATTTGTGTTACCAGCTAACAGAAATGAAGACGTGTACCAAAGGTGAGTGGAATAAAATTCTTGGTGACTGCATCTTCAAAGTATGTTAACATCTTTCATACAGTGATTAAATTTTCTCTTGCACCTCACTTCTGGAAAGTGGTTTCTGTGCTCCTCACTATCCCTTGCCTTCAGACAAGTTGGAGGGTTCTTCTGCTTCTCTGTATTTTTCTCCTCTCACGTTACCTCGCCATTCCATTTCTGTTCACTCTCTGAGCATTGTTGCCAGAGGAATAAACAAACATGGTACCTGCCAGGGCAACTGGAGAGGGAAGGGAGCCACAGCCTTCGTACACTACTGTTGTTACAAATGTTTCTGGTATAGGAGACAGGGAGATGCGAGTGGAGCTTTCCCCAGTCAACTGCTTCTGATTTGGGGAACAGCAGCAGTAGGCCAGAGAAAATGCATGTTCAGCTGATTGCCCATTTCTGCTCATGCTCTTGAGACTTGGTAAGAATTGCTGTTGTGCACCCTTCTTGTAATAGGAACAAAAGTTTTTGCTGTTCTGAACAACTCTTTTCTTGTATTTTTTTTTAATGCACAAGAATGTTAAAATGTTTGCAACTGCTGTGGATGCAGGGATTGCTACATATCTGAATTCAGTAGTGCACCCTTGGATACACTCTTTAGGCCTTGAGCCTAAAATGTCCTATGCTGAACAACAGCAGAGATAGATCCATACGGGGCTGCAAACTGATAGTTAATTACTATTAAGCATTGACTTACCTCCGAGATTCAAATTGTGTTTAAATGTCATACAGCAGTAAGCTTTGGGGAAGTGTTAGCCAAACCATACCAATAAGGTATAAGATATGGTCAAGCACCTGCATCGCCCCAAACATGTAATAGCTTAAAAAGTAAAAATAAGGCAAGGTGTTCTGAATGTTTTGTTCTCTTTAATCATATTTTGTGTTTTAATTGGCAGAATAGCTGTCTGCATTGATGACCAGAAGCGATTTTGTACTAACAGTCACAATCTTCTTGGAAGAGAGGCTATTAAGCAAAGACATCTGAAGCTCCTTGGTTATGAAGTTGTGCAGGTAAATCTTCAAAGTGGTCGCTGAAAATCAAATAACTGTTGTACCGTTTTTCAAAATGACAGGTATATCTTTCTTTCCAGGGACAAGATGCTGTACAAACTGTGTAGTTCCTGTAGCACAGGGGTGTAGCCTTTAAATCTGTTCCTGTGGCACCCAGCGCCCCTAAAATGAGGGTGGAATATTTTTCCTGAAAAAAAGGGGTGTGTTTTTTTGGCCCTAGATGCCTTCTAGCAGGTGGGGGGGTCAATTGCACCACATTTTTGGCTTTTATGTCATTTTAGGCTGAGGAGAGGTCCTATTTTTCAATAGGATGTGATCCAAAGATTGACTCCCAGGTTACTTCCTGTTGGGAAAAAAAACCTCTCCTGTATTTGCAGTGGGCCAGAAGGGTTGAAAAATGTGGTGAAATTGCCCTAATGTTCCCCTACGGGATGTTTGGGGGCAAAAACTTTAAAATATGCTGGGGAAGTATGGGGGGGCTCAGCCTTCCAATATCCCGTAGAGGTAAAAGTGGTCCCCCACTAAAGATTGCCCAGCACCTCCCTTCCCACACACCTGGGTCCTGCTGGTAGTGCTGCTGGGTCTTCTCCCTTATTACTTGTCTTGAAGCTTGAAATTGTAAGGACTGTACCCTGTTTTGTGATTTGGCTGCCCAGGTACAAACTACAATTGGCCCTTCATATCTATGGATTCTGCCAGCACAGATTCACCCAACCACAGCTCGAAAGTGTTTTAAAAAAATCAAAAAGCAAACCTTTGAGTAGTTTACCATTGTATATAATGGACACCATTTTACTACACCATGGTATATCATGGCACTTGAACACCCACAGATTTTGGTATCCATGGGAGATCTTGGAACCAAACTCCTGTGAATACTGAGGGCCCACTGTACCATTCTTATCCTCATGAGCTGAGAGAATGAACAGTAGAAGATGGGTGCAATCTGTGGTATATTTTCTATTTGTCCTATAGGTGCTCCACAGAGTGGTTTATCCTTGCCTAAGAAAACCCTGTGAAATTCATGAGATAGCCATAAGTTTACAGGCAGTTTGAAGGTGCGCACACATGCACAATAAGCAGGAAGTTGCTTAAATTTGAATCAAACCAGTAGCTCATCTAGTTCCAGCATTGTCAATACTATCTGGTAGTGGCTCTCAAAGGTTTCAGCCATCTTTTCAGCCCTGGAGATGCTGTAGAATCTTCTGCATGCACAGCATGTGCTTTACTGTTAGGCTATGGCCTGTCCATGTAACATGGGTAAGTTCCACTGAATTCAGTCTGACCTACTGCTTAGTAGCTACCTTCATTTAGGAGAACAGCCTAAGTGGACCTAATTCAGTTTCCTTCCTGAAAAATCATGTGAGTAAAGTTTTCATTTCTTTTACTTTCAGATTCCGTTTTTTGAGTTTGAGCCATTGAACAACAGAGGTGATGTACTGGAATATCTGCACAAGAAAGTCTTCCCTAACTCATATAGACTTAGCTGGTGATACAGCAGAAATCAAAGTCTGCTCAAATTTCTGCAGAGACTGTTATGTATTTATTTTTAAAGACTACACTATATATTGGGATTAATCTTATCTTGCTTTCTAGCTCTGTCTTCCAGTAATACAAATGAAAATTATGCCAATATATGGTAAAATACAACTATTTTTTTGAGTATGACTGTACTCTCACAAATTAAATTTTTAAAAAAAGGGAAACCCAGCATGTTTTCTTTTCTAAAAGCCATCTAGAAATGCATGGGGCCACTTATTGCTAAAACTGATTTGAATGTGTTCATCCTAAATGCACCACTTGAAGTGCTCTATGTTTATTTTTATTTTTGTTTTTATTATTTTTTTCCATGGGGGACATTTATAGGGATCACAAGGAATGGAATTTACTAGGGATGGGCCAACCAAATCCTCAAATCCTTGGCAGGGATTCGAGATTCAGGAATCTGAATCCCTGTGCCAAAAAAATAGGCAAACCAAATCTTTCAAATCCACCACCCAAACAGTTTGTTGGAGACCGGGACGCCTGAAAACTTAGACTAGACACACAAGGGGAGATGGCAAGTAGGTGAATTTTTCCCTTGGAGTAATAATGGCTTTTGCTAACAGTTTCACAAATTACATCTAGGGTTGTATTCTAAGATATTTAAATTGAAAATTTCATATTTAAGTTCAGCACTTGACTGGAAGGTACAGTCTTGAGATTTCAAGGACAGCTGAAACATTCCTTTGCATAGCTCACTTGCAAAGCTCTTTCAGACACAATTCTGGGGTTTCTAGTTTTACAAGGTGTCACAGCCTTCTCTGCCAAAGTGTGCTGGTGCATCATCAGACTACAAACCCCAGGATGCCAGAAGGAGCCATGCAAAGAAAAGCCAGTTTTGACCTGGATTATCTCTGTATTGTAATGGTCCTATTTACACAGGCAGGAAAATGTGGGATTAATCCACATTCTCCTGCCTGTGTACAAAGGGCCTTCATGACATTTTCAGTCTGGGAAGATCCTGAGGCAAAACTATGACAGTTGTCCTGGCCAGATGTCTTCAGAGGGACGTTTGCCTTTGCCTAGGCTTTTGCTGAGATATTATCTTTCTTTCCCTTGCTATTTAAACCCTTTTTAAAAAAAGGATTGAAAAGATTCGAGATTCGTGAGATTCGTGGATTCCCAGAACCTTCCAGGGATTCGGATTCAGATTCGGAAAATTCTGGATTTGTCCCACCCCTAGAATTTACTGATAGCATTCTCATTGTAGTCCTGATGACACACCCCACCGCCTACGCAAGCTGCTGTTAAGCTTGAGAATTGGGGAAGTTTCAGCTGGTGCCAATGGAATCATCCCTTCTGGTGCTGATGATGGGCGGAAGGGCAAGAATAATTGGATTTATAGTTAACCCTCCTAGCTGATACTCCCCCTGCCCAACACATATAAGTTGTAAAAAATACCAACCAAATTCTTAAACTGTCCAGTTTGGTCCTGGTGGCTTTGCATATTCAGAATCTGTCTCTTTGCCTTTAGTTATCTTTGTGTCATTTTACATGAACAGCTACAGGCTGGTGATTATAAAGGAAAAGTACTGTGCAGATTCTACAGGTAGAATATAGGAGTTTAGATTAGAGCAGTAAAGCTTGATACACACTGTCCCACCTATCAGTCATAGGCACACCCATTAAATGTACTGCTGGGCTCTGTTTGCTTTTGTGAATCATTTTATGTGTGGACTGACGTATAATCCATTTAAGTGTGCAATCAAATTAAATCCATACCCTTTTCTTCCTGTAGTATTTTAACATTTTTGCCGATGTATCATTTCAGCAGAACCAGTGTGGTATAGTGGTTTGAGTGGTGGACTTGGACGCTATGGAGACACAGGTCTGAATCCCCATTCAGCCATGAAAACCCACTAGGAGACCTTGGCCAAATCATGCTCTTGCAGCCTCAGGGGAAGGCAAGGGCAAACGCTCTTTAAACAAATTTTGCCAAGAAAACCACGTGATAGGTTCACCTTAGGGTTTCCATTAATCAGAAATAACTTGAAGGCACACAACAATCATTTTGAAACATGCTAATAGAGTTTGCTTTGCAACAAGTAAGTCTTCAGCTCTGTAAGATATAATTTGGAAGATACAATTTCTCTTCTTAAGGGCAAAGACTCATTAAATAAGAAGAGATGGTGCCAACTCTTGTTCTTTATTTAGTGACTGGTTCACTTGTGAATCAAATCTGTAACCTACATATTAACAGGATACAAGAAATGATAAAGTAGCTATTTGTAGACAAACACATGGATATTTTGGCCAAGTAGGTACACTGAGAAAGCTAGAAATCCCATTTTATAGAAGTAACTTTAGTCTTTCATGAGTGTTATCTCCTGATTATACACCACACTGGTGAGTACAACACTGATGCAAGCTGCTAATTGCACAAATGTCCAAAGAGAAATAAGTGGGCATGGCTGACTTGGTTTAGCTAAATGCTGCAGTAAAGTCATAGGTCTGATGTATTACATTTGAATTGACAGCAGCACACTACAGGGAATTAAACAAAAGATGTTTTGCTCATGGCAGACAAGCCTCAGGTTGGATCAACGCTTCTGGGTTTTTCTATCAAGCAAGAGATTTCATTTTTCCTGTAGAATTCTGCCTGTATATGGTTAATGCGAACATGGTCTCGACTGATCTCTTCCACAGGCTTGTCTATGCGCCGCCCATACTCGGAGGAGGACAAGACAGCTGTAGGCCTTGTTTTTTCCTGTAAGAACATTTCAAAGTGTAAAATCTCAGTGTAAGAAATCTGCCCACATCATTTGGAGAGAAATAACTTTTAAAACCACTCTGAACTTAGATTCTGTTATTTCGTGTGAACAAGCACTACATCATATAGATTTTCATACTTATTTTTACTTGTAAAGTATTATTTATCATCTCCACGGAAGAGAAAGCATTGTCTATGACTTTGGTGCCAATCTACTATGTAAAAGTCAAAATTTGTAAGTGATCTTGTATGTTTGTCTGTGTCAGGCAGGTGCAGACCTCATATGATTGGCTGTGTGAGGCGAGAAGACCTCATACGATTGGCTGGCTGGTAGTTCAGGGAGGGGCCTTTAGAATTCCCAGCCAGAGAGCTCTGAATAGGCTGATTGCTATGGAGACGAGGCCTAGCAGCAAGCACCAGGAGGACAGTGTATTCCCTCAGAAACTGAACCTCTGTATGTTAACAACTCTGAATACAGAGATTGGATTGGGCAATGTGGGGAAAAATAACAGGTACTGGACAACACAAGTTTGGGCAATTAGAGACACAGGATATCAAATCTGTGTATTTCAACTGCATCTAATTCCTAAAGTAACATAAGATAACTCCTAAGGTATTTCTAGCAAGCGTTACCTATGAGAAAATAAAATCCCAGGCAGCACCGGGTAAATATGCTAGTTTTGAATAAAATCCCATATGTTAAAAGCCTGAATTGGCTCTCCCTAACCTCTGTAGATATATGACTGAAATTGTGAAGCTTACCTGTTTAAAGGTAAGATTCAGTTTCAAGCTAAAGTTGAACTACATTTGAAAGGCTGCAGGTTTGGAGTAGCAGAAATAACACAACCCAGGGTGGCATACATACTGAAGGCAACATAAAGTCCTAGCTGAAGCTGTGAGGCTGTGGGATGCCACTGCATTTATCAGTCACTAGCAGAATGCCCCCCTCCGAAAAGATATCCTTGTAGCCAAGTGCTGCCAAACTGTCCTACGATGTTGCTGGACTCCTGTCCCTATTCATCTCCAGGCAGCATAGTCAACGGTTAGGGCAACATCGGGAGGACCTACTGTTTTGGCCTCCTCCCGTCTGTTGAAGACACTGCTAATTAAACTTATTAACCCTTAACATGTATATAGCCTTAGAGTAGTTGTAAACTGTATAATGTTTAATGTCATCATCAGGTCTCTAAAGTAGTTCAGTATTCTCCCCGTGTGACAGGGTGGTGAGTTGAGAGTAGGTTTTTTATGACTGCCTAATAAAGTTCACGGAATATTTCAACAGAAGAAGTAAGCACTAGCTACAGTCTTTTCCATTTAAATCAGTTGGAGTGAGACATGCTCATACAAAATGAGGCAGCTTGACTGCTATCGGGTATGCATTTTAGAAACCAGATAACCCAGTCTTAGTAGATCAGCACTGGCTTTCATTTTGCTTCCAAGCTCAATTCAGAGCACTGGTCTTGACCTATAAAGCCCTAAACAGCTTGTGGTTAGGATATCTGAAAAACTGCCTCTTTCCATATGAGCCTGCCTGAAATCAAAGACCATCAGCAGAGGCCCCATTGCATGTTCCACCCTCGTATGAGACTAGACTGGTAGGTACTAGTGGCAGGGCTTTCTCTGTAGCAGCACCCTGGGTGTGGAACTACCTCCCAAGAGAGGTCAGCCTGGCTCCATCCTATCTGAATTCCCAATGCGCTGTGAAGACTGTGTTGTTTCGTGTGGTCTTTGGCTCTTAAAATTAGGAGCCTGGCTGTTTTTCAAACTGTTCATCTTTTATACCTGTTTCTAAAGAGGAGTTTGGACTGGGTTTTTAGTTATTTATGTAATGTTTTTAGTATTTTTATAATTGTGCATTAGCCTGGTAGGTTGAGAGGTGATAAATAAATGCCATGAACAATAGTAATAACAGTAGCAATGGTGATGCTTAATTTTGGTTGCATCGTGCCTGTAGCCTAGAAATAATTCCCATAATTACAGTCAAATTTAATTCTGAGATATGTATTATTAGAGTCGTGAATGCATGGAACCCTAAGCTTATGTACTCAGAGGTAAGTTCCACTGTCTTCTATGGGGCTGATACCAAGTAAGCATACATGGAAATGCAGCCTCAGTTTTATGCATTTATTTTATATTTTATTTATTAGTTTAATTGCTAACATTCCTTCCTTCCAGTGAACAGACACAGTGTAGATAGTTCTCTGATCCTGCTTCAACAACGTATCACCTTCTCCAGTGAGTCTCACAGAGAGAACTGACTGGCCTGACATCTCCAAAGGCATGTTCATGGCTCTCCTGAGTTCTAGTCCAACACTCTAACCACTACTACCACATTGGCTCATCTAGTCCTCTGAATATTCCATTAATACAAATGTTTTTTGTGTTTGGGTGCCATCATTTCTGACGTATGATGACACTCTCCTAAGGTGTTTGGGTGGCGCAAGATTTATTCAGTATTTTTTTCCGTTACCTTCCTCTAAGGTTTAGATAGTATGACTTAAGTCATTTATTTATTACAATCCATAGAACCATCAAAGAAAGGATTTGAGGATAAAACAGAACATGTACAAAATATTTGACGGAAAAATCAAAATAGTAAGACAATCATAATTTGACTGTTGTCTAATACAAAGTGTGCTCTAATTCTAGCCACCTCTGTGAGGAATTTAGCAACAGCCATTTTCATTTTTGGGGACTTGTCTTCCAGCAGGAACCTAATATAAAATTGATCTGAACTTCCAGGAAATTTACTCAACAATGGGGTAATTAAACAGTAGCAGACCTGACTATAGTATCTACAAGCAAAAGATTATGCTTCATTGACTTGACTTCCAAATTATCACAAGGGCACTGTCTTTCCAGATAGGGGACACCAGTATATCTACCTCTAAGTAGTTTAGTAGAAAAAACATTGCATCTGTTGTTTGAGAAGAATTTGCAGTACTTAACAACTGACAGGTTCTTTAAGTAGTCTGCTAGTTGGAAAGGCCCAATGCAGTGGATTACACTAGGACAGCAAGATACGTATGAGTATGAGAGCAGATCACAAAAAGCTATATCCCACAGGTATGACTTGCCCAAGATCACCCTTTGGTTTCCATGGCCAAGTGGAGATCCAACCACTGATCTTCTAGAGTCCTAGTTCAACACTCAAACCACTACACCATGCTGGCTCACAACTGTTCTAAGTATTCTGTAACATAATTTTATTCTGCCCTTTCTTCATCAACCTCTGAGCACTTTACAGTTCTGCCTCCTATTGATCTTCAGAACGTTCTAAGAGGTTTCTCCAGAACAGAGTGAGAGACAGAGTATGACTGTTATTTGACCAAAACAATTTGATGAGATTTCTGAGTGAGCTGGATTGAACTAAAGAGTCCCTGATCCATTCGGTCATTATGTATTGTGATCTTTGTCATTGTTGTGTGCCTTCAGGTAATTTCTGACTTCTGGTGACTGTCACAGGGTTTTCTGGGCCTGAGAGTGTGATGGGCCAAAGATCATGCAGTAGGTTTCCATGGCTGATCTGGGAAGTGAATCCTGGTCTCCAGGGGTTATAGTCCAGTGCTCAAACTGCTACATCACACTGGCTCCGATCTTCTCTTTAGTTTGATCAAATTTCTTACTCCCAAATAAAAGATGCTTAGGATTCTGTCCTTAAGCTGTGGCTTGCTAGTCCACGGTAAAGTTTTGAGCAGTGCATCATGAACTACCCGGTACCTGATCTTATCATGGGTAATAAAACAAATAGGGAAAGCATTGTGGTGTCCATCCAACTATACAATCCAACTATGTCAGCGTAATAATTACCTCATCATTAATATGAAGTCTCCTGCTTTTTGCATGCTCTCGGTCACACCGATGGAGTTTTGGATCGTAACCAGTGGGCCTTTTAAAGATGCAGTCATACAGCGAAACTATTCCTGGCTTAAAATAAGAGTGGCAGGAGTGAGGGAGAGAACTGTCATTAATTGTTAAGCTTTCAAACAGCATGCTCATGACACCAATTGATTGTGTGGGTTTGATTCATTTCACTGTGGAATGAATGTGGAGAGAGCAGCAGGAGACATGGCAGAGGCACAACCCTGTGTTCATGGGCAGAGATACCACAACACCTAGCCATCACAAGAACTAGAAATCTGTGCACACCTTCTCTGCCCAAGGAATATGTGATTATCCTTAAATAATATGGCTATACTTTTCAGAAACTAACTGAAAATGATGACAATCAGATTCACCGTAAACAATTTTAAGTAGAAACTCCTTGGGATAATTTCTTGTGCCATTTTCACATGCCAGATCAGGAAGGGAAGGATTTGGCTTGCTATGAGCAGCCTTCTTTAGTGCTCATCTACGTGTTCATGAGAATGAGGCTGACAGTAGATGGTGGTGGGAAGAGAAAGCATCTCTGGCATTTTTCTCATCCCTCTCCACAGCCATTCTCTTGTTGGAGGACAGAGGTCTGCATGCATGAACTACGTGACCTGTTTGGACCTCTGGTGAGAAACATTAGCCCTATCATCAGTGAGGTGCCAGTCCACCAAAATAGAAAAAGAAAGGACACACATTCTAGGGAGATCTTGGAAAATCTGTTGCTGGCTGGAAGATTTTTGGGCATGTTAGTCCAACAAAGTAAATTTTACAAAACTTGGCTCATAAAGAAGGTACATCTGCACTGCTTTGCTTATTTACAGAGTTCTTCAAAATCCCCATGTGTCAGATAATGTGAAGTTGCAACCTGATTTTCCTTGGTAGCAAAGAGTAAATACCAGGTCATACTTTGCCCTTCAGTTGTGCAGAACGAAAGAAGCACCTGGGCTCAAAGATGTCTAGAAAATGCACAATTTGTTTCTTAACTTAGGCCAGGCTATGGCTCCTTGTAGTGAAACAAAGGCACTTTGCATAGGGTCAAATACGTCTTAGTATTCCAGCAACACAGATTTCAGAATGAAACTTTGGCTTTGGAATGCCCTCTAGAGCTCAGTCCTGGTATGCGTACAAACGTCATTCATGTCATTCTTGCTGAACTATATCTAGTCTAATGTGTCAAGACCTTTTGTGATGGAGGAGTCTCTGGCAGCAATGAACTAAACTTCCAAATGGTTGTTTTATTGCTATGAGTGGCTCCAACCTCAAAGAGAGATGAAGGAGTCAGAAGGTTCTAAGGAGAAGGCAGGAGGCCCAGAAACATTGTGTGTGTTTGGGCAGGTGAGTGGGAAAAGAGCTATGAAAACACACGTTAATTGGAAACAACCAGCTACATCTTTGACAGCGAGTCTCCACCCCTTGCAAATTCTATGTTGAGGTAAGAGGCAATTCAAATCCATGGCAACCAGATCACAGAAGAAGTTTTATACCTCCAGAGAATCTGGCAGTCAAACTCAGACATTAACACACAGGACAGACTGAGCACGTGGAGGGGCAGGGGGCAGCTGTCAGTGCTTGCAGCAGCTGCTCCTACTCTGAGTAACAGTCTGAAGCAGTGCAATTGGGGGAGGGATTATAAGGATACCTCAGCCAGGTACAAATTTGACTAGCGATGAAAATGAGGTTCCAACCTTGCATAATATGTAGATGGCAGTTAAAACACTCAGTGTGCTTTTCGAAGCTCTGGTAGGGTGGCCACCAGAGCACTGTCTTTGATTCCGTGACTATGGACCAGATTTCCCAACCCATTGCTGGCTAGGTTTGATGGGTACACCTGGCTTTGGATCAAGATATCTACAAGATGCCTACTCCACAGGAACCTACCCGTAGTCTGAGATCTTCAACCGAGACTATTCCACATCCCACCTCCCTAAGAAGCTAAGCTGGTGTATTCAAAAGCCAGGACTTTCTCTAGTGGCTCCTTGAGTTTAGAAGTCCCTCTCAAGGAAATTCAGGCTGGCACCAACATTGTTTAGCATCCAACAGGCAGAAATTATATTATTTTGCCAGGCCTTTAGCTTTCTAAATGGCTTTGGTCTGCTTTTTAAAAATGGCTTGTTTTTATGTTATGATTTTATTGCTTTACTTGGTGAGTAAAGTAATTTAGAAATACCACCACTTTTAGTATTATCACTGGTAGTTGTGGTAGCGATAATAGCCAATAGTATAGTGGAGTTAGGGCTCAGAAAGTCAAAATGCCTGGCCTTCTGGATTTCTGGGGACAATGATGCCATCTGTTACCTTCCCTCTGAGCTTTGTTGTAGTCTTCAAGGTGACTGATGGTGTGGGAAGGGACTGGAGAAGCTCACAAATAAATCGATGAAAATCAAATCTGTAAACGTAGAGGGCAGACTATATTCTTGTGCGCCATTATCATTATGCAAGTAATCCATGGTTGCAATTAAGACCCATTAGCTTTGCAAAAGACTTTTACCAGGTGAGGATGAAAGCCACTATAATGGTATTGTTAATATGGCTGAAACAACATAAAGGCATCCAGTAGAACCTTTGAAATTAACTGGGGAAAAGACATTCCTAGCATCAGCTTTTGTGGAATATAGTCCACTTCATTTCTAACAAAAGCTGGCATGTCATCCATGAAAGCTTATGTTAGAAACGTCTTTTTCCCAGTTACTCTCAAAGATGCTGCTGGATTCCTGTTATGTCTTCTTCTATTAAAACAGACTAATTGGCTATTTCACATTTGTTGGTATGAATCAGTGCCTTTTTGGACACTTTTCAGGGGGCACAGCAATAGAGACAGTAATGAAGAATTCTTGCTATTAAAATTTTGCTAGGGCACCTCTGATACCTTGAAGGCACCAAGTTGCAAAAGATCTCTGTTGACTCATGTATACAAATACGTTCAAACTATTACTAATTGGAGAGGAGAAAAACCAAACATATAACTCTCCCTGATTTTACCATTCTCCAAATGGGCAAAGACAAATCTAATTCCAATGGAAGGCTTCGTATGTGAACACTGGGCATCTATTAAAGGCACAGGTATAACTTAGTAACTCATGTCACAGTTTGCTAGTAGCTTCTGAAATCTTTTAAGTCATCTCCTGGACACCTACATTTCTCTGTATGTTCTATCCTTGTAAGACTAGTACAGACTTTGATTCCTTCCCACGCATTCTCTCCTCCACCGCTCTGAACACACCTTACTCTCTTGGTGAAAATAGCTGAGTTCTGGGGGATCATTGCGCCGGGGTGGGATGTAGCTGAAGGCTGACTGTGCAGAGAGCGGAAGCTTATGCTGTCTTATTAGTTTCTCGTTGATGCCTCCCAGTTCCTCCAGCTCCTCTTCATCCTCCTGTTTGGCTCCCACTTCCTTGCCATGTTGGACTTCTTGCATTCCCCAGCCAAGCTAGAACTGGCTGGCTGGATTCCGGGCTCCCACTAAGACTTTTTCCCAGCCTGTGTGTCTGTCGAGTTCTTTGGTTACTAAGAGACAGTCTTGTGTCCACTATGATGTCAATCCACATATGCAGGGCACTGGAAGGTTGAGGAAAGTGGCTGTTGGGGGAGGAAAAGAGCCATTAAAAGAACTGACAAATTCCCCTGAACGTGCAGGAATTTGTATCCCAAAAATGGACCCCTAATATGAACAAAATAAAAAGACTGCACGAGGGCAGCAACTGCTAATGCTTTGCTTCTGAATGAATTTACTGTGCAGTGCCTTCTGGATGAAATTGTCTGGTTTCTGAAATACAAGTGATGAAAAGGGACATCACCTTCCAGGAGGTGGAGAGAAAGGCATACAGCAGAGAAAGGGAGTGACTTACTTGTAGTTGGAAGACAGCTGAAAGGCTTCAAAACAATGAGAATATTATTTATTTATTAAGCCAGGAGGCCTATCTATGAATGATTCATGCTCTCAAAGAGATGGATCAGAGCTTCCAATACATCTCTAAAGAACGCTGACTGGAGAAGCCATATAGCAGGCCTGTTACTGGTCTGACTATTTGTGCTTTGAACCAGTATGGAATTTAGCATAGAGTGCAAAACTTAGCAGCTTGAGATTCTCAGTTTTCATTTCAAACCAACACCCTTCTCCCCCTCCCACAAAAAAGCCCCACACCACTTCTGGTTTTTTGTGAATGCAGCAATTGATTTGAACAGATGACAGCGATACCTAATGAAAATCCTCAAAATGCAGAGGAACAAAGCTGGAAAGAAACCAGAGCTGATCGATTTCTGGTCCTCAACACAGAACAATTCTATAATTTTAAGTATATATCTTTTGTCACTAGACTTCACCTGTTGGATTGTGAAACTCTATTAAACAAAGAAAGTAGGTCCTGCACATCTGAAGTCAGGTTTGTACAAAGAGGACACAGCAGGAATTTTGGTGGCTGGGGAAGAAAATGTCAGGGCTCTTGCTTCCTGCTTTTCTAGTACCAGAAGCTGACTACATTGCGGTAAATGAGAGAATATATGCAAATATTATTTCATCTCTCCAAATCAGTGTTTTCTTGGTGCAGACTATGAGGGTGTTGATGCAGAGTACTGGTATTCTTATTACTGAAAGAGGAATGACAGGTGCTTCCAAAGTAATCTTTTTCTCTGGAATTGCAATCCTTTATTCATGCATGTTTTCCAGGTGCTGTTTTCCATGTTTTATAGCATTTTAGGAGTAAGACATAGTTATAGCACTGACTTGCCTTTGTAGGCTTAACCTGTTTTGTTGTTTTCTCATGATCCTAGCTGCGTTTTCTCATGATCACAGCAGCACTGGGAATCCGCAACGGGGAAGCAACTTATGGACACAAATGCAAAGTGTCTAATTATAAAAGAGTTAAAAGTTTGAATTACAGTCAGCCCTCTACATTTGTGGGTTTCACTTTTGCGGATTTGATTATTCATGGATTATTTGCTGTCACCTCCGCTGTCCCCCATGCCATCTTTAATAGGGATTGCAAGCCTTGTGAGAATGAGTAATTGTGAATGAGACTTGTAAGTCCCTATTAAAAATGGTGAGAGGTAGCAGTGGAAGTGGCAGTAAGCCCCACCAGCCACCCACTTCTGCCTTATGAAGAAACCCTGATGCCTCAAAGGAATCCACAGTGGATTGAATATGGCGATCATATTTTTTTCAGTGTTAAATATGGTTTGGGAGGGCCTAGAGTTATTCATGGTTTTTCCACTTTCACAGGTATCCCGTGCCCCTAATCCTAGCAAATGTAGAAGGATGACTATACTGTGTTTTGCCATCCCTTGCTTATCCTAGCCTTTCCCTTGTTGCCCTCCTTTTGACATCTTCCCTCTATTCACTTTAGATTGTTAATTCCTCTGTGCTTTGGCCTAGTGGCTGGTGAGAGGTGCTTCCTTTGTATTTCAATTGCAATTGCTCTGCGCTCTGTGGGAGAGAAGAGCAGCCAAACACAGCTCCTTTGTGCCTTGGCCAGCATCTGGTGAAAGGTTCTCTATCCATGTTCCACCTACCATTTTTCTGAAGGAGAGAAGAGTAGCCAGATGCAACTCCCTTGTGTCTTAGCTCGGCAGCTCATGAAAGCCCCTACATCCCATGTTCCAGTTACCCTGATCTGGCCTCTGAAGGAGAGAAGAACAACTAGCATTTGCTAGACTTAATCCCTTTGCAACTGCCACCTCCTTTGTGTGTGTGCGTGTGCGTGTTGTATCTTTGTTAGACTGTAAACCCCTCATGAAAGCAGGAAAAGGTCAATGGTTTGTAAGATGCTCTGAAAGTCTTTCTGGCTGAAGAATAGGGTACAACTATAATGAACAAAAAAAATCTCTTGGAACAAGAGTTCTGTCTTTTTCTTATGCTGTAAAGCTCAGTATGCCTTGATGATGCTATATGTATGTAGTGGCAGTAGTACTGCTATTAATAAACCCAGGTTTAAAGACATATTACATATAAACTTTTAATGAGTTAATCTTACAAAAGACAATGGCATCGAAACATTAGACACAATTTATACAAAACTGGTCCTGCTCGGCTACAACCTCCTTTGTGAAGGCAGTCAGCCGGGGTTCCATTTTGTGTTGCTGGCTGTGGGATGTAGCTGGTGAACACACCCTAGTTGTAGTAGATGAAGGATCAGAATTAGATATTACAAGTTCAGGACTAGAGGATGTTATTGGGGAGCAACCATACTTTCCACAGTTTTCCATGAAGCTCTAGTTTTATTGCCATTTTTTGGGGGGTAATTTTTCTCTCAGTTCTGCTCAGCATTTCCCCCCTATCCCTAAACCAAGTCTCAGACTTTAATTTCTCAAATTATGGCCATGGTTCCTCTTTTCCACTTCAGGGTTGACAGGGCAAGTAGTCACGTGTTTTCTCTGCCCATAGCATAGGCTACTGAACTCTTGATGTTGGACAGTGGGACTAGACTGTAGACAGCAATGTTTCTATACACCAGAAAATTACACACATGTTCACGGTATGGGACAAAAGAGGGTTAAGAAAAATGTGCAATGCTTTTTTCCCCCTAAAAATGTGCAACTGCCCACATCCAGTTATATTTCAGGATGCCACATTCCCCTGTGAAAGAGACTTTGTCGTTTCAGTATGTACAAAATAGGTCTGAAGCTCTCCTTTTCCTTTAACGTTAATGATGCCTCGGCAGGTACAAATGTAGCCAAGTGTTTGTAAGATGTTACTGGTTTCTTCTGTAACCTGAAATACAAAACAAGTCTGTATTGTTTTCCATTCTTTTCTTCTGAGCTTGGAGCAACTCACATACTAACAGGAAAACTCTTCACTTTATCTCATACAGGGCTCTTTCATGATTGCAACGGGCTTGTGAGTGTTTCAGGATGGGGATTCAGGCTTAGTTTTACTCAGTAACTTTTGCTCGTCATAAGAATATAAATATGATGTCCCAGGAATAATTTTTAGGCTAACTGTGGACAGTATATTCTGTATGTTTCTATATCATTGAGCTCTAGTTCACTGGTCTTCCGGGGGGTCAGCCAGGAGATGCTACTTAGCTAGTTAACTAAGGTAGTAACCTAAATAAGTAGCACATGTAGAATTCTGGACAAAATTCTGACATATGTAACTGTTTCATTCCATCATGGGAAACTAAACCTGTAAAAATTTGCTCTTCTATGCTCTTAAAATAAGCCCTCCTTTGAATCTGCTCAGCCTAAAAATAGAAAGGGGAAAAAAAAAGGCGTTGTCTAAGATCTTTTACCAGGAGACATACTTGTACTACACAGCTAAAACTCTGTACCGCATCTCCCAATGCACCCCCTATTCACCTTATGAGCAGCATAGCCCCCCCAGGCTATTTCTGTGTTGCCAAACAGCGGATGGGGTACAGCAAGGATCCGTCCAGCTATTTTCCTGTAACTGGACATGTTTCAGCAGGCATCAGCAGAGACCTCCAGAGGTCCTTGCAAGCTACCTACAGACTGATGTCTTTGCAGTACATTTAAGTTACAGGAAAAGTACATCCTCTTGCTCTCTGACAATGTGGAAAGGGCCATATTGGGGGGAGACATCTGTTGCTGACAGAGTAGGAATTTGGTCACGTGGATGGTAAAATTCTGACCTCCACAACAACCTAAAATGTAAGTTGTGATGGTGTAAAACTTATGCCACCACAATTAACAGGATGCCAGCCATAACTGTTTGGCAAAAATGACTGAAAAGTTGGTATTTCAAATTGAAGGTGGATCCTGGATCAGAAAAGGTTGAAAAACCACTGCTGTAGATCCTTAACAAATTGTCCCAGGCATTTTGACCATGGAAGCCATAGCTCCTTAAAATGTATTTGTTTCCTGATGTCCAGCTGCTGTCTTTGGTTGGTGAACTACTTCTTTCCATCTGTGTAATATTCTCTATTTTTGCATGCTACTGCTTTTCAGATGTCACTTCTGCAGGAGCTGTTGGTATCAGTACAGATGGAAACCATACCTGAATTTTATCTAAGACACCAGTGCTATCCATCCGACTGGCCACATTTACCGTGTTGCCCCAGATATCGTATTGTGGTTTCTGAGCTCCAATTACACCAGCTATTACAGGCCCATGGTTAATACCTGTTTAAAAGCAAACAAACAAACAAAAAGTTGGTTTGCTTGTTGTCACTATATATATAAAGAGGTTTCCAAGTGAATGACTGATTTCACCACTTGGTGGCACTATACACCAAGAAGAGTAAAATCAGCAAGAATAAATTGGAATTGTTCAGAATGTAATGAGAACAGAGGGGAAAACACTGTTAAATTTACACACCTTTTGGATATATTTATGGGATAAATTTATTCACAGTTCACATTTCATACTTCATACTTCTAAACTTTACAGTGCCTTCAAAAATATTTGGTGTTAACCAAGAATATTAACATCGTGTCTATCTGGAATCTATTTTTTTTTTTTTTTGCCACTGTATTCTACAAACTATGAATGATATGGTGTTCCACTTGTTTTTTATATATATATATCACACACACACACACACACACACACACACACACACACAGAGAGAGAGAGAGAGATATTCACACACACACACACACACACTGAATAAGTATTTTAGTGAAAGAAAAATGCAGTTGAACAGAGCTGATAATTCTCTTTCTCTCTCTCTGTTTGTGTTTTAAGATTCAAGATATCTGGATGAAAGGAACCAAGCAGCGGAGGAGAAAAGTAATGTAATCCATTACGCTGGATTCCACCTACACCTCTTATGCTGATATGTCATCATCTTGTTCAGACAAACACCAATGATCTCAAGTGACATAGCATCAGTTTTTCCTAACACAACAAAACATTTATACTGTCAAAGCAATAATACATGTAATTTCACTTAAAAATGTTTCCCCAGATGCATAGAAGGTGATATTTTTCTTAGGTATTCCAGGAAATTTCCCAAAGAAGAGAAAACCAGCCCATTTATGCTGACTTTTTGCTCTTCTTTAATCTTCTGAGATGGTTGTTTTCTTCACACAGTCCCCATTTAGCCTGTGTTGACAATCATTATCCATATATAGATCCGTACCAGGGGCAACTTACACTCTCCAGCAGTATGAGGCAGGGAGAATAGGCTCTGGTCACTGCCTCTCTTCTTGCCACTTCTGCCTAGGTTATGAGTATCTTTTCTCCAAGCCATCCATTGCAGGTGGGATGCTACAAGAGACTGTGTGTGTTTCCTTTGTGGAGGTCCTTTCTGGAAGCTCTCAAGAATACCAGTGGCAGCAGCCCTGGCCCCTTTTATTGAGGGGTGAGATGGAACAGCACAATCACCTAATGAATGGACAGGCCATTCCTAACCCACACATTCTTAAGTTTTTTTCTAGCTCGTGGTGAACAATGGAGAAACTCTGCTTACATTTTTGCCATAAACTGAATTCATGTGGAGACCTGAGCGGTTACATTTTTTGCCAGTGTGTTACTGCATTCTTATTTTATTTCTCTATATGTTCTAGCTTTGAGATTATCTTGGAGGTCAGGAAGAAGCAATGTGCTGTTCATACAAATGCAAGGTAGAATATAAAGTGGAGAAACTTGAATCATTAACATTAAGAAACAAAAGATCCTTTCATTTGTAGCTTGGATAAGATGCTGCTTACCTACTCGTAGCTTGAAGTCATTGAAGGAATGCTTGTTTATAACATCTAGCTTTGCTCCAAGGGCAAATGCAAACTCCACCATAGTCCCAATATGCATGTACTGTCGTTCAGGCTCCTAAATTTAAATAAACAAACACATTATAAAGAAAGCCAACATTTTCATCATGCTTGTTCTCTGTAAACACCCATATGACCACTGCACATTTCCTAGGAGGAATCTTCTTAAATACACTTCTTCAAATGTATTCCTAAGAAGGAAAAGTGAAATGTCCATTGGTAAATCAAATATAAACAAAATAATTGAGCTCAGTGGGATTTTGTTCTGAGAAAAATGCACATAGGAGTAGGTTGCATACTGTTTTATTCACGCTGTACCTGTGCAGGCATTGCTCAGTATTATTTTAGACATATTCTGATGGGGAATCTAGAAGCATAACTGAGACAAATTCAAGCCTGGCTCTAGATGCTTATCAGTCCCAGTAAGCAAGCTGCTGTGAGCCTCCCACAGACAAACTACCCTCCAGTTTCCTGGAAAAAGTATATTCCACTCAGTCTGGATACGGAAATAATATTTGTCATTCATTTCCAGGTTGAAAAGGGCTTTTCCCCAAAGTCAGGAAATGCTGCCAGGAATCATAATAGACCAGCATGAAATCTGGGCAATTTTCTCTTGTTATTTGAATGGCCTGAAGTGTTGTGGAGGAATTATTCTGTTGAGAAAAATGTAGGGGTAGGGTTGCACAAAAAGCATTTTAGTGCAGAAAATAGGCTTCCTGCACAGAAAACACTATTTCCTGTGCAGGAAATCATGCATTCTTTCCACAGAATAATTCTTTTGCAATACTTTGGGCCATTTGAATATGGAAAGAATACTGCTGAGGAATATTCATTTTCTCCCATAGTAAGTATTTGTCTTCACTGGCAAGAATGAAATAGCTGAGGATTTATATCCTCACTTTAGTCATCCTTACTCCACAATCTCCAATCTTCTCCTGGGTGTTTGAAGAAAAGTGAGAGACATGGGAAGGCAAACTGTGTTGCAATTCTTGGCTATCTGGGATCCATCTGATTTGAATCTAGGACAGCTGCCCAAGCTGGATCAGCAGGACTTCAGCTCTGTTTGACATGACATTGCCCATTTTATACAAAATATGGTTAAGGTGGAGATATAACCCCCAGGAGGCTCACCTCTTCATGGGGAGGGCTCACTTGTCCTTTAGGGCATTTCTGTACTAATAATCATTCCCACCACCATGCATGAGTCCCTCTTTGTCCCATAGCAATAAAAAGAAAGGGATACAAGTGATTCAGGATGCTAGGAAAATGCAGCACCAGTCTTCATCAATCTTTCTCTTTGCTAAGCAAGTGTAAATCTTCTTTCTCTCAGAAACTAGGAGGGAAGATGCATGTTTGTGTGTTGGTGGGAAAGATGCAGATTTGTTAAGGTTAGCATCATCTCATCAAAAACAGATAGGATTCTCTAAGGTTGGAATACAGGTATTATAACTAAATATGAGTAATATTTTCTATCTGAAATTTTGGAGCTGCTCATAAGCAATTATATATTGACTTTAGGGACATTAAATATAAATGTTATAATAGAAAAGGATTGGTTTTGGAATTAGCAGGCATGCAGGGCCTAAATCTCCCTCTTCAACTGATCTACTCCTACAAAATGCTGCCTGGCCACTGGGGGTGGGTGAATGGCTTGAGGTGAGCAATCTCTACAAGGAACAGCTGGTGGGTCCATGGCGAGGTAGACACTCTTTCTTCCTGCTTCTGTCCTGTCTATTTGTGTTACATTACTAAAAGCGAGTATGGAACCATATTTGCCAAGATGATGAGTTCCATGACTGACCTAAAAGCTGCAGAAGTGTGTGCAAATGTTTGTGGGCTCCAGCTCATTTTCTAAATTGCAACCCATTCCTTGCATTTAAGAATTCTCCCAGAGTTTTGAGAGCAGTTTTTAGGAACACAGAAGCTAGTTTCTTTGGAGCACAGGAGAGAGCACTAGAAGCTCCGCTATACATCCACAGCTCATCATTTGTTGGTTTGTACCCTGGCCCAAATATGAAATATGATCCCTGCAAGCTGTATGTGATGTTGATGTGTACCTGACTGTGTTCTTGGCTGGGCGTTGCACTTAGTCCCGTGGCTGCCATGTAAGTGCTCCCAATGGTCTTGATCTTTTCAACACCACTAAATTTTGGTTTAGATAATAGCTGTGGAAAGGGGAAAAAAAGCATTATTAGACACTTGATGGCTAAAAAATAAAAATAAAAAATGCACCTGCATCATTAATGCATAGTTCTGAGTGGTTTTCTCTAGGCCCTTGCTGAAGGACTAATTCAGGCACACTTTGGCAGGTCTATATCCCAAAGCAGCTGTTTTACTTTTCCTAAAGACCAAATACAACGTAGCAGCAGTAAACATTTTTCTTAATCTGCTCTCATCAAATATTCAGTAGAAATAAGTGAACAAATGTGAAAACAACAGTGGCATGCAGGTATGAAGAGCTAAACCTCTCTGCACTCTCTCCATGCCAAGCGCTTCTCTCCCAAGTGATCTAATGGGACTGGAGCTTACACAGGGAAGTTATCCAGCTCTGCTGCTTTCTCAGGCTCCAAAGTTCAGTTCTCTTCCTAGTAGAGCTCAGCTAACCTGTAGAGTGAAGATAGGCTGGCTGGCTGGCTGGGGATATGTTGGTCATGCACAGAACTCCTATGTTCCTGCAATTTCCAGGTGTTCTGCTGGCACATATATTAAGCAAAGGGAGGAGAGAAACACCATTCTGTGGTACACTACAAGGAAACCTGATGCGTGCAGATGCTGCAGTCGTGTCAGAAATCATTCACCGTAAATAAATGTATCAGCACGTCCTACAGGGCACTGTTGTGTCACAGGAGCCTGCTAATAAATGTAGCTTACCCTGAAACTTTGTGAAAGACTTCTATGGCCATAAGACAGCTTTTTCATCCCACTTGGAGCTTTTATGTTTTGGAGAACAGAAATCTGTTTTGTGAGTCTGATAAGTGAAACTTTAAGAAGAACTTTGCTTGTTGTCTCAGGGATTTCATGCTTATCATAACTCATGCAGGTTTACTATACTTCAAATGAGAAGAATGTATCATGAAATCCTATAGGATGTATAAATTCAGCCATGTCTTCAAAGACCCCCACATTCTAATTTCTGTCTCTTTAGCAAGTTGGGAAGCCTACCAGACTGGAAATTTGTACCAGTTTGTTATGTATCATTTAATGTCACTCCAAAACAGTTATTGCTGCTTTTTGTTTCCTTTTGACTATTCTGTATCCAAATATTAAATGTGTACTTCTGGGTCATTTGTGAGTATGCTTCTAACAAGCATTGTGACGGAGGGAGTGGGTATACCTAATCCTCTCATACTTCCTTCTGTCTCTTTCCTGTCTGCAATATCTATTTCTTTTTTTAAAAGTTTCAAAATAAAGTGTTATGGCTTTGTACCATTTACAAAAGTAAAGCTCCCTCCCTCATACTTATTTCTCCTTCCACTCATTCTCCCAGCCACCCTTCCTTAACAGAGGTGAGAGGCAGATCACTGCCCTTTCGGCTACCACTGGGGAGCTAAGCAGTAACATAATTGTGCCATATAATATTAGTTTGAAAAGAGAAATTTGCCTTTTGAGTAGAAATAATAACTTTAAAAGCATGGAAGGAAGGGGAAAAGCCCAAAATGTGCAATTAGTAAAACATCACTGAGTTCTTTAAAAAGGAATAAAAATGGCAAGAACAGCCACAAATCCTCCATATCCAAGACATTTCACTAGTCTGGAAGAATCCTTAATTTATCTCCTTCAGCCACTGGCTGTAAGAGAGATAACCTACCAAGCTAACAATGAGAAAATGGTAGGCAAATTGTAATAATCACAGAAGGAACACATGGCGGGCAGCCCAAAGGTTGTTCAATTTAGACGCAGCTAGTTCTACATAGCAAACATCCAAATTACAGTTCCTGATATCCAAAATCAAAATAGTATTAAAATTGCTTTGTTGCCATTAAACCAAAAGAAGCCAGTTTAAGTAACTATCTTTTCAAAAGCTTAAGAAAGCTTAAGAAATTCTATTTTCTGCAGAGATGAGAAAAGTTCACAATTTTTGAGTAAAAGCTGCATATACTTGTTCTGTTCATTGTCACTGATATTGTAATAAAATCTAAAAGTGGGTTTGTCAAACAGTCTCTTCTCCTTAGACACAGATCCATGAACTGAAAGGCATATTTTAATAAAACCCCACCTAAAATTCTGATTCCAGTTGCATAAATCTAAGGACTTTTTCCTAGAACATTTCAGTGACAAAGCCTCCAAGATATCAAAAGCCCCGCCAGACATGTGGGAGGGAAGGAGGCTTGGCTCATGTTTTCACCCCCCCCCCAATTTTAATATTATCTCCCTCCAGTTGCAAGCTGTCACTCATAATTCAATTCTTTAAAAGACAGGATATATAATACAAAGCAACAACAACACACATACACATAGCACTTTATCACATGCTGGGTTTGTTGCACAATTGCACTGGCTTAATTCTGCGTTTGATGTCTCCTATGAAATGACATTGTCACTCTCCCATTGCTGGATTATACCATCATCATTATTGGGTTGCATCTTTTCATTTATGGGAAATACCCATTAATGGCTCCAATAACACTGCATTTCCAGTATTGTGTTTTGGTGTGACAGTGCCATTCCACTACAGACTGGAAACCAAAACTCCAGAAGAGTGAAATCCTGAAATGGTGTCTCTAAGTCTTGCATTATGCTAAAATTGTGTGACTGTATTTTTTAAAAAAATAGCATGTGAGCCAGGAAGATGGACATGGGAAAGGATGTGGGTGAGTGGGATTGTGTGGAAGACTGAATGTGGGAACATGGATCACCAAATTGGTAGCACAGTGTTATTGCAGAAAGGGTGAAATAATGTTTCTATGACAGTATGTTTCCATTTTCTTAAACAACAGAATTGCAGTGATAAAGCCCATACACTAGAATGTAAGAGTTAAAAATGCACCATTTGAATTTGCTTTAAGAATGACTGAACCAAGAAAAGGGCTAGTGAGGGAGCATTATAATTTTATGACATTATAATCCTACAGACCACAGAGCAATGTGCAACTGGCAAGAAATGACATATGCCAGCTTCAAGGCTGACTGAAATTTCCCTCCACACTGGGCACTACTGTGGTAGTGGGAGGAATGAGGGAACTGCATTGAAATAAGAATTCTGCAATCCCTAATGAATTTCTAACAGTGAAATAACTTAAAACTTAAAGCTAACATTGAAATAACGTAAAACTTTATTTGAGCAGTTAGAAATAATGTTTAAGTATCTAAAGAAAAGGAGAAGGCAAAAATAGTAGGGCAATGCAAACACAGAAAACAAACAAATATAAGAACTCTTAAATGCAAATCATTTTCAGTGTCTCACTGTCCACAATGCTAAAATTTTGGGGACTGAAGGGAAATTTCATTTGGGGAGAGGTAATTTTTTTTTATTGGGGGGTTGTGAAAGCCAACACAGGGTAGTGGCTTGAATGCTAGACTAGATTAGACCAGGGTTCGATTCACCGCTTGGCCATGGAAACTCATTGGGTGGCCTGGGGCGCAACACACATTCTCAGCCCAAGAAATCCTAGTGAGAGGTTTGCCTTAGGGTTGCCATAAGTCTGAAATGACTTAAAGGCACTCAACTGCAACAATGCTTGGTTAAGCTCTAAGATCTTCAAGAAAGCCCTTTCCTCAGTCCCACCGGCTGTCCAGACTAGTTTGATGGGACCAAGGGAGAAGACCTTCCGAGTGGCTGCTCCCAGACTCTTTCTCTTGGGAGGCTAGGACTGCTCCATCTTTGCTCTCCATCTGACACTGAATGAAAACTTTCCTACTCAGGTAGGCTTTCAGAGGTTTATTGTGATGGGATTTTAACAGTGTATTGTGTTGTTGATTTTTTAAAATACTGTGTTTTTTAAAGAATTATAAATGGTTTTAACTCTATAGACTGTTTAATTGTTTTAACATAATGCACACGTGTGTCTGCGCACACACACACATACACACATTTAAATTTCTGATGTTTTTGCATGATTATAATTAGCACTGTTTTTAGTAATCTCTATGCCACCTTGAGTCTCATTACTGGTAAAAAGTGGGATATAAATGAATGCAATGATGAAGATGACAGCAATAATAACTACCACCTCATTTTTGACCCTGCCTCCCGTAGCTACAGCTTTCACCTTTGAGGTTGGGTACGACTGGGGGTGGGGGTGTATACAATCCCTCCCCTGCTCAGCTTGACAGCGGACTATTGATCCACCTTCTCCCCTTTCCTGCTGCTCCCACTCCCCATCAGAGTTCCAACATCGAAGAGGCCAGGACTGCGAAATTTGGCAAAGGATCAGAGGCTGAAGGAATCCAAGGGCCATTCCCACACTAGCCTGTTATAGTGCTATTATTCCACTTTCAACATCCTATGGAATCCCGAGGTTTGCAGTTTAGGGAGGGGCCTCAAGGCTACAACTGCAAACCCTAGGATTCCATAGGATGTTGAAAGTGGCATAATAGCCCTATAACAGGCTAGTGCGGAAACGGCCAAAGGTTCCATTTCCTTTTCCAAGGAAGGACATCTCTCTCTCAGCTTGAAAGGGGAGATCTGGTTTGTCCTGTGACTTCTGCGATGTTGTCTCAGGCTCTATAGGATTGAAGTGTTAGGTCCTTTCCACACGGGAGGGGGGACACGTGGGGAAACGGGGCCATGCACGTGGGGACGGAGCTTACCTGGAAGTGGGAGGCTCTGTCCCCGGGGGGAGCAGTGCAATTTCGCTGTTCCACATGTTTGGCGGCATCTGCGGTGCTCGGCGGCGCCCAAAATGGTGGCCGGCGGCTTCCGGTGGTGCTCCGCCAATTGGGGCAGCGCGCCAGCTGGAAGCCTGCCCCCGGGCAGCTCTGCAGGGACACGCTAGCGCATCCCTGCAGTTCCTCACAGGGTGCTGCAATGGAGTAGCACGGGCAAGTTTAAAAAAAACCACTTGGAAAGGTGGTTTTTATAAAACTGGCAGCGCCAACCCCGCAGCCGCGCGAGGGCGGTTGGAGGTGTGGAACCTCCCCTTTTTTACCCGCTCCAGCGCACCCCGCGGTGTGGGCGACCTCCGTGTCCGGTCGTCCCAGCACAAGGATTTACCCGCATGTGGAAATGGCCTTTGACTGCTTCAAAACTACCCGTTTCCCCTAAAATTGCTACCCTTCATCCACTCACTTTTTTATAGCTCTTCCATTTCATTTTTTTTTAATTGTATTGTTTTCTGCATTTTCTAACTTGGTGGGTGGTGATCAAAACTAAACAACACAAGCCTGCCCAACCTGGATAGAAAAGCACTACCGGGATTCCTAACAAGAACTGTTCCTTTAAACCCAAATTCTCTTTTCACAGGGTGAGCCTGTTTTATTGCCTCGCTGGTCACTATAGCCATATAAGCTCAGTCCTGAACTTTCTTTATTTAGTCTATTTTTATACTCCACTAGGGCATACTGAATTACCCTTTTCTTTCTGTGATGTTTTTTGTTTTCATTATAATGATATGGTAGTATCATTAAAATGTAAAAAGAGAAAGAAAACAAACAATCTAATGATTCCTTCCTGTCCCACTGTGGGGGAAACAACTCTAACTAGGACAGCAAACTTAGGCCCTTTTCGCATGCCAGTCCTATCGCGAAATGGCCTCAGGAGCTTTGCGCAATTGTGAGGACTGTTTCACATGATGTCCTCACAATGGCACAACACTCCCAAGGCCAGTAGGTGGCAATCACACATTATACCATTTTCAGCTCATTGCCAAAAATGATGCGCGATCGCGCATCCCTCCTGGGCCCCACATGCATTTACTTTGTGTGCAGAGGCTCTGGACATGTGGCCATCGCACTTCCTCCCCCAGTGCAGCCTGGGAAAGTACCTGGCTGTGCTGCGGAAGGAAGGGGTGGAGCCATCATGCTTCCTTCCGGCCAGCACAGAGCTGGTGCGGAGGGGAAGCGGAGGAGATGTGAGTGCCTCCGGATAAGGCTTCTTGCGTGATCCCCTTGCAACACCAGCGGCACCAGTTAAGATGCGAAAAGGGTCTTAGACACCAGATGTGTGCAAAAATGTAACCTTCCAGATGTTATTGGACTGCAATTTCCATCAGTCCTGCTCAGCGTACCAGTGGTGATGTATACTATGTAAGCAACAGCTGGAGGGCACACTTTTTCTCCCCTACTACTTAGCTTGGAGCAAGTCCATCTGAAGTCAATGAGATTTCTTTCTGTGCAGACTGTGCAGCACAGGGCTATGTTATGACAGACCAAACCAGCATATACCCTTGTTAACCTGACCACGGAAATAATAATCTGTATTGAAAATGAATACAGGAAGGTTCTAATTAACATTAGAGAGGTTCTGTGTTGAACTTAAAAACGTCATTAGAAAATGATGCCGGCCATAGTAAAGGACTTTGGTACTTATAAAATACTATATTGAGCACTTCATTTTAATTCTGTTTCCAGCTAATTAAGGAAATGCAGTGCCTCAGCAGAACTAAAGGGCTTCTTGCATAGGAATCACCCAAGTAAATATTCTTTTTTTAATTTAGGAAGATGCTCTGTCATCACATGCTTGGATGATGTGTAGCATTTGCCCAAATGTTTTAAATATAGTCTCAATTCTTTTCAAAAACAGACTGAATTACACTTCCCTAATTAAGTGTTGTAATGGGAGCAATTTTACGGATAAATGAATATCCTTTAATCCCTCAAAGGATTTCAGGGCTCATATATGTTTGGAGCAAAAGCATACCAAGACTTCAGGACTCTCAAGAAGTACCTGCTATAATGCTGCTGCTCACCACCTCTGACTCAGCAGTCAGGATGCTTGGATTTGTAGTTCCAGTTCACCTTTCAATGTGAAAAGATATTCCTTGCAGGAACTGAGAATCCTGCAATTTCTAATGCCTCTGCCCCTGCCTAAAGAGCAACTTCTCAGGATTCTCAGTACACAGGAGAGAGGAGGTGACATAGCCCTGTCCTTAGGTATTCAGTCTGAGACTCATGACATGATTAGGCAATAGCATTTTTATTGTATACCTTCAGGACTGAGTTTGTGTGTTTTATTGTTAGTAGCTGCCCTGTGGAACAGTAGAACCTTTCAAACCAGTGCAGGAAATTTTCCTTTCCTTTCCTTTCCTTTCCTTTCCTTTCCTTTCCTTTCCTTTCCTTTCCTTTCCTTTCCTTTCCTTTCCTGAAATTACATTCACCACACATTCTCCACACATTCTAAGCAGGTAATATAAACCTTTAGGATGGGGAAGAGTTGCCTTGACTGGAAAGGTGTGATAACATTCCGCAGAAGGAGCTGTGTCCATCCATTTCCTGAAGTGTTACTTCAACACCTGGATCTGCAGATCCACCCTCTAACATCCTTGCACATTTTTAATACAGTGGCATAAAAATAATTAACTACATGATGAGGCATTTTACTCTTCCATCAAACTGCCACATTCATGAAAATTTACAGGAAGCTCAGACAATGAAATCTTCCATTTGCAGCCCTCTTGTGTTTTCCCACTGTTTTCTCTCTCTTTTTTCTTATCAAAGTAAAGGCAGAATGGCTGCACAGTGATTTTTCAAAAATGGGAGTGGTAGGAGCCCTCTCATTGAAAGCACCCATGAAACAGGAGAAAAAAAAGCAGGAAAAGATCCAAATAGGTACATAAAAGATTAAAGGGACTATATACTGTGGGTTGGGTACAATGTTGTCTAGTGCAGACTGCTATAATTTGGATTGTCCTGAAGTGACGTTCTTCAGTCCTTCCCTCAACCCCACTGCCTTGAAAAGCCTTACACTCCTGAATGTCTGTTTTACAGTCTTAGAGTAACCTCCAGCACGCAGTGTTGAGGTGGTGCCAAAGGGGTGGAAAGGAAAGGAAGAATTGCCCTGGCCCCTTTTTCATTGATATGCTAGATTCCGATTTTTGCTGTCAACAACAACAACAACAACAACAACAACAACAACAACAAAAAACCTCTTTTAATAGCAGCAGGTGAATTCCATCATTCTGTCTCATTATAAGAACACTTTTAGGAATGGATCTTAACATGAAGATAGAAAATAAAAGTGATTAACAACGTTGAATTATGATAAATATGAAAAGACACATGACTGTTTATGAGCTCACTCTATCCTTCTATCTAGCACAGTGGTTCTCAAGCTTCCTAATGTCGTGACGCTGTAATACAGTTCCTCATGTTGTGGTGACCCCCAACCATAAAATTATTTTCATTATTTATTTATTTATTTATTATTTATTTAGTTAGTTAGTTATTTTCAACATTGAATAGATTGGAAACACTGTCCTAAATCACTGCTCTGGATAGACTTCTAATGCCTAAAAACTGGTAACCCTTCCCCTTTTTTTTTAAGCACAGAAAGCATCCATCAATGCCAGAACTAAGGCAGTAGTTCTAGTTCTGAATGTTAGGTTTCCACAGCTCAAAAAGCCAGTCACTCTCAAAGGCAACGCCGAAACAGCCCACATTTTACACAAGGTGCAGGGAAGAAAGGACAGGGAGAGAGGAAAGATGGCGGTGGCATAAGCAGATGCATTTTGTTTCACTCCCACCCACCCTCCCTCCCTCCCTCCCTCCCTCCCTCCCTTAAAGGGAGCTCGGCTGCTCGGACGCTCTCACTCCCACGTCGCACGGACGTCCCTTCCTCCCTCCTTTTGTCCCTCTGAGGGCTCAGGAGTGGGGTGCGATACTCGCTGTAGCCTTTTGACCACACTACATCCGCAAGCCCCTCTCGGTCTCCCCACCTCTGTGCCCCCCGCCCAGCAGGGAAAGACAGGGAAACATCCCCAAACGTGCCCAGCACACCTCCTTTCCCCTCCTGCCAGTGCGGGGTCTCCTCTCGCCACCTCTGCCCTCCCGCCCAGCAGGGAAAGACAGCAAAACATCCCCACATGTGCCCAGCATGCCTCCTCTCACCTCCTGCCAGCGTGGGGTCTCCTTTCACCACCTCCGCCCCCCCACCCGGCAGCGAAAGACAGCAAAACATCCCCACACGTGCCCAGCATGCCTCCTCTCACCTCCTGCCAGCGCGGGGTCTCCTCTTGCCACGTTTGCCCCCCACCCGGTAGGGAAAGGCAGGGAAATGCCCAGCATGCCTCCTCTCCCCTCCTCCCAGCGCAGGGTCTCAGAAACAGCGCTCCCATTGGCTGTGAGGCCGACTTCTTTCAAAAGGGGGCGGGGCGGCAACCCCTGTGAAATGTCCATTCGACCCCCAAAGGGGTCGCGACCCACAGCTTAAGAACTGCTGATCTAGCAACACCTCTGTGGTAAAAACCCTTTAAAGGTTGCACTGGTTGTTATTTAAGTAAAACTGGTAATAAAGACTTCAGTGTGTTTGCCTCTGTTCTTCTATCTCTGCCACTCAAAACAACCCCTACCCATCTAATGTCCATTTCTACCTCTCAAATGCTAGCGTATAACCTTACTTGCTGTAGCCAGTTTTCCATGAAAGCTTTGTCTGTCACAGAATTATTCTGCAAATAATTCTCCTGTCTGTAAATGGACAGCATAGAATGAATCTGTAGCTAAAAATGACAACTTATAAAAGCACAAGTATTGGTGACTTTATCTTGGAGATTTACAAGCCCTTCCCATGTGACCTAATGAAACACAGTTGTGTGTTGTACAGTCCTGTGCCCCAACAATGGCCTGTGTTAGGACTCAAATAAGCAGTATTTGGGAACTTGAAGGAATATAAGGTCAGGATTCAAGTTGCACATCACCACTTACAGGGGGAATGGCAGGGATACCAGCCACATCAATCTTGACTGGGTAAGGAATTATATTCTTGGATGACAACTCCCAGAAGCCCTAGCCACTGTACCTAGTGTTGAAGAATGATGGGAGTTGTAGCCCAATAGTATCTGGAGAGCCACATGATTCCCCTTGATCTACAAGCTTCAGGCTTGCTTGTCTGAGCAAAATGGAGACCCGCTCTTAATTTTTAATTATATTGCTACACAGAAATTTCAGGATATAAAATATCTACCAAACATTATGTTCTTGCTGGCTGGCTACTGATCACCTTTGTTTTGGCTCCACTTGAAACCAGAGAAAATACTCCATACCACTGTAGATTTTACTCGGTATTCAAGTAGGGGCAATTGCACATATAAGTGTCCTCTATGTGTGAAGATGTCCTTTTTCAGGTGCTGCAGGGATTGGCATTCCTTCCCTTCCATGCAGCCGCCAAAGCCTCCCTTCTGACTTGCCGTAAAGCCCTGAAGCCACTTCACATGGTCATTCTATGCTTTAAGGTGAGCAGGCAGGTTTGGAAGAGCATCTGGCAACCCTTCTCCAACCAGATGCACTGCAGTTACCACAGAAACCTCCCAGAGGACCGCTGCAGATCTTAGTACTGATGTCATCATTGTGTGTCTGGCTACAGAGGGGGAAAGACAGACCTTCTTGGATCCTGCCTGCTTGCCTTGAAGCATGAAATGGCCATGCAAGGAAGTTTTAGGGCAGTAAATTGTGGTGGTAGTGGTATCTCAGCATATGGTAGGTTCGCATGCAGATATATATGCGACACTGAGAGGATGTTGGATTGAAGCCATTATCTTACATTTGTGTATGGTAAGTACTGGAAGTAGCATGGTAGGAAAACCGTCCATTTCATTCCTCTCAACAACAGTCACTTTTTTTTGCCTAAAATTATATTTAGATTTATGCTTCCATAGTAAACATGCAGGAGATTGTTCAGAATTATTTTAAATGCTACTATATTGTGTGCATCTTACATCTTTAGATATAAGATGGGAGATATTTTCTTAAATAAATGAACAGTTACATGTTTTGAAAGCAGTTAATTGATAAAGGAATTTTAATCTACCCTGGTTTGTAGCTATAAAGCAAGGAGCATTTCTATACCAACATTAACTTCTTACATGTTTTTAGCTGAAGCCACTAAATACTTACATCATCAAAGTCAGCTATGATTTCATTTAGGAGCCTCAGACATTCTAAACCCTCTTTGTTGACATCAGATTCTGTATAAAATTCTTTGAAATCTGGAATGGAGGCAAACATGACACAGACGCAGTCATAGGACTGATGGTATAAGTCCTGTTCAATAAAGAATAATAAGAAACCTCATTACACAATGTCCTCACCAGAAGGCAAGCAAAAAGCACAGACGAGAGAGGAAAGAACAATTCATTACATGGAAGCTGGCCCTACACCTGTTTATTACCAAGATAATTTCATCTTGACTTTCTTTGTTTTGCTGTTTCTTACTTTATGATGAATTGCTTTCACCTCTACTCTTCTCATGGGTAAAATGAGTAAAGACATTAATACCAGGTCCATTTGATCCATTTATTAAATCAATCTATCACTTTACATATTTTGCTGACTCATTGGCACGCAAGACAAACTGATAGATTCATTGCACATCTATTGGTGAGATTTAACAGACAAATTTTCCAAAGCAAGTAATACAGTTTTAAGGTCTGGCACTTGTCATGACACCATTCCACCCCCTCCCCGCAACTGCAAACCCCAGGATTCCACAGGATGTTGAAAGTGGAAAAATAGCACTATAACAGCCCAGTATGGAAACGGCCTGTGATGTTACTCTAGATCACAAAAATAAGGATGTGGAACAAAGAGATTCCTGATACTAGAAGAACGCAGTTTTGACAAGTGTGGTGTTATTTTCTTCCATCAGCAGCATAAGCAGGAAAGCATAAGCATAAGCAGGAAACTGGAGATAAATTTTGATTGAGAAACCATATGGCAATCTTGTACCAGGCTGCTTCCCTATTCATTGCAATGGAAGAAGCAGACTGCTCAACTTACAGTTCCCTGTGCTTATGCACAGCCTCTCTCTCTAATTACAAGGCCTGTTGATGGAGTACTGAGTATACATCAATATCCTCAAGGCTGCAATGGATCAGTGCGTAAGTATCAATTTTTGATTTCTCTAAGCCACTGGATGGAACAGTGTTTTGATCAGTCATTCACAATACAGTGTGATATCATTGAGAAAGCAACTCACCCCTAAACTGGTACATATTAACTGGACTGGGAATCTACGCCCACAGTGGGTTGCCCAAGCTTAACATTTATTTCAGATCTGACTAGACACAAAATATTGTAATAGATTTTTGGGCTACCTTTTGTTAAATATTATTTAGAACTGGCACGTGATCAGTTCTTTTGTTTAGTTTATGCTTAGCTTGGGACAACTCCTTAATGGGTAATTCCATAAAGGATTAGAGACCAGGTTCTCCACCCTGACTCCACATATAGTGAGTAGCAGAAAAATATTTTCAAGTTGGGATCTAGCAAGCAAGGAAGACACAGATGTGATTATTGCAGCTGTCCTGCAAGAGGGAATCATAGAATAACTGCCTGAAGTAGATGAGACAAAATCAGCCAGAATCTATTTTTCTCATGGTTTGTTCTTGCAAACTGAAACTAGAAATGAAGGCAAGCTGTTTTGCCAATTCACACTTTCAGTGGAAGGCAGTCTACACTTATGCTGTGTGTGTTCTGTCACTGTACAAGATTGCTTCTAAGGATGAGCAGTACCTGACTTGGCTTTATCTTGGAAGAATGAAAGCAAGATGGAGTAAAGAGGACTGACCTCATTCTTTAAGTTCCTTGCCAAAAAATGCTCTGCCACATGAGCAGGCAGGACGTTCTCCAGAAGCAGCCGATTCAAATTCTCCATGGTCTCAATCTCTTCACGCTCTTTTTTGAACTTGTTCTTCCACAGGAAGTCTAACCTACAGTAATATTCATTCTGTTACAAAGAGGACACAGAAGTAAAGAAACAATAGGCATCTTGTCCTACCAGATGGTTTTAAGAAAATAAAATATGCACATGTGTACAACATAATAAAGCACTATGCATTCTTTGTGATCCAGTGAGAAACTATAAGAGTATTTGTTACTTTTGTAAAAACGTTGTTATATTTATATAACACAACATGGTTTGTGCAGGCTTCCACACAGGTAAATCTAGTTGAGACAGGTACTGCATGTGCCAAATGTGAATTGTAGATGTAATTCACCAGCCTGATCATCTGTGGCGCATGGAGACACTCATCACAATAGCCCCTACAGTCATGGTCTCAAAGAGAATCTAAATATACAGAGATTGTGCTTTTTTTCCCCCTGTCAGCAAACCCATTCTACAACCTTTTTTATTCCCACCAGAATCTAAAGTTAATGGGTTTTAAATGCCCATTTGAGAGCAAGAAAACTCCAACTGATTTGCCTTGCATCGGCAACAGTTTACAACAACATATCATTGCTGGGAAAACTCATCTTCCATCCAGCTTCTGTGAGGACTGCAGCCTAAGCTGAAAGGGGAGAGGGAAACCTCAGGGGGTGGGAGATGATGTTAGCAACATCCATGCTGAATGTGTGTGAGAAGCCCTATCAGTGAAGAGGGAGGATATGCTTGGGGTTTGGGAACATGGGTCATCCAGTGCTGGAATGGATAGTAAGAGGTAATGCAGCACTGGAATGAGTACAGCTGAACAATAAAATGTTAGGCCTGAGCTCACATACCAATGTCATCCTTGGGAGGGGGCAGTGTCTTTACAGAGTCAAAGAGTTGGGAGGGACAGCAAGTACCATCCAGCTCAACTGCTGCCATGCAGGAATATACAACTACAATACTCCTCAGAAATGGCCATCCAACTGCTGTTTGAGAACCTCCAAAACCAGAAAATCCACCACTCTCCAAAGCAGTCTATTCCATTATTGAGCAGCTCTTCTTCCTACTGTTTAGGGTAAATCTCTTTTCTTCTAATTTGAATCCACTGGTTCAACCCAAACTTGTAGAAAAGACGCTTGCTCCATCTTCCACATGATAGTTAAAGATGGTCATCATATCATTTCTCACTTTTTTTCTTCTCCAAACTAAACACACCCAACTCCCCAATGGGGCTGGATGCATTCCACCTGGGTAGTATCCTTCTTGAATTGTGCGCCCAGGACTGGACACAAGATCCTAGGTGGACTCTGACCAAAGCAGAATAGAGTGATACTATTACTTCTTTCCTACACTATATTCCTGTTGATGTAGCCTAAAATTGCTATTAAAATTATGTTCAAGGAATGGGGGATAATTTGGAGGAGATAAAGTATAAAAGGTAGGGATGCTTGAACCTTTTCTCCCTGTTTTTCTATCTCTGAAGTACCACTTCACCTTCCCCCATGTTCTGTTTTTGTGATAAATTTGCTAGGCATGTAACTGGAGCAAAAGAAACAATGAACAGATGAAGAATCAAAGGCAAACAGTATTTTTGTAGAGTTAGAATGTAAAATAGAAATCTTATGTCAGAGACAAATTTCAACCTCCATCCAACCACACTTTTTAAACATTTGCTGTAAGAAGAGAGCCAAGGCAACTGAAGCGAATGGGGACACATGTCTTTATTTTAGGAATGATAGCAGTAGCTTGCCTCCTAGTAGCGTTGTTGCAGAAGACTCCATTTTGCAGTGGCAACAGCACGGAAAATATTAAGACAAGGAGAACAAACTCCAGTAAGGGGATGGGAAAGAGAATGAGTGGAGAGACCACAGAAAGAAGACAATATGAATGGTTGTACTCCATGCCTCCCATATGTCTCACCTAAAAAAAGGACACACAGAATAAAGCAGCTCCAAAATTCAGAGGAGGGGGAGAAATATAAAGGATACAGGGGAAAGCAACCCTGAGCAGCCTGCAGAAGGCACAGGTTGTACATGAGGTAGTAAACAATAGTAGGAAAAAAAACAGAAATTGCATCCACAGGTAAATTAATTTGAAGTGATGTTTTCTGTTGGAGTAAAGAAAAAGAAGGGAGAATGAAATCTAACTTAAGGAATTCCTACTTTTTGCCTGGTGAAACTCAGAATTTTTGCACGAAGCATCATACTAAATGAACTAGAAGGTCTCTAAATCTACAGACTTTGCTCCAGAAATCACATTTGTCTACCCTGCACTGTTCCCACTTCAAAAGAGGTGTATGTGGTGTGGTGGTGGTGGTCAGAACAGTTTACAAACCTGTAAGTCTGAATGCATATGCTAATTTTCACTTCAGTGCCTCCATTCTCAAGAGAGACATCACACTATCTGTTGCTTTACATCTTTTCTGTCCTAGTTGAGAAGAGGTACAGAGGTCCATTCTTGAAACATGGATTGAGATGCATACTGACTTTAATTCTGTTGTCTCTGTCCTCCAGACTGTTGCTGTTGTTATGTACCTTCAAGTCATTTCTGACATATGGCAATCGTAAAATAAACCTATCATGGGTTTATCTTGGGTGACAGTAGGATGATAGATGATGATAATATCACAATTATGTGACATTCTACATTTTCTTACATTCCTACATTCTACATTTTCCTATTTTTCCAAACAGGTACGGGGGCTGAGCTAGTCTGCGAACATGAAATGGAGAAGTGAGACCTTGAATATGCATATCAAGTTCACTTTAATCTTCACATCTCAGTGTTCTTTGTATTAGAAGCAAAAAACTGAATAGTGAATGAACTACAGCACTTAAATCCTCAATCCTGAGCCATTTGGGATCCAAATATATACAAACGAAGAACTGCTTAGTCATTACAGCAGCAATCACAAACATTAATGTAACAGATGAAGTAGCAATGTGCTGCCCATGTACATTATCTCAATTATTGGATGTGACTCTAATATTGTTTTAAAACGACAATTTTTTAAAAAAATAATACTTAGTACTTTCTATCACCTACTTAGTTAAGTATATCTAACTAAGTTACCACTCCTGCCCTAACCTACCCCAAACCTGAAAGAATCATCATTCACCAGTGCTCTGACTGCTGGCAGAATGAACCTCCTTCTCCTCAATGCAGCTGATGCCCAGTACAGCAGGTTTTGGGAAGGAAGAGGAGTTATAATCATAGCAACGGTGTCACAATCATGACTAAGTAGCAGTTGTGAATGCAGAACAGCATGGTGTAGTGATCTGAATGTTGAGCTATGGCCCTGCAGGCTAGGGATTCTTTGTTTAGCCATGGGAACCCACTGGGTGACACATCACACACTCTCAGCCCCAGACTTTCTGATAGTCTCACTTTAGGGTTGGCATAAATTGGAAACGACTTGAAGGTACACAATGACACTAACAAGAACAATTTCTAGGTAGCAGTTCAGTATCTATGAATGCTATTTAGTCAGGACTGTGACACTATTGCCATGATTGTAACTCCTCCTCCCCAAAACCTACTGTACTGGGCATCACTTGCACTGGGGAGAAGGAGGTTCATTCTGCCAGCAATCAGAGCACTGCTGAATACTGATACTGATACGAATACTGTTTTGGTATTTTCCAGGATATGGCCCACTTTTTAAAATCCTTTAATCAAACATAAACATGCACACAGAGTTTTGTCATGCTTTATGCCATTTTAGCTGGTGAACAATCCTTCCTTTATTTATCATTTTGCTACACTGTCCTACTCATATCCTCCAGTTTCCATCATGATACTTGATTAACTTTATGAATGGTCCTCAGGACAGGAATTTCTGTTTAAAAGCAACGGATCCTACCAACTTAGAAAATTATCAGGCAGTCTCCAACATGTCTTTTCCAAGCAAGGTTGCAGCATGAATTGTGGAGCCACTACTCCATGTTTTCTTGGGTGAAGCTGAATATTAGGATCCTAATATTAGGCTCCTAATATTCAGGATGAATTTTGAAAAAAAGAAGAAACAGAAACTGGGGAACATCCAATGGAGTCCAGAGAAGAAACTGGAGATGTGTCTCATGATGCTCAAAATGTGGTTATCTTCTGAGTATCTTGAGGCATCTATCCTGTTTCTTCTATAGGTTTTGAAATAGTGACCTTGGTGAACAACCTACATCTTTACCCAGTTTTGAGTGGAACACCAGTTGCACTACCTCCACAAGAAGCCAGATCTGGTTACACTGATCCATTCCGTAATTAAAATGTTTAGATCACTGCAATATACTGCATTTGGGGCTGATTCTGAAGAGGGTTCAAGAACTATGCAAAACAATGTAAAATATGGCAGCTAGCTAATGCAAAATATCGCTGCCATATTTCTTTCTGCTGTCTGCTTTGTAGACCAACAAGGCAGCTACTATGTTCTCAATATAGCATGAAGGAAGTAACAGTCCTTGCAAGGACTTTGGCATCGTCTTTGGTTGCTGCTCACAAATCTTTAGAAACAGTGTCATCATGAATGCTACCATCAACCATCCAATTTCAGAACTGGACTTACCATGAAAAATATTACTGAGAGATGCTTTGTCCTCTGCATATTCATCATGAAAATTGGCACTGTGTCCTTTAAGCATATCATTGCTATCTGAGCTAATTTACTGAGGAAAACAACTCCTCTCTTTTTTTGTTACTAACATAGACTATGCAGCAGTAATAATGCCATCCCCAAAAGATTTCTCCAAAACAAAACAAAATTATGTATTAAACTGATTGTTAGAAGAGAATTGGAAAGTGCAGACACAATCCTGATTATAATTTTTAAGGTACAGTTTCTAATATCATATTATTATATTATTGTTATTTAAGGGTAAAATAGTGTGAGAAACTCAATCTATGGAAATCACTCATTGCAGTGATTACAGAGTAGCCCATTACAATACAATACATAATGATGCTCTGCTCTTTACTTCTCTATTACCTTCTATTATTTTTTTGAGGGGAAAAAATCCCATAGGATTGATAAGTAAATGGAATAATGCTTGAGAGCTTCCTTTCAAAATGCCTCTAAAGTGTTAGTAAAAGTAACTTTGGATATAACTAGAAACTTTTACTTGTTACATGAGAAAGTAACATTGCTTTTAGTAGTTACATTGGTTTTAAGATGTAACTGTAGGTGAAACTTGTCCCCTTTTCTACTTGGGTTCAAGTATGGAGGCATCAGTGAATTTAAGTTGGAAATTTATTAATGACAGAATTCCTGCCAGTCCAGATGCCTTTCTCAACTATCTGGCCCTGAACCATGCATATGTCTTATTATATAGCAGTTTGAGACACCTATTTAGCAACAGTTTATAAAGCATATAGTAAATAAAAAAAGATCCTGGAAATATATTAGCCAGTCATGAAATAGCAATCTTAAGCTATACTGGAAAACTGCTAAGCAAGGACCAAGTAAAAGCTAGTCATATTGAACCTTTACCTTATCTTACAAATTGTTATTGTACTAGCAGATAACACTAGTTAGTTGATGAGGATACAAGTCAGAACATTCTGTAAACTTTTAATCTGCTTTTCCTCAGAGCTTAATAACTCTGCAGCTTCTAATTCTCCCATAATTAAGAAAAGATTTTCTCTAATATGGCTGAAGGCCTTATGGTTATTTTTTGGCTTTCTACTCTCATTAGCCCTGAAAGTAACTATTTACAGGTAAATAGTTACCAGTATCTCATTACTTCCAAGCTCTGCTGCTAATCTTTTTAAGTCTGAGAAATTATATAATATTAAATTGCCTTTTTCTCCTGCCTTATTGATTAAAACATTTTTTCATAGGAAGATGAGGTGATCAAGCCGTACAATGTGAAGTTAATGTAAATATTTGTGGAAATTATCACTGTGTAAGTTTTCAAGAAAGAGAAACAGAATCGATCCCAGTATCATAAACGAACTCACGGCCATTTTCATAAATAATAATGAAAATCACGGGGAAAAAGCAGGATCCTACCTGTCTGCTAAGTACCAGCAGTGTGACGAAGAAAATGAAGAGAGATACAGAACCCATTGTCTTCAGGTCTTTCAGGATCCCCGGCCTGCCAAAACAAAAGTGTAATTTGCAGGGGCAAAACAATGCTAGCTTTGAGCCCTTTCACTCTACATATTTGTAACTATAAGACCCTTTTTTGCACCTTACCTTGTCCCAGAGACATCTGGTGTGGGTCCTGGTGTCAGCCCTACTGGGAGGAGAGTGTAACAGGAATGCTCCCCTCCGTACCGGCTGCCTCTGGGATCCACGAAGCATAATGGTCATGCCTTTTATGGCCACAGTGCAGCTGGGTACCCTCCCAGGCTGCACAGGGACAAGAAGTGCAGCCATTGTGCCTCCAGGGCCTCCATAGGGAAGGTAAGTGTGGGTACGCAGTGGGATGGTGGCATGATTGCTGGTAATTTTGGGGGAAAGCCCGTCAATGATTTGTGGCATGATCACGCCACCCCTGGAGATGGGAGAAGGATGGGACTGTGAGATCATGCATAAGAGTCGTTGCAGTCCTGTCCTCATCCCCTTTCCTATGGCAGGTTGGGAGGGTGGAGCGGAAAGGGCCTGTAATTTTGTCACAGTTTAACTGTCATGGTTTCATCAAAGGGAATTTTGGGATTTATGGTTTGTTGTTGTGTGAGTTCATATCATTTTATGGGATTGTTTTGGCAAGATTTGGTCAGAGGGGGTATGTTATTACCTTTGTCTGAGAGTGAGAGAGTGCTACTTGCTCTAAGTCACCCAGTGAGTTTCCACAACTGAGCAGGAACTCAAACCTTGGTCTTCAAAGTCATAGTCCAGTGCTCAGACCACTATACCACACTGGTTCTCTGTTTACAGTTTAGAGATGGGTATTTAGAATTCTTAGCCAGACAGTGCTAGTGCCTCACCAAACTACAAACCCTAGGATACCACAGGAACCAGCCAAGACAGTAGAAGTAGAATCATAATGCTATAATTATATACTTGGAAAGGACCCTGAGTTCTGAGCCTAACTTTTTCACCACAAAGTACTCACTGATCTACTCATAAAGCAAAAGGTCAGTGACAGTTTCGTCAGAATCAAGTTGTGTAATTTCTGCTGAACTGCAGAACTTCAGCCTGCCATCTGGTACAGGGTTATGTGATTGTGCCTCCATAAAAGAAACTCCCTGCTCAAAAAACTAGTAAGCAGTCCACCCATTCACTCTCATCAAAGCACATGATACCTAAAGGCAGTTAAGTGACCGGGCACCCAACCTGATTCTTTTTTAAAAAAATTTGGGATCCCCCTTTTATTTTATTATAGTGAGATACCAGACAATAACAGTTATTGTAAAGAAGAGGAACAAGATATGTAAGTTTATGCCCTTGAAAGTCAATCATGAGAAGCAGAAAACTTAGACAATTATTCGTACACATGACTCTTTAGCTGAATATATGAAATGATTCACAGATTACATTGCAGAATGAAATTGATAAAAGAAAAGTAATTCTTCCATTTTTTTAAAAAATAAATGTTTTCTTACACATAGTATTGAAGTGTCAGAATATATAATGTAAGAACAGTCTTTTTTTCCCTCTCTCCACATCCCCCATCCCCATAAATTCCAAGAAATGGCAGAGGACTGGCAAACCAGACTTTAAAACTGAGTGGGCCTCAATGCAGCCCTCTAGATGCTACTGAACTTTAACTCCCAGCATTTCTTAGTCTTCCTCTGCTGCCTTATGGCCGCAGGAAAGGGTAGCCTGACATCTGTAGGATCACATTTGCCCAACCCACTTTAGAAAAACACAAGGTTGCCACTATCCTGAGCTTCTTCCCCTATTCCTTGTGCCCCGTGATGAGGACGCATTGCTGCCACTCTGCAAGTTGTGCTTTTGCATGACATTGTTGCTGTCCCACTGCTGATGCATCCCCACCTGTCGTGATCATGGGATATTCCACTACCAGAAAAAAATCCGGTAATGGCCCCTGATCATGCAATGCTCCCATTGCTGGTAGCCATGCAGAAACAGAGGAAGTGTGACCTATGAGCTTCCTTCCCCAGTGTTGCACAGGAAGTGGCTGGCTGCACTGTGGAAAGAAGGCACTTGTTGCTTGTGCTACCCTTCTGTAGGCGACAGGCTCAGTGCAGAGGGGACCATTCACATTGCGTTCCCATCCTGGCAGTGGCACTGGGACAACAATGGAACAACAACAGAGATAGGTAAGGCACAGAAATGGCCTAACGAAAAGAAGTTGTGATGTGGCACTATCATGCTGCGGATCTCTCCACTTCACTTTCCAAGTGACTGGTGAATGTGTGGAGACACACATAATGATGTTATGCTACACATTGTTTTTCTGAGAGATGGCGAAAAGATAGAAAAAACATGGAGTAGATGGAACTCTTTATCTCTTATAATAGCTAACTATTTAACTGTTTAACCAAGAGACATAGGAACTGACCTACCTTTTTTGAGGTGCCATGGTATATAGGAACTTGCTGTAGTTGTCCAGCACAGAGCCATGTGTATGCAGAAGAATAACATTGTAGATCACCAGGGCAATCAGCATAATTGCCATTTTCAGCTCGTGATTTATCCGGAGGAAAACTGAGCAGGATATCAGGCCCAGGACACAGCTGTATATAAAGTACTAGAAGAGGAAGACCAAACCAAACCTGGTTACCAATTTAGGGTTATTTCTCACTTTATCTGCATATAGAGACTAAAAATGAGGGAAGCTCTTATTGCTAAGTTCTCTTTAGTAGGAAAAAAACAAAAACAAAATCCAACTGCATAGAAACCCAGATTTTTGGGTACAGAATCTGAACTTAGACTACTCTCTGACATAAACATGTTCCCCCCAACTTTTAAAACTTGATTAAGGGGGAAAATGAGGACCCATAGTGGCACAGCTGTTTTTTGTGCCTTAACACTTAAAAAGGTTGGAACTGGATGCAGGGAGCCAATCATACACATTCTTCCCATGCAATTGTTGCATTCAGTGACCAGCCAGGGGACAACTGGGTAGGAAGGGCCTACAGAATTGTTTGCTCTATTTCTGGCCTATAACAATACTAAGGCATGAAAAAGCAGGTACCGCCCCTCTACAGTAAGATATGAAGGTACTCTGATTTCCCTTCTACTCCTTGGGACTGAACTAGATAAATACAATCTTGTTGCATGCCTCCAGGATGACTCCAATTTATGCTGATTTATCAGAGGGTTTTCTTGGAAAATTATTCGGAGGAGATCTGTCATTGCTTTCCTCTTCAGCTAAGAGAGTGTGGTTAGCCCAAGAACACCCAGTCGGTATCCATGGTTGCACAGGGATTCACACTTGGGCCACTTCCGCACTAGATTGTTATAGCACTACGATTCCACTTTCAACATCCTATGGAATCCTGGGGTTTGCAGTTTTGAGAGGGGCCAAGTGGCCCCTCTCAAAACTGCAAACCCCAGGATTCCATAGGATGTTGAAAGTGGAATCGTAGCGCTATAACAGCCTCGTGTGGAAATGGCCCTGGTGTCCTGATCCACAATCAAACCACTATGCCATGCTGGTTGTCAGATACAATCTTAGGTACGTGTATTTGCTAAAAGGATCCACTGAATCCCGATAAACCTCCTTCTAAGTAATCATGCAAAGAATGAGGCAATGAGGCTAGATTAGTATGTGAAAGCCCAGGAGGTGGGGCGGGGGAGTGGAATACAGAAAAATTCAGGGAAAAGATTTTTTTTCTGTTTTTTTTTTCCCATCAAAGCCTTTTTTCATGCTGGAAAAATTGAAAAAATGGATTACAGAATATTTTCTGAGAACGATAACAAATTTAAGATAGGGTGTTCATATTCCTGCCCCACCCAAAGTTATTTCTAAAAACTTAGGCCCTTTCCACACAGAGGGAAAAACACGGGTAGGACGACCTCACCCGGAGGTCGTCCACACCATGGAGTGCGCTAGGGTGGTTAGAAACGTGGAGGTTCCACACCTTGTGGCGCCGTGTGTTTTATAAAGACCACATTTCATGTGGTCTTTATGAAACACGCGTGTGCTAGCCTGTCACAGTGCCCCATGTGGAATTGCAGGGGTGCGCAAGCGCATCCCTGCAGAACTGCCCGGGGGTGGGCTTCTGGCTGGTGTGCTTCTCCGATTGGCGGAGAGCCGCCGGAAGCTGCCAGCCGCCATTTTGGGTGCTGCCGGACGCCGCTGCCGTGTACAGTGGCGAACACGCGCTGCTCCCCGCGGTGACGGAGCTACCCATATCGAGGTAAGCTCCGTTTCCACGTGCGCCACCCCGTTTCCCCACGTTTCACGCCCCCCCCGTGTGGAAAGGGCCTCAGATACAGGAAGACTTTCATATAAGATGGTGTGCAGTATCTTTTCATTGCAGTTCTTGTTCTTGATTTCATTTTCTCTGTTTTTCTTATGGGAATGAATGTTTTATTTCTACTTGAAAATGGGGATCTAGAGGATCCAAAATAATTTCATCTCTTTTATGAACATTGATTTTTTTTTGGTGTGTGTGTGTATTTTGGTTTTGTCTGCTCTTTATGAACTGACAAAACCAAAGATATTCCTTTCCAGTTCAGTATTCTGTAGCATCCTTTGTAACAAACAAACAAACAAACAAACAAACAAACAAAATAAAGGAAATTCAATTTGTAATTACTCATTGAATAAAATTGTTCTTTTTAACATATCAAACATGATAATTTTATGCTGAACAAAATTATACACAATACATTTTAGCTCACTACAATAACATTTTTTCCAATTTTCATTTTTTTTTTGGAAAATTTTCATTAAACAATGGGGACAAAGTTTTTTTTTCTCGCATGGCTTCAAAAGTTCCAAGAATTTTACATCTTGAGGCTGAATTCTTAAAAATAAGTAGCAGCATGCTGGCTTTTTTTTCCTTTTTAAATGTTACCTCTAGGTACTGCTCTACAAAATTGTTTGTGAATGTGTCTTTCATGAAAAAGTAAACATACCACCAGAGGAACTTGAGTTGAAGATTTTAAATGGGTCAAGATTAGCACAGTAGCAACTACAGAGGAACTTCTAGAAATAATGCAGATCATCAGTTGGAATCCCCTTGGTATATTCCACAAGCGTAATATAGTTGATGCTAGCAGTAGCCTTCTTCAGGCTTGTGCAAGGAGTAGGAGGTGGTGGTGGTGAATGGACAAGATGGCTATTGCCAAGGTCTGCTGAAAGGGCTAGCCCAGTGGTTCTCAACCTGTGGGTCCCCAGATGTTCGTGGACTTCAGCTCCCGGAAGCCCTGAGCATTGACCATAGTGGCTGGGGCTTCTGGGAGCTGAAGTCCACGAACGTCTGGGGACCCACAGGTTGAGAACCACTGGGCTAACACATTCCCTGACCCAGGAAAAAGAAGATTTTTCCAAGCATCCTTGCCAGAGTATCATGTCTCTGAGACCTCCTCCACCCAAATGTTGGAGAAATAGGTATCTTGGAGCCAGCAGCTTTTTCTGCTGCTACCATTTGATTGTTCTTTCCCTCTTTCATCACCACTGTGCCCACCACAACTGTAAAGGAGGTAACTACTCTGGTGGAGGCAACAAGATTCCAGCCTTAGGTCATTTCTGCACTAGACTGCTATAGTGCTATTATTCCACTTTCAACATCCCATGGAATCCTGGGCTTTGCAGTTTAAGGAGGGACAGTCTAGCGCAGAAATGGCCTTAGTTTTTAATCATTCCACTGGCACTAAGTACACACACTATAAGGCATAGTAATAAATATAATAAACTTACTGGCAAGAAAAAATAGTTGATTTGAATATATCGGAGTGTCTGGTCACTTGCTTTAGGAGAACTTGAATTTGATGAATTAGAAATAGGGAGGAACTGAACTATATCATCATCACCATCCAAGAAAAACTAGAACAAACAAACATGAAATCTCTTAGCATTTCTGTCAAGTATACAAAGAGTATCAGGGAGAAACCCAACACCTAGATGGCTAAAAATAATAATCTCACTTGACTTTTTTAATTTTTCCAGAATGAATGCAACTATGTGCTCAGGACAAAGTAATATTCTTTAGCCTATCTAAAGCTTCCCATACAACACAAAACTCACTTAAAGGCATAAACTATTTTAATACATTGAAGTCATTATTAAAGTGAGCCTAGTCTGTAGGATTTACTCATGGTCTTCAAAAACCTGAAAATCAAGCCTTACTGCATGATGTTCTTGCCAAACAGGTGCTGTCCCAGCTGCAGGCACTGCTAATCCTGCTTTTTTTCATTTTTGGGAGAAACCCGAAAATAACCACCCTTTCTCAAATCAATCGTGGGAGCTGTGGCCATGCAGAGCCTCCATCTGGTGTCCTTCCAGGAACAACCCGGGAGTGGGCGGGGTGTGGGCAGTCCCTGCCCGTTCCTCACTCAGCAACTCCCAGGGGAAGCGCCGCCCAGCAGCAGACCAGCCGCTGCCCTCATCATACTGGCAAACACTGCAGGACACATTGCCCAGGAAGGCTGCCCCGGGGCTGACATTACTGCCCACATCCATGATGACATCAGCCCCCAGGATCTGGCCAACTTACATTTTTTTAAAAAAAGGTCAATACAACTGTTAACACGTTAGCATGGTAGCACAGTAGCTGGCAAAATAGTAGTAGTAGTAATAATAATAACAATAACAGCAACAACAACAACAACAACCACCGACCAATCAGGGGCACTAGGTCAGGGTTGGGGCAGGACCTGGGAGTGGCTCGTGACACCCAGCTGTGAAACAGGCACCAGGTACAATCTGGTGCTGTCTCATGAACACCCAGGTGCCTGCGGAAGACAAGAGTCTGCAAACGGAGCCTGATCCACCACTGGCAATCCTGTGACGGTGTTGGAACATCCTGCAATTGAAGTATGGTGCCAAAAGGGCCAGAATCACCACATCCAGAAGCAAGCTAAAAGGGAAGAAGATCTGAAGACCTTCTATTCAATGAAACCAAATGGTGCACATGTGTGTGCAGGTGTGCATGTGCATACACACCCATGCACACCATCAATTTCATGGGGTTTTCTTAGGAAAGGAATACTCAAGAGGTGGTTTGCCATTGGTTTCCTCTGAACATAAGCCACAGCACCTCATATTGCTTGGTGGTCAGGGTTGAATCTGCTTAGCATCTGAGATCAGATGGGATTTTTTACCCTCACTGTGACATGGAAATCAATACCTTATGTATATGTAATATATGATCTGCATCCTGTTCCCTTATGTTCCACCTGTACAAAGTTTTCTTCTTTAAGCCTAGCTCTAACACCAGACATGAGAAAAATACCATGGGGTGAGAAGGGTTTAATTTGTCCCTTTAATGCTGAAGTAAAATGCCCTGAAGCCTGCCCACCCCATATACAAAAATGGGACAGAAATCTAAAACGACAAATACACCTGCTTCCATTGTATCAACTATAATGTCAGATATTATCTTCAGAGCTTGCACATCCTATGCAGTGCACATTTTAACACTACATTTCATATACATTTATATTAAATATATTTTATATACAATGCTAGTACCAGAAGGAACATGTTAATAAAAACAAGAGAACTATGACAGCAATGTCAGCTTATGTGATGCAACAGTTTCTTACCCATCAACCTTGCTACACTAACCTTTTATTACCTCTGCTTTTTATTACCCACACAGAGTTAATGCATCCTCCTCCCATCTCTTGCCATCTACAAACAAGGAACTCAATAGTTTTTGAAGAAAATTGAAAATAGTTTCCTTCCCACTCTTACCTTTGGTGAAATAGGGCCTTTCTGCACTATACTGTTATAGTGCTGTGACACTGTAGGTTTATTTCCAGTCCCTTAAATGGACTCCCACCCTTGCAGGACTGGAAATTCCTTCCCAGTGCTTTTACTAGGGTTCTTGCCAGCCTTCCAAAGCTGATTTCCACGCATGGAACGACTGGCAATCTCCCAGCTCTATCAGGTATGCTGCCACCACCACCCTGAATTATGAATTACTTAGACAGAACAGGAGGGACTCTGCCTAATCTCTAAGCATAAGGAACTTCCACCTCCCCCTTCCCCTGAGTGAGAGGTCCTATGTAGCGTGTGCCAACCCTGGTGAGGAAATGGAGAGAAACGGAGGTTTATAAAAGTGTTTTAATCAAGGCATGCAAATAAACAATATCACACTTGGGAGACCCCCTCTCCCAGGTACACTTAGTTACAAGAATTTACAAAACAGATATAACAGCACAGATACATTCTTAAGATCAGCCAGTTCCCAAAATAACAACATCCCTAACGCGTCTAACTACTTATTTCTAGTTACTCACAATTAGGTTATAGGCGTAGATGGTGTTGAAAACCCGCCAGGGGCATTACCATCAATAGGAAAAACATCACAGCCAACACGAGGCAGCAGGCTAACAGTCTTTATTGCGGGCAATAGATCAAGTAGCAGACTATTAAGTTACAGCGCAGCGAGCCATCTCCTCGTCCAGAGCAGAAAGGAACAGGAAACAAGAAAAAGGCACAGCCTGTTCAAAAGCCGTGTTTTTAAGTATACATATTCAAGAACAAGGCGTTCCCTTAACCATAACAATGTTGCGGCTACACGCAGCAGAAGACCTTGAATACGTTTAGGTTTCACATGGGAAGCGTTCACAGAAAGCTAGACTAAACAACTACAAGCAGCTTTGCGTTCTCAGCCTCTAGTGGTGGGAAAATATGAAGCCAGGAGTAACAACAGGTCCCATCATGCTTCTCAACCTGTGACACTCCCCTACTCCTTGCGAAATATTTTCAGCTACCTTGCTTTGGAGACCCCATCAACCCCAGTTTGCTAACGTGCTGACTAAATGCATTAGCAGGAGGTGGCTTGGTAAACACATCAGCCACGTTTTCTTCTGAAGACACATAGGTAAGGGACACTTTTCCTTCTTGTACATATTGTTTCACATTGTGAAATTTGATGTCAATGTGTTTTGACCGTGAAGACACCCGGTCAGACACTGCCATTTGAATGCAGGCTTGTGAATCACAACATATTTGTATTGGTAATGGCACAGACACAGGCAGGTCTTGTAGCAACTGCAAGAACCAAACCAACTCAGTACAGAGCGCAGATAGGCTCACAAACTCTGCCTCTGCAGTTGATAAAGCAAGACAAGACTGTTTTTTAGCCTTCCAGTCGATTGCTACATCACTGTATTTGACAAGAAAACCAGTTGTGCTTTTGCGGTCCACAGTATCCTCAGCGAAATCACTGTCTGATGAACAGACAAGATTTGGCATCTGATCAGGACAAATGCTTAGGCAATAATCAAGGGAACCCTTTAGGTACCTGAGTACCCTTTTCACACCCTGCCAATGATACTGGGTTGGCTTAGCACACGCTCTGCCCAGAATGTTGACACTTAAAGCAATATCAGGCCGGCTAGTACCAGCTAAGGACAAAAGGCTCCCAATGACAGACTGATATAGGTGTATATCAGGAAATAATTCCTCACAGGTATTTTTCAAAAAACCTGGCACCATTGGAGTTTGTACCGGTTTGCAGTCAGACATTTGACACAATTCTAACAATTTTACAATCTTTTGTTTCTGACACAGCAGAATACCTTTTTCAGTTCTCTGTACTTCAATTCCAAGAAAGCTCTGTACTGGGCCTAGGTTTTTCACCTGAAACCTTTTCCCCAGCTCTTTCTCAAACACTTGCACTTGTTTTTGTGTAGCACTGACCAAGCATAGATCATCCACATATGCAAGGAGAATTTCCAAACTCTCCCCTTCCCCTCGAATATATACACAGGGATCAGCAAGGCTTTGTACGAACCCACACCCTTGCAGGGCATTGTGTAAACAAACATTCCAACACTTGGCAGATTGCCGTAATCTGTAAAGCGCTTTCCTCAAAAACCAAACTTGGTTTTCTCTCCCCTCTACTACAAACCCATCAGGTTGAAGCATGTACACTTTTTCCTCTAAATCAGCATTAAGATAAGCAGTAGAGATGTCAAAGTGAGTAATAACAGCTTTTCTCTGAGCTGCTATGGCAAACACCAATCTGATGGACTGGGCTTTCACAGTCGGGGAGTAAATCTGATCCAGATCACTGGTATCTTGCAAGAACCCGCGTGCCACTAGGCGCGCTTTATATTTCACATGCCCATCAGCAGTGGGTTTCAACTTGTAGACCCATTTGCTGTCACTTGGCTTCACACCCTTGGGCAAATTACAAAGAGAATACACATCATGCTGAATAATGGAATCCATTTCACTCTGCATTGCATCTCACCAGGGTTCTGCCTGTTGCTCAGGCATTTTCACAACATCAGCAAAGCACTGAGGCTCACAGTTTACAGCGCACACACGAACTGCGAGAGACTCAGGGGAAAAACGTTTAGGTGGAATGCCTTTCGTTTTTCTTTGAGACCGTCTGGGGATGGGACAATCCTGCAAAGGTTCGTCCCTGTCCTCAGCACTGCGAGACCTTTTCACTGAGCCCTCGCGTTCTCTCTCCCCTGTGCAAGACCTTCGCACATCACTTACAGCTCTTCTCCTCCACGTGCCTCTCTCCTCTTCTGTTTCAACCCTTGAGGAACTGGGAGCGGAGGCAGGGAGTGGAGCAGAGACTGAAGGCTGCAGTGGCTGAGAAGCTGGCAGACCAGCCACAGGGAGAAATACTTCAGACGCTGCCTGAACACGCGACCAATTAGCATGTTCCTCAAAAGAGGCATTCCTAGACACCACACAGGAATTGCCACCAGCGTAAAAACGATACCCCTTGCAGTTGGGCTCATAGCCAACAAAACGCATACGCTGGGCCTTAGGCTCCCCCTTCCTTCTTTGCCCCTTGGGGATGTGCACCCAAGCAAAACTCCCAAAGACTCTCAGATGTGCAATGGAAGGCTGTTTACCAAACAAACACTCATAGGGAGTAGTATTAACCACAGAACTCCACAGCCTGTTGTGTATGTAACAGGCAGTCAGAATTGCCTCACCCCAAAAACTCAGAGGCAGATCTGCATCAAGCAGCAAACTATGCATTCGAGTCTGCAGAACTCCTGCATTCCGCTCAGCCACTCCATTCTGATGAGGAGAATAGCCGGCAGTCGCCCTGTGCACTATACACTGTTTTTTGATCCATTGTTGCAAGTTCTCCGACAGGAATTCCATTCCTCTGTCGGTTTGAAGCTTTTGCAGGGAATAACCAAATTGCCTTTCAACCAAGGAACACCAGTTCTTGAGAACTTGACACACATCAGACTTTTGTTTCAACAAATAGCAGAAAATGAACCTGCTAAAATAGTCTACGAGAATGACGAAATATCTAGCTCCCCCTAGGGAAGGTTTACTCATAGGACCCACAATATCACAGTGTACCAACTGAAATGGGGCGGTTGGTACACGAAAACTAACTCTCGGTGCTGGGAGTTGTTTAGATTTAGCTTGCTTGCAAATAGCACAGTCAAGAAAGACATTACAAGGCTTCAAAGTACACCCTTGACAACAACCAGCAAGCCTCTTTAACACAGGAAAGCTTGCATGCGCTGCGCGCCGGTGGAGGAGATGAAGGCACTCATCATGTTGTGGGACATTGCCATACACATTACACACAGTGTGTCGTGGCTCAAGAAAGAACAGCCTCCCTTCTCGTGTAGCCACAGCACATACCACCCCATCTTTGAGGATTTTACCTTGCTTCCCATAGAACTCAACCTTGAACCCTGACTCTGTTAGTTGCCCCACAGAAAGCAAACAGAAATCAAGAGAGGGAACAAACAAAACATTTTCCAAACCCATGTCAAGGGCAGGGACAAAAGCTACACCTTCGCCACAAACTTTAGCCTTTGTCCCATCAGCTAATGTCACAGAGGAAACACTGGCAGAATCCAAACAGTCAAATAAATCTTCAGAATTGACCAGGTGCTGGGAACAGCCGCTGTCTAGAAGCCAAACGGAATCACCTGCCTCCTCAGAGTCTGAAACAGCATCTCCCAGGGCAACAGCAACTCTCAGCCGTCCTCTGGCCCGACCTCCTCTGCCTCCTCTGCCACGGCCCCTGGCACCGGCGCCTGTGAAGCTTTGCTCCCCTTGCTTCAGGAGCGGGCAATCACGCTTCAGATGAGAAGCAGACCCACAGCGAAAGCACCTTCGCACAGCATGGGCTCTCACCAGCCCCTCCTGCCTCGCCTCAGCAGCCGGAGAACTTTTTCTCCCAGCACAGGCCTCTGCAGCTGGAGCCGGCTGTGTGGGAGTCTCTGCATTCCTTGCGCGCTTTTCCTCTTCTTCCAGCAGACGAGCAGAAACCAAAGGAACGGTTAACTCCCTCTCTGGCATGGATTGAAGAGAGGACACCACCAGATTCCAGGAACTATCAAGAGAATTCAAGATGCAAAATACCTTGTCACTTTCAGGCAACACTTTGCCTCTCTCCCGAAGTGACGAAAACAGCTCCAACATCTCAGTCAAATGCTGCCTCACCGGGACACCGGGGGCCAGTTTCATCCCATATAAACGGGCGCACAGGGCGTACTTGGCGGCCGCTGATTGACTCAAAAACAACTCCCGCAGCCTCGCCCAGGCTTCTCGAGGGGTGGCAAGATCCCTGATATGCGTGAGCTGGTCATCCTCCATAGCCAGAAAGAGGACAGACATGGCACGCCTCGTTGCCGCTGCTATCTCCGCAGCAGTCCCCTGCAGAGTCGGGGGAGCTGTGAAAGCACCCCACAGCCCCTCAGCTTGCAAATACTTTTCCATGCGAGCTGACCATGCCAAGTAATTAGTTGCATTTAGCTTAACGAGAGGCAGGCCCCCAGGCACCACATGAGCCATCGTAAAAACACCTCAAAAAACACCTCTCGAAACCATCCTCTGCTACCATGTTGAAAAACCCGCCAGGGGCATTACCATCAATAGGAAAAACATCACAGCCAACACGAGGCAGCAGGCTAACAGTCTTTATTGCGGGCAATAGATCAAGTAGCAGACTATTAAGTTACAGCGCAGCGAGCCATCTCCTCGTCCAGAGCAGAAAGGAACAGGAAACAAGAAAAAGGCACAGCCTGTTCAAAAGCCGTGTTTTTAAGTATACATATTCAAGAACAAGGCGTTCCCTTAACCATAACAATGTTGCGGCTACACGCAGCAGAAGACCTTGAATACGTTTAGGTTTCACATGGGAAGCGTTCACAGAAAGCTAGACTAAACAACTACAAGCAGCTTTGCGTTCTCACCCTCTAGTGGTGGGAAAATATGAAGCCAGGAGTAACAACAGGTCCCATCATGCTTCTCAACCTGTGACAGATGGTCTAAAGGAGGAGAGAGGGGTCCAGGAGACACAGCATGCTGCCAGCTCCACTGGCCCAGCGCTCTCTCTCTCTCTCTCTCTCTCTGTGTCTCCCTGGCCACATGGCCTCTCAGAAGTTTTTGATTCCCAGAAAGCAGCAGGAGAATCCATATGGTCACCAAGGGCTGTTACTGGCATAGCAGCCCCTTGCTGAGCTAGATTACTACCACTACGGGTAGCTGGTTGAGCAGATGAGCTATCTTCTGTAGCATCCTGCTGTGTGACATTGGTACCACTAGGGTTCGCCACAGGATCCATAGTGTATTCCAGGATTTTTCCGGGTCTTAAGTTCATAAGCTCCCTGACTACCTCTGTGCACCGAAAACTACAACACAGAAAAGGTCTGATTGGCTGATCAAAGAATATACAGTGCTAGAAGCCCCAAAAGCCACAGAAAAGAGGGGGAAATCCTAAAAACCAAGAAAAGTGGGGAAAAAGTGGGAAAAAATCCCAAAGCCTTCTCTCCTTTCCCTGCTCTTCGCCCCCCTCCTCCCTCCTGAGGGAAACAAAAGCCAACTCTGCCTGAGTTAAGTACCTGCAATTAGTATGCAGATTTTTTCAGCTCCACTGCTGCAGGGGACTTAAAAAAAATGCCTGCTCTGACTCAGACCCAATGCCAGAGTTTAGCAGCTTTAAAAATCCAAAAAAAAAAAACTTCTTTCCCCAACAGAAGCTTTGAATGACAGAGCCAGTAGCTCTTCACTGAAAGCTTTTTTTAAAAAAACCCAGAAAATCACTCCTTTCCTAAAGAGAGTTTCTGTTTGACAATAGGAAGCAACTCCTCACCAGAAAAAGCCCCTCCCTACTCTTGCTTGAAGGAGTGGAAGGGAAAACAGGCAGAGATCCCACTCTCAATGAACAGGTAGGTGACTCTGCCCCCCCAGCCTCCAACTCCCCCTCCCTTTTCAAGCCTCAGAGAGGACCCGAAGGAGAGGGAAAAAAAACGTCCCTTTTAAACCACAGGCTGTTTAATAAGGCTCCCTCGCTCACACATCCACCCCCCCTTCTCCTGAGCTTAATTCCTCGCCACAGACACAGGGGAGTGAAGACAAAGCCTCAACTCTGCACCCTAAAAACCCCACTTTCCGTCCGAAAACCGCTGCCACCATGTGACACTGTAGGTTTATTTCCAGTCTTAAGTTGACTTCCAGCCTTGCAAGACTGGAAATTCCCTCCCAGTGCTTTTACTAGGGTTCTTGCCAGCCTTCCAAAGCTGACTTCCACGCATGGAACGACTGGCAATCTCCCAGCTCTATCAGGTATGCTGCCACCACCACCCTGAATTATGAATTACTTAGACAGAACAGGAGGGACTCTGCCTAATCTCTAAGCATAAGGAACTTCCACCTCCCCCTTCCCGTGAGTGAGAGGTCCTATGTAGCGTGTGCCAACCCTGGTGAGGAAATGGAGAGAAACGGAGGTTTATAAAAGTGTTTTAATCAAGGCATGCAAATAAACAATATCACACTTGGGAGACCCCCTCTCCCAGGTACACTTAGTTACAAGAATTTACAAAACAGATATAACAGCACAGATACATTCTTAAGATCAGCCAGTTCCCAAAATAACAACATCCCTAACGCGTCTAACTACTTATTTCTAGTTACTCACAATTAGGTTATAGGCGTAGACGGTCTAAAGGAGGAGAGAGGGGTCCAGGAGACACAGCATGCTGCCAGCTCCACTGGCCCAGCGCTCTCTCTCTCTGTGTGTGTGTCTCCCTGGCCACATGGCCTCTCAGAAGTTTTATCTCTTCCTCCTTGGAAGGATCTGGAAGCCTCTCCAAGATGCCCACCTCTTTTCCTTTTGATTGGTCAATTCTCACCTTGTGACCTGTGATGCTGACCCTTTTTTTCGGTTGGTCAACTCTCACCCTGTGACCTTTGATGTAATCCCAACATCTCATTGACCCTTGGTTTACCTGAAGAGGGAAGTATCTCCCTTTGATAAGCCTAGATAATGGAAAGCCCCATTATCACAAGTGCTATTATTCTACTTTCCACATCCTGTGGAATTCTGGGGTTTGTAGTTTACTGAGGCCAAAGAGCTCCCTGGCTGAGAATTCTAAAGGCCCCTCCCTAAACTGCAAACCCCAGGATTCCATAGAAGGTTGAAAATGGAATAAGAGCACTATAACAGTATAGCACTGAAAGGCCCACAGATTTCGCAGACTTATGAAACCACAGCACAAAATGAGAAACCTGTCTTAACAGAGACAAAAGTGGACTGAATTTCCTTCAAAGTCCCTTACCCTGAAGAAGCTATCATCTGTTCCAGCCAATTTCCTTTTGGATTGGATGGGGGTTTGTGATGTTTGAATTCTGGAGCACAAAGTATACAATACAACCTAACATGATATGCATGCACATGTGTATGCATGTGTAGATAGATAGATAATATTTATTTGATTTATAATAGTTACAAATAGACAGATGGACCGACAGAGTGTGTTTGAGAGAGAGCTAGAAGGAAGGAAGGAAAAGGGAGGGAGGAGGAGGGAGAAGTGAGAGGGAGGGAATACTTGCACACTGTCAGAAGGAACAGAGGGAGGTTAGGTGGTTGCATAAGTCAACAGGAAGCCTAAGGGCACAGAAGTTCATTAGTCCAGTGGCCAGAGATTCTAACCATGTAAGAGGGAACAAACAGGGCATGAAAAGAAAAGGTCTGACAGAAGGATGTGCAAAGGAGGCAGAGTGAAAGGGAGGGGAAGGAGACCTTGAGGCAAGACACTTAGATGGATGGGCATTCAACGTAAGCGTGGGACTCGGGAATTCTGGACTTGAATGAGACAAGCCTGTGTGTTAATAAATATAAAGTGAAATGGAGTGATATATATCCCAATACTAACAACATAGAAATGAATAGAAATAATTTTACTCTACTATTAACAATCATGCTACGCAACTACTAACAATGGTTAACCCTAAGGGCACTGAATAAGCAATACAAAGTTTTACAGTAATGCTGTCAAGAGCAGAAATGATGCTACAAAGGCTTGTTAATATCAGCAGGCGTTGTGAACAAAACTGTGAAAGGATCCTGTAATCTCGTTTTGGTTTGCTCTTCAGACCAATTGCTGATTTTTGTTTTGAATTCCAGACTTGGCCTTGAAGCCAAATAGTATGAGTCTGTGCATGCAGTGATGTGTTTATTAATTCACAAAATGTTTGTTAAATATAGCCCGTGCCGACAGGCTGCTAATTGCAATACATTACTTAGCTAACCAGACATGTATTTTCTGGAAAAGCCTCTAGAAAAGAGCAGAAATGCATCTTGCTTCCATATCAGCCTAGCAAACAAGAACTGTAACCTGCAACCATCAGGCATGCAGTTTTTGATCTATATAATTCTTTTTTTTGCAAACTACAACAAGCCATATACTTCCAAGTACTTCTTTTTCTCCCTATATCTAGTTTCTATGCCTCTCTGCTGCAGAAAAATGCCTCCTCCCACCTGACTTCCTTTCTTTCTTTTTCTCCTTGTGATGGGGAATTAAGCATGGCTGTATATTCCCTTATCTTCCTTTTATGCATTTGACTGCATTTCATGCTGCGAATGGGCTGGAAAAGAGCAGGTCTTTTTTTACAGAACATGGTCGTCAACAAGGAATGAATTAAAAAGTACGTACTGGCTGGAGTTGTATACAGACAGAGGACAAATAGAAACACTTCCTTCTGACTAATTCCACAATTTCAAGATAAGGCAACCACAAAAAGTATAAACAATGATAGGCACTAAGGCAAGCAGCTAAGAATCAAGCAAGAACAGCAAGAGCTACGGATGAGAAGCTTGACCAAGGGCATATAAAGAGAAGCTAAGAAGAACTGAAGGCAAGTTGAGGGCCTATGAGGGATCTGCAGAGATTTTATCCTTTGAGAATATCAAAGAAAGCTGTTCCCTCAGCTCATGGCCCCTCTGCGAGGAGGCCAAAGATAGAAATAAACAATAACAAAAAAATAATAGAAGCAGATACAGAGGCCAGCAAGCTGAGCCATCCATCCACACCTGCCTGATGCTGCTAGAAAGCCTCTCCTGAAAAGCTGAGCTTCAAAGCTAATGAAACACAGACTGTCAAGTTTATGTCTAATTCAGATACCTGACAGAGGTCAGCAACAAATGCAACACAGGATAGAGATAGCCTTCTTGATCTAAAAGCTACATATTGAAATTGTAACGAAATTGTATTGTAAATTATGCTATGCTAACATACTGAACTATATCTTATATGAAATTTGATCTAACGATCTCTTAAAATATATCACGTGTCTCTAGACAGAGTGTAGAACACACTTATGAACCTTTTTCTGAGTGAAATAAAGACTATAATAGACAAAGCTACTGTAACCTTTCCTATTTATAAATAACTTGAGCCCAGATACTCAGAATAACTTATGTAGGAGTACTTTTTCCTCTTGCCATCTCAGGCTGTATTGTGATCTGAAACTATGGAAAGTCAGGTGATCACAAAGTGGACCAAAAAGGACTTCTGAGCAGAGACAAGTGAACAAGTTCAAGACACAAACCTTCAATTTTCCACTGAGAAACAAGAGTGAGGGCAGCATGCCAATTGCAGTTCATTTTTTTCTGTTCTTCCCCTTGTGTGGACAACCCTCTGTCATTGAAACTCCAGTCTTCCCCACAGAGTATATAGACTTCTAAACACTGTCCTATATTCAACCTCACAGCCTCATTCTTTCTTTAGTGAGCAACCCCATAGCTCACCTCTCATGTTCTGGAACCAAACCAGCCCTTGGTTTTCCAAGGAGCTAATGGTAATGAAGCAACTGAAATGAAGACTAGAGCAATACTGGTGGATGATCAGAGCAAGTTTGACTGAAAACCAGCTAAAGCCTGTTTGAAGGCATGTTCCATGAGAGCATATGCAACTGAAAGTTATTCTTTTCTGCTACCACTGCATATGAAAGAGTTGTTCAGCACAGTTCTTTTGAGTGGCCAGAGGTCTAGTATAACTTCAACATAAGAAGGGACTATAGGCCACTCAGAAGCCCACTATAAAGACTTGGCAAGGAACTTTGCAAATAAAAATCATTCACAGTTATTGCAACTTTGGTGCCATAGTTCATACAGCTCTGATGACTGATGATGATGATGATCTTTATAACAGACATTCCAACCAAAGGGCAGAATATCAAACATATACAATCAAAGACAAAGACAATGGCCCTTTTCGCACCTTACCCATTTGCGTGATGGGGAAGGGCAGCTCACGCGAGAAGCCTCATTCGGAATGCTGCTGCTTCCCCACTCCTCCCTACCGCAGGTCGCTTCCTGCTAGCACGACTGTCGCTCTAGCGCCCCGCCCCTTCCTTCCAGAATGCAGTCTGGGAGCTGTAGGCTGCGCTGGGGGAAGGAAGCGCGACCAACCCGGCTCGCCGAAGCACTGCACACAGGTAAATGCGCGAGGGCGCCGTGAGCATTGCACGAGCGCGCAGTATTTTCGGCTTACAGCTTACAGCCGAAAATAAAAAAATGCACGCGCACCCCGCTTTGGCCTCGTGAGCATCGCGCAAGTGGGAGTGCGTCATATGGAGCGACGCTCCCATTCATGTGATGCTCAAGGGGCGCTCGCGCAAAAAAAAGGCATGTGAAAATGGCCAATGAAACATGACACTATAGTGAATGTAAGTCTGGCCTCTGCCTGTCCAATAACAGTGAATTCTTTAGTTTATATAGCCAAGGATGGAGACAGGATCCTTGAAGAAGTGAGAGCCACATATATGTATTAGACTCTTTACCTTCTTAAAAATGCCTGGGTGGCTGGGGGAACTGGCTGAGTGGGTGAAGTGAGTAGTTACACCCCACAAGAAGGGAAGATTCACACATGGTTAAGGGAGGCAGTTCTAAGGCCTCTATGAATCTTCCTATATTAATTATCTCTGGGCAAGTGTGGTGTAATGGTTTGAGCCCTGGACTACAAGGAGGGTTCAATTCCCCACTCAGCCATGGAAACCCACTAGGTGACCCTGGACACATCACATACTCTCAGCCCCAGAAAACCCTGTGAATGGTAGCCTCTCAGTTCCAGGGGTTCATAGGTGAAATGTTTGACAAAAAACTAGTTGCGTCATTCTGTTTCAGAATAAAACAGGGAGGAGAAGGAATCTAACAGAACCTTTAAGATTTATGGGTTTATTTTAGCCTTTGTGGATTTCAATCCACTTCTCAGATTCACTGATGGAGTATAATATTGAAGCCACACCTACTTCATCATAGAGAATAATCACAGCTACTTCATCATAGAGAATAATGAAATACAGAATGCTGCAAATAGCAGTGCTGGACATAAACTTTTCAGAAGCTGTGCTGATACACACCTGTCAAGCAGCTGGCTTGTTAATCCACAAACCTTCAATTTTCCATTGAGAAACAAGAGGGCAGCACGCCAATTTCTGTTAATCTTGAGATGCCAAAGCAACACATCTGGCTTACCTGAAAGTCCTACCCTTAAAGCAGGTAACTCTTCTGAGAACAATTATTGTTATATGTGCAGTTGTATCGGGATCCTTACACTCGTATATGTAGTGCATAACAAGCCATTATCTCTGTTCATCTCTCTATGGATAATTTGTTCATATCTCCACTGATCATGTTCCCCCATGTTTGATATCTCTTCATGGGTTATCCATACCTTCTAGGATTCGATACAAGCTTCTTGTTTTAACATTCAAAGCCCTACACAACCTAGCTCCCCTATCTTTCAGCCCTTATTTCTTCTTACCAGCTTGCATAAGATCTGCATTCCAGAAACCCTGACATCTTGCCCAGCCAAGAGTTTCCTCTTCCTTAGTTTGGTTTCACCCTTTTCCGCTTGCTGATCCATAATCTCAGAACTGCCTCCCTGAACATTTGCAGAATACTCCTTCCCTCATTATTTTTAAATCTCAATTGAAAACTTTTTTTCAAAGCTTTTAGAATTTTAGTTTGTTTTATAATCTTGCAAATTTTGATTACATGTATTTGTCAGTTTGCTTTATATTATTTTTTATATTTTATCTGGATAATCTGTTTTACAATTGTATATTATAGTTTTATATTTTTATGGTTAGTGTGTGTATGCATATATTTTAAATTGTATGCCTTTGGCACGACCCACTGTTTTGGGTCCTGACAACAACAATAACAAGAAGAGATCAAAATTTGTGAATATATCCCATTTCAGCTGTTTCACTTTCCAAACTTCATTTGATTGTTGTTACTGTTATTATTTCAGAGCTGCTACTGGAAGGTCAGTGACTGTGTCTAGAAAGGTTATAATATTCTACCATTGGGTTTGAGTTTTTTTTCCCTTTTAGTACTGTCATTTCTAAAGTCAAATCTATGTCCATTTATCCTTTTGTGTAGAAATAGTGCTGTTTGTACAATGTTTGTCTATTAAAAAGAGCACTGCAGACAGAAAATGGTGAATATAAAATTGATGGATGAGCAAGTTAATGCACTTCTGATATTATGGTTGACATTATTAGGACCTGTAATGTTGCTGCCAGAATAGGTGAGGAGAAGGAACTGTCATCTGGATTTCTCTTGATCCATTTCAATGTGGTTTCAAGTGTGGTTATGGAACAGAAATGCCTTGGTGGATAGACTTTGTCAGGAACTATGCGGAGTCCTTGCTGGTTCTGTTGAGCCTCTTAAAAGCTTTCAGTACCACTTGCCATGGTATTCTTTGAGGTGCCTCATTGGGATGGGACTTGGTGATACTGGCTGTCTTGCTCCTTATGCTGTTTAAAATATACATGATACTGTCAGGAGAGGTTGTCCAGAAGTTTGGGGATTAGTCCCACCAGTATCTTGCTTTGACAACCAATTCTATTTCTTCTTTCCACTGAATTCCAAAGAAGCTATTTTGGTTCTAAACTAGTGTATGTATCAATAATGGATCAGATGAAAGCAGACAGACTGAAGCTTAATCCTGACAAGACAGAGCTGCTCATGGTCAGCTGAAAGGTAGATCAAGAAACAGAGATCCAGCCTGTGCTGGAAAGGTTATATTCCTCTTGAAGACAGAGGTTTGCAGTTTGAGTGTATGCCTATATTCATTCTTAAGGTTGGAGGCGCCGGTTTCTGCAGCGAACAGGAGCGCTTCTGCACACTTCAAGCTGGTGGGTTGACTGTGCCCATTCCTAGAGATGCCTGATCCAGTCCCAATGACACATGTCTCATTTACATCCTGTTAAGATTACTGTAACATACTCTACATGAGGCTGCCTTTGATAAGTGTTTGGAAACTTCAGCTGGTACAAAGAGCTGCAGAAACACTATTAACTTGGGCTGATTCCAGGGACCACATAATTCCATTGCTACAATAGTTCTGCTGGCTACTAGGTTGTTTCCCAGTACAATTGAAAATGCTTGTTATAATTATAAATTCTAACTAAGAATATGAAAAAAAGAGAAAAAGATGAATCACAACTAAGAACTGGTTTTAAAATTGAGAAGAAAGTTAAATATGTAGGTGTTTATATAACTGGTAATTCCAGCCAATCATATGAAAACAATTATGTTAAAACATGGAAGGACATTAAGAATAACATGGAAAAATGGCAAAAACTGAAAGAACTTCAGCAATAAAAATGAATGTTTTGCCAAAAATGTTATTTCTTTTCCAAATGATTCCTATATTGACTAATGAAACTCCATTTATTCAATGGCAAAGAGATTTACTGAAATTTCTTTGGGGAGGCAAGAAAACTAGAATAAGGTTTAAAGTTCTACAAGATTCTAAAGAGCGAGGAGGTCTTGGATTACTGTATCTGAAGATTTACTTTGCAGCAGCAGTTATGATATGGATCAAAAATGGATTATGTTGGAAGACAACAAACTTTTAAATCTGGAAGGACATCATTTAAGATCTGAATGGCATGTGTATGTATGGTATGATAAAGTCAAGGTCAATGTGGCCTTTAATAACCATTGTATAAGATGTGCCTTATTGAGAATTTGGAATAAATATAAGTCAAGAATATATCCAAAAACACTGCACTGGATATCTGCACAAGAAGCTTTCTATAGAACAGAAATGAGAACAGATCACCGTTGGATAACTTATTCTGATTTGTTGATAAAGACTGAGGCAGATTACATAATGAAATTGTTACAACAATTACAAGAAGAAGGCCTAAATATTGAGTGGCTTACATACAGACAATTTTACTTTCAATTTAAGGAAGATAAGAAGAACAAAGACTTTGAAAGAAATAAATCAGATTTGAATTATTGCTATGTGCAAAGGAGAATAATTTAATGGCAAGGACACATAAACTGTTGTTACAATTTGAAATAGAGGAAGAACAAGTTAAAGAATATATGATTAACTGGGCGAAAAATTTTGGACATAACATTCATATGAATTAATGGGAAAAGTTATGGACAAAGAATGAAAAATGTCTTCTGCTACATTTTATAAGAAAATTACTATAAAATGATGTTCCGTAGGCATCTGACACCAGAAAAATTAGCTAAGATGCATAAAAAACAAGCAAAATACTTGTTGGAGATGTCAAGATCATGTTGGATCCTTTTTTCATATGTGGTGGACTTGTGATAAGGCTTCTGAAGTAATATTCAGAATTTGGTGCAAATTTTTTTTGAAAAGCCCAATTCTTAAAAAAAACAAAATTATTTTTGTTAGGCATTTGGGATGAAGATACTAATGTTAAGAAGAATCACTAGAAAATTATACAATATGTGTTACTTGCAGCTAGATTACTGTAAGTGATATACTGAAAAAGTTGGAAATTCCATCAACATATGAATAGCTTATTAGGTTGGCTGAAATAGCAGAAATGGATAAATTAACAACTAGATTAAAGGGTCAAATGAATGAAAATTTCTTATTTGAAAGGAAACCTTTGATTGACTATTTAAATGAAACAGGCTGAATTGATGATAATAGGTTTTTAAGATATTAAAATAATAATATGATTTAGTTCCATATAGCATGACTAAGATACTATTTAATATCAGATTGTTTTTTATTATTACTGTATTTGGTTAAAGTGTTATGGCATGGTTTCATCAGAGATTCAAGCTGATTATGATTAAATGATCAATTAATTTTAGAGTTAGAATATATAACAGAAGATTAATGTTAGAAGATCTAAAAATTTGTAATATTGTTAAGTAAGGATTATTTAGGTAAGGATTTGATAATATTATAGATTTAATTATATTATTTTAGTAGTTAAAAATGAAACTCATAGAAATTACATAACATTATCAAAGTCTTGACGATACAATATAAGGGTAACAATGTACTACTTGGATGAAATATAATTTTTTAAAGGTAGGTTAAGTATGATCAGTATTTGATGAGCTGTTTCCAATAAGTGCGGGAACTGATTTTTTTTTAATTAGGTGTATTTTTAGTTGTTAGTTGTTCTTGCATTTGGTTAATGACAGATTAGTGTTGGGTAGTAAGACTACGTACTGTTTTCTGTTTGGTATGGGATGTTGATATAAATAAAAAAAATAAACTGCTAGTTATGACCTATGTGTCATGGGCCAGGAGTCAGTTTCTTCAGGTAAACAGCAGCCTTGAGGGAGGACAAGCAGATGCAAGCACATGAGGAGCTAATCAGGCTGAGAGGAGAGCCAACTGGCTCCAGCCTTCTTAAGGAAGGCAGAAGGCAGTGGCCTGATGCTAGAAACAATTCATGTGTTTGTTGGCCCTTGCCTTTGTGTGTACTACAAATTCCCTGCTCACCATCTGCCTGTCTTCTCTGACCTTTGGACTGTCTGACCTTACTGCCCACTGGATTTTTGACCTTTGGACCAACACTTGACTTCATTTCTGCTTCACTCCAACCAGGCAAGCTTTATTGAACTGCTAAGTTGTATCCATTTGCCTGCTGAATATCTTGGCACTCCACTGCCGAACTACGGACAGCCGATGCCTATGACACCACGAAGCCCTATATGACTCTCTGACAAACTGTAGCTCCCTACACGAGTGTGCCTGAGCCCTAAGATTCTCAGTAGAGGCCCTTCTCTCAGTACCACTTTTACTGGCCTCTGTGTCAGAGATGCAAGGCAGGGCTTCTCAATGGCTCTTGAAAACCCTTCCTAGGATATGTTAGGGCAACAAAGACAAATAAGATTCCATCAAAAGACATTGTTATATATAATAACTGCAGCAAGACTGACTTATGCTCATCACTGGAAAGAAGGAAAATATATTGATATAAGAGAATGAAAATTCAAAGCCCTGGATATGGTAGTGACAGAAAAGCTAACTTTTTCACTTAAAAATAAGCCAATCCAGGGCATTGAAAGAGAATGGCGAGAAGTATTGAATTGGATAAAAGAATGAAATAGGGGGAAAGAAAGAAGGCTGTGAGAAAGAAGGAAGATAAAATGACGTGATAAAAGATAAAATGTAAATGGTAAAATATAAGTTAAAACTAATAGTTTATGATTGTTGTAAAATAGAGACACTGTACGGAACTGAATGCTTACATGGAATGAAATGTTAAACTCAGATTCAGCTGGAAAAATAGATGTCTGGAAGCGTGGAGGGTTTTTTTATTGTTTTTTTTATTGAAAATATTACTAAAAAATGTGTGTGTGTGTGTGTGTATATATATATATATATATATATAAAAAGAAAACCCTTCCTAGGGAGAGTCCACTGTCTTCCTCCTTGCTGTCCTTCCATCAGCAAGCAAAGACTTTTATTTCAACAAGAGAACTCAAATGTTTTTAAAGAGAGGGCTTTAAATAGGCACAGTGCTGTTCTTAATTTTTATGTTTTTAGTTGTACTCTTACCATTTTTAATTGTATGGTCTTAATTGTTTTTAATGCTACGGATAGTATAATTCCATTTTAATGCTGATCCCCAGTACGGTGCTCAAAGCGTAGTTCTCTGTCCTATGTAAACACATGGTTCTGTGCTGTCCCCTGAACATGCACAATCTATATGAGAGTAAAAGAAGTCACTCACTATTGCAATACTTTCATCTTTAGATGTCTTCCTGATTGCTTTCTCCATCTCGACAACACCCTCAGCACTTTGATCAGGCTTCTATTAGCGTGACCCTAAGTGGTAAATAAGTGCTGCTAGTATTATCGCCCATAGTTATTCTGTGGAAGAGCTTGTTCTTAAAGTATTCAGGTTTACTGGACTCTGTATCCTCCTTGGGTATATACAACACATCCTTCACTGTTCTTACAGTTTGTATCCATTTGTGTTCCACTAATTCTAGCCCACCAGGCTTCTGATATGCCCAGTGTATCTGTGGGCTGTGTTCTTGCTTAGCACCAAGAGCTCCATCTTGGCTCAGAAGCTTATACACAATTTATTTGCCACTAGAGGGAAATATATTGGCAGCAGGATGTTCTATTTGCTCTGCAGGTACCTAATTTGCTTTGTACCTGCTCTCCGAGTACATCTGCACAATAAACATCTTTCATTTTTAGTCCAATGGGAATTGTAGTTTGGTTAGAGCTCCGTGTATTCAGATAAGAGTTCTCTATCTCCTCTAGCCACAGCTGTTTCTTTCCAATAAAACTTCAAAGAAGGAAGAATTGCTCCTAATTAAAGTAAAACTATCTGCAAATGGGACAGGATGCTCTGTGTGGCACAGATCTGCCTATGGCCAGCAAGGATTTAAATGACCCTACCTTTCTGTAGCTTCTAGTAAATGACTATCAATGCCTCTCAATTTTCAAATTCTGACACGATTCTGCCTGGAATTTCTGGAGAGCAGCAAAACATAACTCTGTCTGTAAATGTATTTAAATTCTGACCTGCCCTGTATAGGGTGCCAGTCAAAAACATTAGACTTCTAATATTTAAGTGGATTCAGCATGTGTACACTCCAGCACATATATGTGTAGCAACATACAGGCTCTATTCAGACAGTGTACAAGCAAACACTAGTTGTACATTAAGGACTAGGGACAAAGGACCATGTAACCCAGTCTAGGTGAGATGGGCAGGTAGTAAGCATGCATGTGATCCACCCTAATCCATTCTTTGTGCAGACAATGCAAATTAAAGAATAAAAAAACAACGCTTAAAAGAAATTGAGTTGTCTGTTCCTTCTCAATTCTACTTGCATCCTATATATCACATCCTGGTCTTAACTCATATTAGTACATATAAAACTGTGAATTTTGGCCTAACTTACCAAATTGATGCATAATGAGGGAATGTATGGTCATGACATTTATTTCTAGTTGCCTTACTTGTTGTCTGGCTATGATGGGTATCATTAAAAACTGGAGTTCACAAGAGAAATGGTTCCTGACTTTTCAGCCACTAATACTGAGGACACAGCCAAGAAAACTGCAAGACAATCTTGTCCCATAAGTCCCTAACTCTTTTATCAATCTTGTTTGTATGAAGTAGGAATAATTTGCGATACCAAATCTTTTTTCTTTTACAAATAAAGCAAAGTAAGGTGAATTTATTAACAAAAAATTCTAGGAAAAATTTCATGTGCAGCACATTTTAATTAATTGTTATTCAGAAGCATGCAATTGATTTTGTTCCCTGGAAAGTACAAATTTTAAAAAGAGAAGTTATTAATGTGCTTTCAGATTAGAATATATTGTGTTAATCTGGTTATTTTAAAGTCAACTTTTCTGATTTAGAGAAAGAGAGAAAGGAGGAAGGAGAGATTATTAGAACCCTACAAAACAAAATAGTCAGTTTAAATCTGTCAGCTCTTATGCCAGTCTGTTTTCCATGAATAATTGCTTTGATTCATGACTCTTTTCGGTTTCCTTAACCTGACAAAGTACAATGCTGCAGGGGCAGCAGAAGCCACACCTAGGAGAATTCTATATCTATTCCATTCCTAAAGCTGCACCAACTCTGTCAGAGAGATTAATACTAAACTAGAAACCCTGTTCTCATCGAGGCCTCCTTTATTCGACTCCATTCCTTCCCCAAAGCCTTGCTTATAGCCTGTCTACTTTGCCCCATTTCCTTACTCTCATTTTTCTCTCAACAGATCTAATCCGTACCCTAATTTCCCTTCTCACTATTATGTATAGGATCATCTGTGAGATTTCTTTAGAAGCCACCCACCCACTGAAGCTTGCAAGTGTTTCATTTCCTTCTGTCTACTGCCCTTGGTATTTTGGCTCCCTGTTTCCTATCTTCCCTCCCTTCTAGGACCTCTTCACAGCCGACCTCAGCAAACTCTACAGAACTATTCTTGTTCTTAAAGCCTCTGTGAGATTCTTTGCTTGTAGGGCTTCTGTTAGAAATGTTACTTTGCAAAAATGAACACTTTAAAAATATTTTCTAGTGGATTAAACCAGAGATACATATTAGATACAGCTGTTATCACAACATTTAATAAAAGTTTTAAACCATAGTATCCAGTCTCTATCGTTTTTGTATCACTCTCATGTAACATACTTATTTGGTCACCATGCATATTCTTCTAACTTCTCAAACCATTTACTATCAGTTAAGAATATTCTTTATCTCTAATTTAGGCTATAATCCTGGGACAAAGTAGCATGGAACTCAGTCACTATATAGAGGGAAGGTAATTCTATTAGCTGTTGCAATCCAGGCAAGTAATTTATTTGTTTCAGTTTATCCCTTTTTTCCAGTGAGGTCAAGGCAGCATACACCCTCTCCTCCTCCAAGCTTTATCCTCACAACAATTCTGTGAGGTAGGCTAGGCTGATAACTGGCCTATGGTCAACTAGCGAGTTTTATGTAGGGTTGTCAAATATTCCAAAGACCAATCCTGTCTGTTGCCAGGCCAGCTCAAGATGGCTGGCAAGACTTATATAAGGTCTACCTCACATTTTGTGAGAGGAGGGCCTCTTGCAAGAGTTCCAAACTCCTGTGCAATTAGAGATCTTACCACACATGCCACTTGCTTCAGTTATGTTGGCCTGGAGACTGGAAAGTAGGAACAGCACATGTCGGCCATTCTTGCAACAGGTGGACCCCCTGTAGCATTTGATATGTAATTTGAGGCCATTTTGTTGCATAACAAATACTCTGGGTGGTCTGTTGTAAGCACGGCTGGTGCTCACTCTTCCTGCTCACAGCAGATGGAAAAATTTGGGATTCGGGGCAGCTTTGCCTGGTCAGACAGAAGAGTGACACTGTACCACCTCTCATCCCAGCAGGCAGACTCCTGGCTTTTGAATCAGGTGGCAGCCTGATTGCTGCAGGTCAAAGGCCCAGGGATCAGTCTGTTGGGAGCATCACTGGCACATGTTCTTAACACACCAAAGGTTAGAGGAAATGGGCTGTTCTGTCTGATATGAAACCAGACTTCAAGCCAAAATATAAAATGTCCCATATAAAACAGTACAGCTGGGAGAGTTTCTTGGCTTAGGAGGGACCTGAACCTGGATTTCTCAAATCCTAGTTCATCACATTAACCACTATATTGCATTGGCTCTGTTTGTGGAACAAAATTTATCTTTGAACAATTTGTATGTCCCAATGTTTGAGTCACTACTTCTGTTTTACGTCAATGTTCCTTTGCCTGTTGGGCATGCTTAACAAAGACAGATGAAGTCATTACTTCTGACAACACGGAGACTGTAATTCTTATTTATTTTTATTTGAATTACACCATGCAAATGACATTTACATGCAAATAATGATAACCATTGATAGACAAATAATTTGTTCAAATGCTCAGTTGAATTCTAAAATTATTGGCTTTTTAAAAAACACACTATTTCTTTTTTCTAATTTGTCAGTTTTAACATCGATAATCTTTTTTCTTTCAGAAAAGAATATAAATACACTCTAATTTGGAAATATGTAAACCAAGGTTTCATTCAATACATTCTGCTCTTAATCATATTGTATACTTACATCTCATTTTCTACAAAATATCAATTTTCTACAAATTGATATTTGGTACTGTAATTCTCTTATATTCTTCAAATATGTTTTTAAAAACTGTGTCTTCTATCAGTGTTTGTTATTTTTAAGAACTCAAACATGTCTACTTGTCTTTCATAATCTTAACAAGTTCAAAATTAAAGCCTAAATCTGATGTCACAGTGGTACTCCAGTGGTAGAGTAATGAAACTTCTCCCTCACTCCCTCTGACCTTCCCTTCCCTCCTAGAGCACTTGAAACTGTTGTAAAGTGGATCAGGAGGAATTTCCAGCCCTCTGGAACAGCACTCTGGATCACATGGTGGACTGCAGTGGGAAGGAGAAATGGCTTCTGTCCCATATCACTGGATTATATTGTTTTCCCAGTGGATGTCCAAGATTGGACCCTGCCCTAAAATGTTACTTCTACATCTTGGGATAGAGAGATTCAACCATAATAGTGCCACTAGAATGACCCTTGTTTCTTTCTTCTTCTGGCACATATAATAGTGATTTTGAATTCTTAAACTAAAATAGTTTCAAAATGATACAAATAGAATGATCATGTTTCTTGACTTATGTGAGATTAAAGCTCATCAAATCAGCAACTTTTTCTTCAGTCATAGAAACTGGACTGCACTTTCATTCCCTGCGTAGTTTCAATGCTTCTACACAATCTGTGCCAACACAAAAGCTTGACTTTCAGATGGACAACACAAGATAAGCTACCATAGAGATGCTACCACAGAGATGCTGAATTTAATTCTACCATCATGGTGCTTTTTCAAGGTTTATGTATTGAGATCCTTCTGAATTACTGTGCCACCCAATTCTTTCTATCACTGAACTTGTTAGATGACACGTAATATAAGGACACTGGAAGAGGTGAAAAATAGTAATAGAAAAAAACTATTCTATTAAACTTACCATATTGAATACAGCCATTGTTAATATTATAGCTGTTGTGATCAGAGTCAGCATGATTCGAGGCCATGGGCGGTTTGCAATCACTCCAGATGATTTCAAAATCCACATTAGTGATGCTGAGACTTTCTTGTTGCACTGCTACATACAGAATATATGAAAATGCATCATTATGAATGTTTCTGCCACTTCTGGCTTAGCTCCAAATTAAGAATGCCCACAATTTTACAATGCAGGAATATGTAGGTAATGTCAAAAAAACCCAAAAGCAACTGAGCAGGGTGCATTAAACACTGCCCTATCAGACTGATGAATTGCTATTCATTTCAGCGGAATGAAAATGCATACTGAATTACAACAATTGCCATATATAAGCTCCAAGACAATGAATTATTAACTGCTCATATGGAACACATTAGCTGATAAAAAAGGGGACTAACTTGGGTGAGAGGAATAAAGGGTTAATTTCTACAATATATCAACACCTGTTGGAATGGTATACAGAGGAGGAGGTAGTTAAAAAACCAATGGTTCAATGGGCCCGGAATGTGGGTAGGGAGATAAGCTTAGACCAGTGGCAAAAAACTTGGCAAAAAAGAATGAAGTATACTGTTTGTCAAAATTTTAGAGAAAACATCTATAAAATGCATCTGAGATGGTATCTCCCACCCGAAAGATTAGCTGAAATGTATAAGTGTGATGATAGATGCTGGAAGTGCCATACAGAAAAAGGCACCTTTTACCATCAATGGTGGCTCTGTATTCATGCACAGAGATATTGGAAATCTATTCATTTAAAAATGGAGAAAGTTCTAGGAGTTAAATATAGGATGATTCCAGAAACATATCTATTGAATATCTTGGAAGATGTAATGGAAAAGAAGCATGGAAGGATTATGTTTTATATGATAGTATGTGCCAGAATCGTATTTGCGAGATATTGGAAATCTCATGAAATCCCTATGGAAGAAGAATGGGAAAGAGCCCTGTGGGATATGATGATTATGGACAAAATAACTCTGTCTCTTAATAATAAAAATGTAGGGGAATTTAATAAAACTTGGGAACCGTTAATATCTTTTTTTAAAGAGAAATAGAAAGGAGAAATATTTGCAGAAAGATGAGTGGGATTGTGATATGGAACCTAATAGATATGCACATATATATATATATATATATATACACATGTTTAACCTACTCTCATTGATAAAATTCATATCTTCTGAGACAAAAAGAATTAATGCTGTATTGATTAATAGATACAGAAGTCGGGATCCAGATTCTGAATATAAAATATTGTAATATCAACAAGTCTAATCAAGTGAAAAAAAATGCTTTTTTTCTTTTCTTTGTTTATGTTGTCTTAGTTTAAGTTGTATAGTGTATTCATGAGTTCTGTTTTTGTAATAGATCTGCTGATGCTTATTTTAATGTTTGAAACTCTTTTAATAAAAAGTAATTAAAAAAAAGGGGGGGAAAGGGGACTAACGACAGCCCCCTCAATCTCCTCAGTATAAGGAACCACCCAAACTTTGTTTCATTTTGGGATTCAGGGAGAACCCTCCATAGCTTGCAACCACAAACTAAGAAATGGATTAAAAATCGACACAGACAATAACTAAATATTAATGGCAATATGGCAGAAACTGCATTAAAAAGACATTCAGGGCTCAGATACTAAAAGTCAGCAGCACGTGGTTCGTTTCCATGTGCTTTCTAAAGGCAAGAAGACATCTAACCAGGGAAGTCTAGGGTGTGCATTTTGCTATGAGGAACATACTATTTGTACTGAAGTAAAAGAGTTTGACCTAGACAAGGCTGAGATACTGATATTATGCTCCTCTGTGCCATCTCTCTCTCTCTCTCTCTCTCACACACACACACACACAAACACACACACACAAAGAGAAACATCCAAATTGAAGTGACCATACCTGAATTCTACTTTCACAGAACTTAAAAAAAAACAAACAAAAAACCTTTTTACTGCTGCTAAAATGAGGCCCAGAGTCATGGGGGCCATATAGTAGCTCAGGGATACAGGAAAAAAAGGTATAAAGGTACTTAGCAATCTTCCTCCTGCTCCAAGGAAGTTTTCAAAGACTATTCACAATTCAGGACTTACTACACAAAGTTCCCACGTGGTACTTTTGTGAAGGAAATAGCATTTTCTATGCAGAAAACAGAACTGTCTGTGCAAAAAACAATATTTCGACAAATATCATTTTCTGTACATAAAATGCTGTTTTCTGCACACATACACAAAAATCCATGTGCTACTTTTGTACAGAGTTAAGTCCTAAACTGCAAAGTTTCTTTTCAATCTAAGTTTCTCCTCATTAGGATTTCCTGACGCTCAGGAAACATGTTTTCCAATCACTTTTAAAGTATTTTAAAATATTCTTTCCTTCTCTGCCTTAAGGGTACACATTTCTGCACAAACTAAAAATACAATGACACAGAACCAAGTAGTAGCCAGACTGATATCCACAGGAAGGACTAAACTGTATCCCTGGGACTGTGCATTGATGCTGCCAGGGCCTTCCATCCACAGGGAACATCATTTTGATTTGGCCCAGAGAGAATGCTAGCAGTAGGATGGCATCAGGTAATGACATCTGTTATGGTGCATTCCTATGTCCCAGGGCCCATAAGGAATAACAGAGCTCCTCCACCAAATAAGACCAACAATTCTGATTGAATTTTCCACTCCTTGTACACATGGAAAAATCTACACCACTCAAAGTTCTAATATTACACAGAGGCAAAAGAGGAAGGATGGCAAGAACGGACTGGTAAGAGAAGTGGAGACTATGGGCCCAACAAATTGCTTGGAAAATTAACACCAGTATAAAGTAACTGGAGGGAAATAATTAACATTTAAATCAAATCAAGAATAAAATGAAGAATAAAACAAAATAGAGCAGTGACTGACACCACTTCTGCCCTGAAAGCACAAGCTGAGCAAGGCTTTCGCTGTTTCAGATGATTCATCTGTATAAGCAAGACTACATTCCCTATGTATTTTAAATGCTAGTTTTCAGGATCCTACTAGTTTTTACATTTTGATTTTACGGTGAGTTTTGTAGGGTTTACGCTGGCTGTTCTGATACTATTTGAAATCTATTTTCATGCTATTTTATTCTGGTTTGTACTTTACTGGTTGTAAGTTTTGTAAAATGTCCAGAATTGGGGAACATAAAAATGATACAAGGGAGCAAAGTACACTGGCTTTGGAATACACAAAACTATTGACAGCTGACCAAGAAAAAAAAATGACTTGCAATGGCTTTGCTGGAAATGAGAGAAAGAGAAAAATGCCTGACTAGAAGGGCACACTGGAAAAACAAAACAAGAATTTATGGAAGCACAATGCGCTAGCCTCAATGTGGGAATGTCCCAATGTGGGACGGCTGAAATGACTGAAGCCTTTAAAAAAGTGGAAGTGGGGAAAGCACCAGGATCTGACAGTCTTCATGGAAGATGTTACAAAGTTTTGGAAGAGCAACTATACTTGCCATTTCAACAGTTCATGAATTCTATCTTATGTCTTCTGGAGAAGTGCCAGAAGGTAGGAAAAGTGCAGCTATAATTATTATATCAAAGGAAGACAGAGATGTGACCAATACTAAGAATTATACACCAATATTTCTTCTAAATAATGATTATAAAATATTTACTTGGATTTTGATGGGAAGATTGAAAAAAATATAAGAAACCATGATATATGAAGATCAGTGTGGATTTTTACCAAAAAGACAAATGAGAGATAATACAAGTTTGGTAACAGATATTTTGGAATACTTAGAGGCTCATAATGAAAAGCAAGCATCTTTCATTTCTTTGGATGCACAAAAGGCTTTTTTTGATAATGTGTCATGGACATTTATGACTGAATCTTTAAAAAGACAGATGGGGACACAGCCTCTTGAAATAGAAAACAGAAGTTTATTCAGATCAGTAGGCGCAGATTTTGATTAATGGAGACAAAACAGATTTTTATGATATTCAAGAAGGGACAAGACAGGGTGTCTTTCGTCACCCCTCTCGTTTATATTAACTTTTGAAGTTTTGATCATGCTTGTTAGAGAAGAGGGAAAAATCAAAAGCATAAAGATCAAGAGTCAAGTTTACAAATTAAGTGCATCTGCTGCTGATGTGGTGTTATTTTTCTTATATGACTTTTGTAAAAAAAGATTTACTTAAACTGATAAATAAATATGAGGAATTAGCTGGTTTTAAATTGATAATGAAAGGCAGTTATGTTCACACAAATATGAGAAAAGAACACCAAAGGTTATTGATATTAAAAACTGGATTCAAGGTTGTTAAAAAGGTGAAATATTTAGGTGTTATTTTATGAAATTGTTTCAAAACAATTATGTTAAACAATTATACTAAAATTATGCTAGAATATGGAATGACTTGCAAAGATGGTCAAAATTAAGGTTGTCTCTATTGGGTAGAATTTCAACCATTAAAATGAATGTGTTACTGAAAATGTTATCTCTTTTCTTACTGGGACTGATAGATGATCAACTTAATAAGAACAATGTAAGAGTTAGAATATACATGACTACTGTACTGAGACTACTTTAGGTACAGAAAAGGAAAGACAACACGATACCATCACAAGAAGAGTGGATATTAAAATTAATGGACATGGCAGAGATGGACAAGTTGCAGATGTTGAAGAAAGAAGATTTCTTCAAAGAGTTCCAGTAGCAAGGGGAAAAAGTTACCATGTTTGCAAGAAATGTGGGAGGTAGATATGCATCAACAAGATTTGTATATTAAACTTAGTAATGGATATGGTAGAATAACGTTTTTATTGAAACATATAATGGCAAAGATTGAAGATTTACATATGCAGTAAGTAGAAACGTAGCTCAAATAAGTAATCTGTATACAGTTAAATATTTTCATTAGTTAAGTAAAGGATATTAGGAAGAATTTAGAAGAAGTATAATGAGCTTTCATAAATGACTGTTCTCAAGGAAGTCAGAAGTCAAAGATGTGTTTTTCTAGTGTAGGGTAATTTGTAGATTTTTTCTTTCATTGTGTTGTTTGTATTTATATTCTTCTTTTTTATTTGTATATGTATGTCTTTTATATATGGCATTTATATATCTTTAGAAATGGACTTAATAAAAATATTTTTTAAAAAAGGAATGCAAGAAACTATGAATAACTTTTTTAAAAAAATAAACAGCCTTGATTAAGGGAAAAAAATGGCTGTGTTTAAATCTTAATGAAACCTTTAAGGCAAAAGTGAATCATGTGCTAACTTAATCATAAATTAATTAGGACTTGATTTTTTATTTTTTTAAAAAAAATCCCACTTTCCGATCTCAGTGGAACTTAAGCACGGACAAATAAGTTGGCAGAGGTTCCAAACAAATTAATAAGAAACATTACAAATAAAACATTTAAGATGTGTTTGCAGTAACAATTAGAAACTATGGGTTTTGTTAAAATGTGTGCATGACTAATTGGAAAATGAAATTATTCTGGATTATATTTTGTCTAATAGCAGACCTCAGAGAAGACTTCATGGCTTGCCCTATACAGCTAATTTAAAACATCCTTCCTTAACGTAAACAAAGAAGCAAAGTCCTGCCAGCTTTTTGAAAGTCATTCTACAATAATAGAAGGCAGTATTTTGCATATTTTGTTAATTATTTAACAACAAATGGGTCAAATCTGTCTTCAACAGAATGGTTCCTTTCAGCAAATCCTGGATGTCTACTAACACCCACTAACCAGTTACACAGAAACTTTTCTAGAAATTGTTGAAAGCCTCTTTTAACTAAAAAGCTTTAGAGGCAAAGAATCTGCCTGACATGCCTTCTGAACAAAACAGCAGAAATGCGCCATTCAGTTCAGTGAATCAAGAAGGCGGGGGGGGGTGAATTATCTTTGTGCCTTTCATCAGAACGAATGTTGCATTCTCTTCTGATTCCTTCCCTGCTCTTTTGACAGCCCTCAACAGTATTATGCGGAGAAGGAGCAGCTCTGACCTGAAAACATGTGTACACTTCCAATTCAGGCTTACGCTGGATTCTGTTTCTCAAACAATGTTCAGGGGCACAGGAAGCTATGGTCATACACATTTTTTTTTAGTACTATCTGCTAAAAACAAGTTATTCTGAGGAGCTGTCCAGCTAGTAACACAGCTCAGTTTAGTGGAAAACACAATCTATGTATGGATAAAAAGTGAGCAGCAACCTTGACAACGTGCAATGTGAGTTTTAAAAATCACAGTAAGTTTGGCAGAGCAAGTTTCCCATTTCTTGAAGGGAAGAAAATCCTCAAGTTGCTTTCTTTCTGAATTTTGAAGTAGCAGAATGCCTGCTAGTATTCTTATGCAGGATTGTCTGGCACACACCTTTGCCAGAAGTTGGCTCTATGTGCACCGCCCTATTTCTTAAACTGCCTGGTTCTCATGGATCTTTGGTGTGAAGGTGCTGTGGAACAGGTAACTTGGAAAGTCATCTTTTGCTAAGATACAGGTGATTCTCCAACCCCCCGTCCCATAATACGTTGGCATTGAGGACCTAGGCCCTAGACAGAGATTGTCTCTGATGGCCTCTGATGGATAAATATCCTGGGGATGGTGGTGGTGATGTGAAACTATATATCACCACTCTGTTTTTCAGCTTGCACAAGTAGGTCTTAGAGATCCTTCTGCACGAACACCATTAGTATCAAATTGTGCACACAATGATCCTTTTTGTGAGCAGTTTGATACTGTAGGAGCCTGACTTGAGATTGGTTGTTTCACTCAGGCAATTCATAGGAATAATACGTTGGAGCAGCTTTTTCTAATCTGATGACTGCCAAATGTTTTAGACTATAACTTTCAAAATTTCTGACCATGGGTCATTAAGCTAGGGCTGATGGAAGCTGAAGTCCAAAACAAATTGAGAGCTGATTTAGAATAGCTTACTTTTGTAGGAAAGTTGGCCTTCAATAATACAGATTGCCTTCACTATTTACACTGAAGGAATTATAGTGCCACGAAGGCCAATGTGACCTTAAAGCTAGTTCAAAGTGGCTCAATGATGTGAAGTGATAAAAAGAATGAAAAAGCATAAGATAGTTAGCTCCAAAGGATATTTGAAATCAACAGGAAAAATACCAGATCGAATCCCTTAAAATATGTCATATCCCCCATCCTTTATTTTAGGTGGTCATAGAATATGACAGTTGATGGCTCAGGTAGAGGAACTTTAAATATAGGTGCAGAATTTTTGTGGTGAAATAATGACTTCAGAGACAAAGAGAAGAGTCAAATGGTATACTTTCATTCTGAGCACTCTTTTCTTTCAGATTCTTTTTGTCTAGCACATTTTTGGGGGGTCTTCTCCACAACAGCATATTTATCACAGATTAATTTTGTTTCGCTTTGTCCCTTATTGCCTGTCTTCCCCCTCCCCCCATTCATTTGTTTCTGCCTGCACTTTACCCACAGCCTAAAAAAAAGTATGAGTGCATTTGGAGAAGCTAAAGGAGAAGAGAGGCTGCAAATGACAGAACCAGGCATTGTGCCTGAAGGCAGGTGCACAAGTCTGGCATTTTCAGGCAAGAAAACTCTTGGGAACATTAAAGGATATAATGCTCAAGAAATGAAAGAGATGGCAGGAAAGGAAGTATTTTCCTACAATAACAAGCCTCTAATCCTTTCTTAGGCTCCAAGGTTTCCCTTCTGGTTAACTCTCTTCCTGTTCCAAATTTGTTCTGGAGCACAGTAGGGAGAAAACACAGGGTCCAGCTCAAGCCCTACAGAACAGGATACAGTCATCACTCCACATTCGCTAGAGTTAGGGGTACAGGACCCCCATGGAAGTAGAAAAATGTGAATAACTCTAGGCCCTCCCAAACCATATTTAACACACAAAAAAGTACAATTACTATATTCAATGCACCATGGATTCCTTTGAGGCATCAGGGTTCCTTCACAAGGCAGAAGTGGGTGGATGGTGGACCTTACTGCCACTCCACTGCTGCCTCACACCATTTTTAGTAGGGACTTACAAGCCACAGTTTCTCAGTCTCACAAGGCTTGCAGTCCCTACTGAAAATGGCATAAGGAGGCAGCAGAGGTGACAGCAAAGAATCCATGAATAAGCAAATCCACAAAAGTGAAATCCACAAATGTGGAGGGCTGACTGTATTTGGCAGCTAATGGGATATCCACTTCTTTAACTGGATGCAACATTTTCCTGAATATCTCCAACTATTTCCTTCTTCTCTTCTATGTAGATTGGAAAAGTTTGGCTCTGGGACTACAACTGCAGACTTTTCCAGTCAATATGGCCACAAGGGATTTTGGCAGCAATAATCCCAAACAACTACTTTTTCCAAGCTCTGCTCTTGTTTTGATACTAATTATGGACATCAAAGCCTGGGGCTCTGTCAAGCAGCCACTCCAGTTTACTTCAATGCCACAGGAGCTGTGATTTTGAAAAACTGAGAATATTGGAGGTGGGGGAAGACAGTGTAGGCACAGCCAAAAGAACAGTGATATTCTAATGCTGACATAATGGTTGTTACACTGCAGTGGAACTCCTTGGGCTATGCTCCAGAGAACCTAGTTCTGTTCATTCAAGGCAGCATAAAACATATTCCCCTCAGTCCTAAAAGAGCAGATTTTCATATTTCATACTGCTTTTGAACATGAGTGGGATTTGATTTCAAAAGCTATTTATGATCCCAGACACAAGCATTAAGGTCTGGATCCTTCCATCACATGACAATGAATCTAAAACTACCTGTACTCTTTTATTAAATTTAGTTAAACCCCTGCAATTTAGAGTGCTTTATTGGGAATCATGGGTAATATGAAACAATCTTAATAACTGTCAGGGCAGAAACATAATTATGTTAATTGTGGCAGATGAGGAAATTTGCAGTGCAAACCTCCTAGATATTCTGACCAGTGTAGACTTCCACATGACAATACTCAGACGGAAAAAAAATACTGCACTTCAGTATTTCAGTACAGTATAATAGAATAAGGTATAATTGGACCATGACTTCTACAAACCCCCAACCAGCATGGATTTTGTCAACCAAAACACAACATTTTCAAACTCTGGCCTAGATCCATTGTTTTAACAAGGTAACTAACTGGTATATTAAAAACTTTTCAGCAAGGAGAGTGGACTCCACTAATCCAGAGCTGTTGTGGCTTCATTATTTTTGTAGAAGAAATTGTGTTGTTAAAGAAATTGATATGCTCTCAATACCTACCAAAAGCTGCCCAGCAAAGCAAATAAACAGAATGAAGGAAAGCACAAAAAAAGCAGTTCCAAAGGAGATTCCAAGTACAGACTTTCTGAAAGACAAGAAGAAAAAGACCTGTTAGAGAACTATCCTACAACAAAGGAGACAAAAGCAATCTAACTGAAGGATGAGCTCACGCTTTCAGCCAATAAAAGCTGAAATAATGTGACAGTAACAGCCATGTTTATTCAATCCTTTGTCTGCCCCATCTGCATATGATACAGGGGCAAGTTTCATTTGAAAATAGGATGGGATGTGCTGATGAGGGGAGCTGAGCCCTCCACACTGTTCTCTCGCTTTTCTGTAGTCAATTTTACCTGACACAACCTCGTGGTTGAGCTGGGGTGGAAGATAAAAAGTTTAGGAGACTCACTGGAGAAGTAACGGGTGGGAAGGTTCAGCTCCCCTCACGTGCACATCTATTGCCTCTTTTGAAGCTCAAATCAGCTTCTTGTTTCCTCCTCCCACTATTTTAGATATTAAAAGGGTAGGCATATGTCCAAACAAATAGTTACTTGCATATCTTATTTGATTCTCAATCAAACCAAGCCTTGAAAGAGACAGAGAACTCTTCAACATTAAGCATTTTATGGTAAAGGTACCAAAGGTACGAGGTAAAGAACCAAATCCTCTCTCATTTGTCACATGTATGTGAAAATAAAACAAAACAGTAAAGAATTTTTATTCTCAAATAAGCATTGATTAATCATTGAAGGTATAACTGAAGAAATATGATTTAACTCTTATAATCCTGATTCTGAACCAACAGTGCTACAGATAAAACCCACCAGTTTAAAAGTCTTTTTAAGGCACATTTGCTCAACACACAAAGATATAACTTTCTTCTAGATGCTCAGGCAGGGACAGCATACATGCCACCCATGTTCCCATTCCCAAGTCCTTGTGAAAATACTTGAAATGGCTTTAAATCTCACCTGCTTCAATAAGAAACATATAGAAGTACTGAACAATTAGTCTTCCACTGAAATCAATAGGATTTTGCTTAATTTTGATTGGTAGGTAGTTAAAAAATGAAGCAAAAACAAGAAGGCTAGGAATCTGCAGATAATATGCTCACCATAGACTGAGCTTTAGTGCTACAGTGCTCTTTTTCTGAAATATGCCTTTCTCAGTTACACAGACGTGCATAACATATAACTTAAGTGCATAGCTGCAGCTATTTTTTTTTTAAATGCAGGTTCAATCTGGACTGCTACAGCCACATATGAAAGAAACTCTCATTCATGTAACTCATTGTGTAAGCTTTCATTCATCTGGTTATTTTTCTTGAAAGAAAGCTGGGCATAAAAGATGTGGGAACAGGTGTGACTGCCACTAGACTCACAAACAAGGAGCAGCCTTAGGGGTTGGCAAGCTGGGTGGTAGCACTGCGCACCAAAATGAAGAAAGGGTTCACAGCAGCAATTGGTTGCTTCCATGTTAGCAGGATGGATCATCTTAAGGTTTTACTCTGCAATTTAAAGAAACTATCCAAGGTGCAGAATGTGATTCCCCCAAACAGGTTCAGCACCATGGAGAACACATTCATACTAAAACCCAGAAGGTTTTACTGCACAAATATCCTCTCCTTGGCACTGAGATGAGCCTGATGACTTGATATTTGCTGACTGCAATGAGCTAGGGCAAAAACAACATAGAAAACAAAACCAGGCTAACAAGCATTTTCAACTCTCCTCTCGTGTCCTACAGGTTTGGGAACCAACAACAAAAATGAACTTGCACCAGTTGTTTGAAAGTAAACTAACTTTGAAGCTTCATTTCCCAATTTCAGTTTGATGTCATTTTTTTCTAGATCAAAATGAACCAAACCAGAGGTTTATTTGAAGAAATTTACCAAACACTAGGAGCACTAAAAATTCTACAAACACTCCAAGCACAGCTTGACAACGTTGTAAAACTGATGGCACACCCAGGCGGCTATGTGCCCTCAAAGCAAGCCCTGCTCATAAGGCAGTTAGCATCATGTGAAGACATCAGTTGTATGAACTGGCATCTCCAAATCTGAGATCCTATAAGCACAGAAGCCTGTTTCCTGTTAGGAATGCCATTCTTCATTAATTCCCATCTCAAAGGAACTAATGAGTAATTTCCTGCCATAGAAAAGTCTTTGAAAATGGCAGTTTCCAAAGCTTATTTGCAGTTTGGAATTTTTCTACATAAAATTTGCACATGGTAGTTTTGCACAGAAACACTATTCCTTACACTGAAAATGCTGTTTTTGGCACAAAACAACCATGTGCAAATTTTGCACAGAACAAGTTCCGAACTACAAAGATTCTCATCAATCCAGAATTCTCCTCACTAACATTTCCTAACACTCACAATTTTTTTCACCATTTTCTTTAATATTTTAAAATTCTTTCCATCCTTGTTTTCTGTCCAGGGCCAGTGATGTGGGTTTTCCAGAAAATAGTAGAAGTGGAACATTTTCTGTGTCACTAAAATAATGCTACTCAATTTAGCACAACTGGTTTAAATGCTAAAGTGAAACCTTTATGTCAGTGGTTCTCAACCTGTGGGTCCCCGGATGTTCGTGGACTTCAGCTCCCAGAAGCCCTGAGCACTGACCATAGTGGCTGGGGCTTCTGGGAGCTGAAGTCCACGAACATCTGGGGACCCACAGGCTGAGAACCACTGCTTTATGTGGAAATTATGTTAGGGGAATTTTTGTAATAATGTAAGGAGAATAGCATATACTTCCTATATATATACATACACACACACACACACACACACACGTGTGTATACACACACACATACAAAATAATGTTTACAAAATAATATCTATGAGTACACCTGGGAGGATATTATTTCTTAGAATACATACCTAAAGAGAAGTGTACCTGATACATCTTATATTAACAATTCAACTTTTGCTGAAGTTTAACTGTAATCAGTCCATTCAATCAATTCATTTATTATGGCAAACAGCCAGCAGAAGAGCTTTAACTGTAGTACCTTGAGGCTCACTCACTCTCTGCACTGCTTATCTGTTCCATTTTTACTTGAGACAAATTGGATCCCCTACAACTAGTTCACTAGTTGTATTTCACTGAAGGATGGACGTGTCTCCTTAGAAAAACAACTTGCAGAAGTGCATACCTTATATTTCCCCCACCTAACATGACTGGTTTCAGTACAAGGACCAAGACAACTGTGGATAAAAATAGGCAAATATACAGGCTGGCATTCTGTTAATGACATACACATGTGTAGGTTACACTATGCATGTGGGGAGAATTACTGAGCATAGTGAAACAGACATATTCTGCTGACAGTGGTAGAAATGGAGTTCTGCATATAGTCATGCTATTTCACATTGTGTTTACACACCGCAGATTGTGCTTGCGCATTGTCCATTGTACAACAATATGCATTCATTCACACACACTGCACAATGTTCCTATTTTGCATGCTGCTTGCATAGTGCAGCCACAGTTTGGAAAATTTTCCACAAAACATACAGGAGTGGAAAATTTTCCAGAATTCTTCGCACTTTATCATCTCTGCTTCACAGCAACACAACCTACTTTGTCACATTCTTTTCACCTGGGCTGCTGCAGGCACTAAGATGAATCCCTTTTGGAGGTATGGGTACCTCATTCAAAAAATTCTGGAACATGTTTTACTGCCATTTAAAAAAAGACTGGTGGGAATGGGTGGTGGGTGATGAAGAAGCATTCCACTCCACTCCTGTTGTGGATGCATAGCAACAGGTATCCTCCCAGGACTTCTCAGGAATCCCAGAGAACAATGTAATTGCTAGGCACCCAACTATAAGACTAGAGCTATGTTTCACTGACACCATCTCACCCTGTTTTCCTGCCAGCCAGTAGACAGCCATATTGGGCATGGGGAATTGCAATCAGTTAAAAATAGGGCGTGGGGAGCAAGGGAGAAGAAGTGCATTGTTCTGTCAGATGGAACTTTATGGTACATTTCTTTGATCCAGGATCTTTTAAGTATTAAAATTACAGGAGCCCCATCCAATATTTAATCTGGCAACTCTACTTCCCATGGACTTGAGTAGTAAGAACTGTTGTTGCAATCTACAGGTATAAATTTCAATCAGAAAAATATTGCTCAGAAGAAAGAGTCTTTTCCTTAGAAGGCTTTGCCTGACCTCAGATGTTATTAGGCTAGCTGTGGACATGCAACAAATAAGAGAAAACACTAGGTATACGCTCAAAGATCTTTCCTCTTTTTCACGTCTTAGGAGACAGATTTATCAAGATCACGGGTAGGGTGATCCAGAAGCCCTAAATACCTCAAACCAGAAACTTTTGCAGGAATCCCAAAAGTACAAAGATGTTAGATGCTAGACCTTCAAAAATCTCTGCCCATGGTTCACTGCAGGTTAGCTACTGGCTTACCAATGAGTTGCAGTAAACATTCTGCCCATCCTCTTCTTTAAGGATTTGGTATACACATAGGTTAAGATATTCATTGATACATTCTTGCAAGAAACTAATTTCCATCTTCAAGAGCTCTAGCTTGAGTCAGATAATTTCAGTGTCTGTTCTTTTCTTCTGGTACATTCCCAAACTTTCAAGAGATTTCAATCACTGTGGAGCTTCAGAGTGCATAAGAGCTTCATTGTTAAAACAGCTTCTGAATATAAACATTCATGGCAACCCTCCCTTTCTTCTAACAGTAGAAATAAAGACCTCATAAAAATGGGTGGTTTTTTTTTTTTTGGAACACAGAGTACATGTGCGTGTGTCACTTGCTTTCAGACAATCAATGGCACAAGTGTTATTTCTTTGGAAATTCAAGTGTACTGAACATAGTGTGCTAAAGTTCCCCACTTCAATAACCCAAACATTTCTTGTTTATACATGTAATTAAATAAAAAAAGAAATCAACAGCAATGTGAATTGTAAAAGGATTGTTCACTTTGTTTAGTATAAAAAAGAAGGGGAAAAGAGAGGGCACACTGCATGGCATCAAACGACCAGGTAGCACCTTCCACAGGAGCATTTAAAGGCCTTTTTCTATGGAGGTAACAAGAATAGTCATGGGGAGGGCATACAATCATTTTGATTAGAAAGGGTTCACCACATGTAAAGTTTTCCTTACATTATGTATTATACAGAATATATATAGATACACATATAAACAGAAACATATATGCCCAATAACTACATTATCTTCAGGAAGCAGCCACATAACCATTTACTTCATAGATCATTTAAAATTGACGCTGTCAGAAAAAAAAGATGTTCAAAACATACTAAAAACGTTTTCTGGAATAGCTAAAATGGAGTTCAGGATGGCTGCCAGGTTTCACTATATTACAGAAGCATAATTCAGCTTCTAGAACGTCCCCACCAGCCATAATGGGTTAAGGAGTTCTGGGAATTGTAGTTCCAAAAATGGCTTTTCCAGTTTTTGCAAACAATATTTAACACTCAAAAGTTCAAATTTTCTTCATGTCAACTTGAGGAAATCATGCTCTATTATATATTTTTAGTTTCCCATCTGCCAACAGGAACAGCAATGATTACTCAACATACAGAAACATAAGCAGATTGGAAAATCTGTTAAGTACTTTATAACTCATAAATTGGGATTCCACATTGTTTTGATCAATTAGTTTAATAAAGGATTAATTTAAACTGGAAAGATCTCCAAAGAGGAAAAAGAAGAAAGAATGCAACACTACAAACACTGTATCACTTAAAACATGTTTAGTTGTCCTTCAGCTGAAAAGACTCTCCAAGTGGCCTACACACTGTTAATACAACAAGATAGTCCCTTCCCACAGGGTTACAATGTGAAAGATACATTGCAAAAGGGAAAAGAATTAAGAAGGAAGAGGAAAGCAACAAGCCCAAGCATCAATACTGAAATTTCAGTAGTAATTCCTGTAAAAGCTGCCTTGTATCCAATCTCAGGAGAAAGGCAGGACATAAATTCAATAAACAATCAATCAAACAAACAAATGCAAGCCAAACACCATTTAGGGTGAAGCCCAATTTCAGCATTGCTGATGGTCCTGCTTCCCATCTCATCTCCCTCTGCTGCATCCAGATGACATGGTTGTTATCAGGTGACAGTGGACAGAAGAGCCTAAAGGGAATCAGTCTTTCAGTTGGTCAAGTATGATCCAAAAATAATTGGTGATACAGGACCAGTGCACAACTGGCAGACTGTGATTAAGACTACCAGGTAAGCAATCCAGACACTCTTTCTTACTTACTTATTTATTTATTTATTTATTTATTTATTTATTTATTTATTTATTTATTTATTTACGCCTGTACCCATGTGGCAAACAGAAGCGAGATGAGCAGAAAGTAGTCCACATTAGGTCACAGAGTGAAAACTGAGAAAGGTGGCCTCTTACATATACTTTATCAGGGAGTGATAAAAATTGTTCTTGAGGAAAGATAAGCTACCAGAAACTTAACTATGGTTTGAGCCAAGCTTGAGAAGCCTAATCACAACTGCCAGCTCTGCTAAGGCAAGGTACACCACCACACCACAATCATTTTCCTTGTTGTTCTTGATTGTGTTTTTGTAAGGGAAAGATTGAGAGAGACAAAGTGAGAAAGACACGAAGGAGAGAACAGAGAAAGGCAGGCACGGAAAAACAAAACCAGGTTGAAGCAGAAAAGTGGCTACATAGCAGGGATTCGGTAAAAACAACAACGTGGTCCCATATTACAATAAGAACCAAACGCAAGTTAACAGTAATTGAAAAGGGTAAAAAAATGGCATTTTACAGGTATAAACAAAGAGCTGTATACATTGCTGACTTACTTGGGTAGTACCAGAATCTGCACAAGAAAAATGCAGAAGAATATCAGACAAGCACAAGTCACATAGTACTTGAATGCAGGTAGAGTTGTCGCTCTATACTAAAATGAAATCAGAAAGAAATTACAAAAAAAATCTAAAAACAGTTTCGAACGATTGCTAAAATCAACATAATTACTGTCATACTCAACAGGCAAATGTTTATGGATGAGACGATGGCCTCTAGATTGCTTTTAAGAAGAGGATTTGAAAGATCCATACAAGATAGATCAAAGAGAAGAGCTTGGAAAAGTTACTTTTTGGACCATAGCTCTCACAATCTCCCAGCAACATGAAGCTATATTTAAAAGTAACCTTTCAATGCTCTGATCGAGAGCAATGAGCCCTGGCAGCTAAATACAATTTCCAGACACAGTGGCAATATACTTCTCAATATTAGTTGCAGGGGTGGTGTGGGGAGTCATGGGGAAGGGCTTACACTTTTATGCCCTGATAATCAGCTTCCCAGAAACATATGGCTGTTGGCTACAGGATGTAAAACTAGATGGAACTTTGATCTGATCTGTCAAAGGTCTCACATTCTTAAGATGAAGTTAAGCCAATAATATCTCCCTCAAAGCTATCCAGCAAGAAAATAACCAACAGCAAGTACTGTCACTAATAGTTTTGCCTCTCTCAAAATTTTTTAAAGTGTTCTACAAAATAATGCCCAGACCTAATGAGATAAAGATTTCAGGGAAGCACACAATGCTTCACTTTTTTTCTTACAGTGAAAATGGACAGAAATTTCCAAATAGTCCACTGCCTTCTGGCAATAAGCTGACAAAGCTCAATTATCACTGTTGAAGACAGTGCCTTGGATTACCTTGGCAAGGTAAGCACTGGCAAGAGTACATAAGAGAAAAAGTAATCACCACTGTGACCAGACACTTTGATTTCCTACTGGGGTCAGGAACAATATATCTGGTATAACAATGAACCTAAAACCTTCCAGGGGTTCTGATCTGTCAGAAAAAATTAATGTGGACAAATAGGCTGGGTTGTCATGTAATAACCTAGAGAAGATACATGTTCTTAAATTTCCTGATAAGCTATGAGGTAAGATACCCATATTTTTTCCCCATCTATTCCTCTTCTGGGTCCTTCCCCACATGCTATAAGAATCTAGGTTTGCTCCAATGCATGTGAGAGAAAACTAAACAAAACAGAGAAGAACAGGTAAGAAAAGTTGTGTCAAGTTTATCTCTCTTGTCATCATCACTTATCAGGGAACTCACATATTGTCCAACTTTACTATTGTTTTTTTAAAAAAATGATAAAAACTCAAGCATTCAACATTAAATATAACCTTACTTCTTTTTCTAACGTCTTGTTGTAGAAAAGCAGAGATATCCTTTGAATATCTTCAGACTTAAGCCACTGTCTGGGAGAGAGAAAGAAAAATCATACAGAGAATTATATATAAGTCAAATAACACTTAGCTGCCATTTTTAAAGACTTGCAGCAATCAAAAGTCTTTCTACAATAGGAGAAAATTAAACAATCTGGAGATTTCTATGTTATAGACAAGCTGTATCCCTTCTCTGCAGGGAAGGCAGGGAACTGGAACTACAGACAGAAGTCTTAGCACTCTCATCAACATACAACAGGCCTCAGGATTATTTTACAGGAAGTCATGACAGTTTAACAGGAATAAATATCATTAATATTTGAAGTGTAGAGCCTCAGTCTTCAAACTAATATGAAGACTCTTTACTGGCAAAAAGATACTCAGATTGCAGACATTATGAAGAAGAGCTGAAGTGAAAATAGCAATATACTGTTCTGGTGATCACTCATTTTATCTGAATGCTCACAAGACCCTCATGAAAGTGATTGCTTTGCATACAACTGGCTTATGCTGTGGAGATATTTATGAAGCAGGCCTCATAATGGGATCTCAAGGCTATATGTTTGTCAGTGAAGACCCACCAGATGGCAAGAGGTGCAAATTTTACATTTAAGTCCAATTAAATTAGGAGGGGCTCAAGCATCCTAAGCTTCCCCAAAAGACTGAGCCCTAATATTATTATAAGATGCCCCCCACTGGTTTGAACTTGTCCACCCTCCTCAGATTCCAACTGTAGCCTAACATTTGGCGATGGGTGGAATATGCTCCTGGGGGGCAGAATTTTCTGTATGAACTGTGTGTTCCACTCTCTGTGACTATGAGGAATGCTTCATGGAGGACATTCCAAACACAGAAGATGATAAAGCAGCCCATGCTACAGAGTATTATGTGCTGGTCTCAGAACTCTTTGGTCAGAATACTTGTTTTCTCATTTAAAATATATTCTCCAGGTCGCAAAAATATTAATCCTTTGTCCTACAGTCAGTTCAATGAATGAGCACCTTACTCCTCACTGCTTTCTTTTTATGTCATTTTATAATCTGAATCATACGGGCCCAATCAGATAGGAATGTTCAAACAGTCTCCTCAGTCTCAGTACAGGAAGTTGCGAGGTCCTTCAGGTTCCTCACATGGCTGCTTCTCTGATTCTGTGATCTGAATGGCACTGGCAGAGAGGCAGCTTTGTGGGCAAACATACTTTTGAGCATTTATTCCATCAATTGCTCGAATCATCCTTTCATTCAATTCTTCTTCAAACTTCTTCTTCTGCGACTTAGTTCTGCAGAGGACAAAGGCAGAATATGACTTAGTATCCAGGAGGACTAACTAAAATATGCCATTAACTAGTGCGAAGTCAGAGAGATGAGAAAAATAGAAAGGTAATTCTCCATTCCTATTTCCTGCAGCAACTTGCCTATATGTGGGTCTGTATCTAACATCAATACAGCCAGCACAGTGTAATGGTTTGCACAGGGTTCGATTCCCTGCCTGGTCATAGAAACCCACTGGGTGACATTGGGCAGTCACACACTCTCAGTCCCAGAAAACCCCATGATAGGGTCTCCTTAGGGTTACCATATGTTGGAAATGACTTGAAGGTACATAATAACCACCACCACCACCAAATATCAGGTTTACATTTTACAATATAAATGACCTGTCACTGACACAAGTTAGACAGATCTAGTGTACAGCTACCATCAAGTCAGCTTCATTGGAATGTGGGTTAGAATCTTTGGATCCAGGAGAAATGTAAGACTACCTGAAGTAAAATAATGTGGTTATAAATATTGTTATCTGTGAATGGGACAAACATTAATCTGAATCTGCACTCTGAAGTCTGTGAGACACAGCTCATTTTTATTCTCTCGTTCTTCAAGATTAAGCTCCAGAATAAACTAACCAAGTTCATAAATTTTATTATTATTTTGGGTGGGTGTATGTTTTATTTGTATCTGTCTTAGTTATGTTTCAGAAGTGGAGAATGGCAGACAATAAATTGAGAGCATAAGTAAATTGGTCAGTCATGCAGTAAGCAATCATCTAATGACTGCATACAAACACTTGTCTTTATATACATTTCCTTCCATAAGGAGAGAGAACACTTGTTTCCAAAATCTTGTGTTAATCCACAAAGCCAGACACAATCAACCAGGTGATGCAGTGGCAATAACAGCCCTTCTGATTTTCCTGTTTGCCTAAAACTACAAAAGAGATCTGTCTGTCAGGTACCTGTTGGCTGCATTCCTTTGATATGTACCAAGTTGTGCTGGATGGTTTAATATAAAGTTCCAAAAAGTGTTTCAGGATTCACAAGCTCAGGACCTTTCCACACCTTAACTTCTTCTGGTGCTGGGGTGCCGGGATCGCGCAAGCAGCCTCCTGAGAGAGGCTCTCATGTCTCTGCTGTTTCAGCTCCATATGAACTGCCTGCTTACATGACAGCCCCGCCTCTTCCTTCCACAATGCAGCCTGGGACCTTCCCAGGCCGTGCTGGGGCAGGAAGCGTGACCGGCGCGGCTCCCGAGGGTCCATATACCAGGTACGGTATATATGCACGGGGCCCAGGAGCAATGTGCAATCGTGCACCATTTTTGGCTTCTAGCGGAAAATGAAAAGGTGTGCGATCAGCGCCTGCCAGCCCCTGGAGTGTTGCATGATTGTGAGTGTGTTGTGCAGTTTGCTCTCACAATCACGCAGTGCTCCAGGGGCCCCTTCACATGGAAAATGCCGTGCGAAAAGGGCCTCAGAAAAAGAAACGTGGGACTTAATCAATGGGTTTCCTTTGTTCTCTTCTGCAGGCGGATGGTTTGACAGGATGCGTTAAGCTTTCCCCTCAGTGACGGAAGACACACTCAGAAAGCCTGATGAACACCTCAGCTATTTAAGGAAGGAACAGGTGACAAGCTACTCCTGTCTTTAATTATGGACACGGCAAAATCATGTACGAATCAGACAGCAGTTACATTAGAGACAGGTGCTGAATCTTTTACCTGTCCACCAGTACCTCTCCCTCACAACCTGCTTTCAAGTTCTCCTTCAGAACTTCAGGTCACACTCCCAATTTCCCTTTGTATGTGATCAAGCCAGAACTATGCTTAAAGACAGGGAGCTGTAGTTATAGTATGTAGTTCTGTGTAGTTGTGTGTAGTTCTGATTTGAAGCTAAAGAAAACATAAAGTAAACCACAATAAATCATTATTCACACACACACATATAAAGAGACAGAGAGAGGGGGAGGGGGATGGAGAGAGAGAGAGGGGGATAGAGAGAGAGAGAGAGAAAGAGAGAAATGATGATAAATGCTGATAACTGCAGCTCATTGCAGACTGGAGCTACCTATCTCTAAGAAATAATTCTCAGCATCCTCATCAAACAGCTCCCAGAGCAATCTGGAGGAAGTCCAGTGTCCTTCAGCTCCCCTCTCCAAGAAATGGCTTGAATGTTTCCATCTTCCCTCCTCCCCATGCTCTGGAAAAGTCACTTCTTGAAGCTCTGAAGTTTCCTTGCATCTGTAACTCAAGCATGTACTGAGGAACAAGAAAGACTTTCACATTCTAAGTCTCCAAACCATCAGATAACAAAGAAAAGCAAAAGAGGAAAGGTGATAGGAAGCAGCATGAGAGATATGAAAATGAAAGCTGCTGTCATAACACATCTAGTCAAGAATGGCCTCTATCTGAGCATGGATGTAGCTGGCATGGAAATGATAATTCTTCCGTAGTTAAAGGGCATCCATCATGTTTCTTCAACTGTCACTGAGGAAGAAGAGTTGCACTTACTTGTCAACTAAGGAGAAGGTGAAATTACTTCTACTGAAAGGACAGTAATGGTCAATTTAAACCATAGCACAGGCTTTTGGTACATAAGATACTGTAAGTTACCAGAGGTTTCCGATCTTCTAAAACCATCAATACACTCATCATTTCCTTTCATTTGCAGAGACATACATTTAGGATAGTGCACATTTTATATGATTGGAAAATTGGTAGTTTAGCTGGGATTAAAACTCCAGACAGGATCAAATTGAGGATTAAGAAAAGAAATCAAATAAATAGAGAAGTTAAAGGATACAGAGCCCAGAAGAACAGAAGAAAAGGATGGTGGAAATGAGGTTTGAGAAAAAGGGTGGAAGAGTCAGGGGATGGGGCATGAAAGGACTAACCAGAAAAAAAGTGAACTTCACAGCATTTAAAATCAGGAGTGCTCTGTGCTGGAAGGAGAAAGGAGAGCTAGTTGCCAGTGGCACGTGGACTAAGCAGCAAAGGACATTTCATTGTGCTACTGTAGATGACCCATTCCCAATGCTTAGACCAGAAGCGGCCACTGGTACTAGTAAGACTGGTCAAGAGACAGTACGCAGCTGAAGTAAGCAGTGACCTAAAAAGCAAGAGCTTTGTGAGATTCCTATGGTTGATGGTGACATGGAGCAGTAGAAGGAGAAGCCAAGGAGGAGGTATAACTGTGGGACTGCTAAATCTATGCACTAAAACTAAGAGGCGCTAATATTATCAGCAGGAAGAAAGGGAGTTAGCAAGGAAAGGAGCCAAGGACCCACAGGTCTGATGGGTAAAAAAAGAAGTCTAACATTGGAGATGGGAGAACATGGCCACTTTTGACTGCTACTGTCCCTGCAACATTGTGATTTGGAAACAAGGCCCCAAAATTTAGTTGGAATATCATCTATTAGTGCGAAATGACCAACCAATTCTTTGGCTCCACACTTCCCATACTTTTTTTTTACTGACATCAATAACATTTTGGCATGATTTCTAAATAATTGTTACAATCATTTAGCACTAAGCTGAACTGATCAAAATCTTCTGATTATGTTCTGATGGCTCATTAGCCCCAGGATAAGAATGACCATATGCACTTCATCAAGTCCCAGACAATACAAAAGAGTGAATATACTTCTGACCCTGAGTCAAACAGATATAAATGTTTATTATTTCAATTGTGATCCTAATAGCTGTCTAAAATTATCTTACTGGTAATTTTGCCAGTTACCATTGGTTAAAGGAAGGAGGCTTTTCTATTGTGATAGTAATGTTAAAAAAAACTATTGCATACCTTTCTCTGCAACGCTGGAAATTATATTGACCCATAGGCATATCCTAAAAGAGAATTAAGAGCATATGTCATCCAGCTACTCAGTATTATAAAAACATTCTTGATTCTGAATGCATAAGTTGTATTATATTACAAACCAAGGGCCAGGGTACAATTCTACCACCTCCCACGCAAAATTAAAATAAAACATATGCCATATGCCCCATTCATCATTTTAGGGAATCAGTGTGGTACCTAAGCAGTGCAGTCACATTTATGTCTAGGCAGCTGAGAACAGTAAGAACAGCAGTTGCATAAGCTACTTGAAAACAAACTACTCAGCTGACAAGCCTGACGAATTTATGAATTGAGGATCATAAGAGAGTAAGAACAGCTCTTATAGATCAGATCAAAGATTCATACAGAGCAGCATTCTGCTTCTAACAATGACTAACAAGCTGTTTCCTTGCCTACAGGACATGAAAGAAGAAATCACCCACAGTTTCTCTTCCAGTAACCAGTATCCAGAAGTACAGGAGCTTTCAGCATCTAGTAGCACTGTTTGGACCTTAGGGAGACTATAAAGTTTTGACAAGGGACAGTGGAAGAGAAAGGCCTTTTTCTTTTCTTTTCTCACTCTTATAGCACGGGTGGGCAACTTTTGTTTTGTCCAGGGGTTAACTTCTGTCCCTCCAGAACCCAGACCACAACCCCACTGCTGCACTGCTGATTTCTGCAGCAAACTGGAAAAAAATATTTAAAACATGCTTCTTTTGAAATGGAATATTCAGTTTGCTGCTGTTAGTATGGCTAATAGCTCTCTCCCAGGGTCTACAATTTATTAATTCACCACATCAAATTGATATGTCCATGTGGCTAATATTAAAAATCATTCCATGTGTCTGACAGGTTCACTGTAAGTGCACGTAGGCAGGAAGGATGAAAGGCGGAAGTTAGGAAAACTTTGGTCAAGCCAAGTGACTCAACCTGTTACGTAGCCAGGGACCCCTCGAAGACATTCTGACCATCAAACAGACAAAGGGCCCTTCGCACTGGTATGGTAGCTCAATAGAATCACAATCAGCCAGCCAAATGAGGGCAATTTCCACTCTACCTGTGCCTTTTGTCTCACTCGGGCAGAGTCATTCATGAAGCACCAAGAAACATTCAGCTGGAGATGTTTGTCATTGAAGGCTTTGATCTAGCCCTCCTTGCTATTGTTCTCCCAGGGAGAGAACTAGCCCTCCAGGTATATTTTTTCTATAAAACCCCCATGTTTTTATCTGTTTGGGGATTCATTTACATTTTCCTCCTGAATTGCTGTCACTCTGTTTTGCCTCAACCCCCCCCTTCCCCCGTTCTGAGTTTCATCGCTCTCAATCCTCAGTTTTCAACTTTGGCTTTCTGGGCATCAAGATCAGGTGGAGTATCACCTCAGAACACCCCAGAACAAAATCCCTATGAATTTTCCTTACTTTCTTCTTCATTAGTTCTTGAATGAGTGCGTGAGTGTGTGTGTTGTCGTTTGCTTTAATTACTGAGAGTTTAATAAAATCTTTAAACTGAACAACTTGCCTAGTTCTTGGCTTGGTCTGACCCTGTATACACTGGGTTACAAGATCCTGCTAAATTACCCTACCTCTCGTAAAGCTAAAGCAGTGCTCTGAGCTAATTTTCCTCACAATTTTGATAGCTTTTGGGAATCCCCTTAAGGGAGCCCCAAGCAAGCAGGGTAACACTGCCAATTTCAACAGGATGGTGTATGTGTGTAACAGCAGTGGGGTTGGGGTCGGGGGGGGCTGAGGCCTGCAACACTAGTCTTGGAGATCTGCACACCGTTTGCAGGACATATGATTTCCATCCATGCTTCACTATAGAGTGCTAAAGGACTCAATATCAAAATCTGGTAAGTTTATTATTGGATAGCTGTGGAGGCAATGAGGGAAGCTGGAGACCTGGAAAGAGAACTGGTGTGATTTTTCCCTTCCTTCCTTCTGGAACCTCACTGTACAATACAAGCATTCTGGGATACTATAAACTGTCTACAGCTTAGTCAGACCAATTCTCTCCCTTGTATTTTTCCTCTTGCTGCTTCTCAGCTGACATCCTCACTGATCTGCAACTTAGTTGCCCTTAAGATTTTATAGGTCCTGGAAACCAATGATGTTTGATGCTTAAGAAAGACATTTTTTTAATGTACAAATAAAGAAACTTCTGCATATCTCAGGAGCCCCTAGGATATGCAAGAAATCACTGTTTTGGCAGCCATCCATTTTGCTTTCAAACTGCTAGGCCTGGATGGGACCATTTGATATTGGAGGAAAGAATGTTATTACAGCCAAAGTTTGCATCAGACTCCTATGAAGAGAAGCAAGCTAGCTGTTAACAGTATTTTTGCTTTCCATTATCTGTGCATCTTGTGCACCAGTGGGGTCCCAAAATGGGTCCCCAGAAGTACTTCCCACATATTAATTTTACGAAAACATTTGCAGACATAAATGAGGCCAATAGGACAAATGGTTTCGAATTTCGTAAAAAAAAAAAAACATTTTAATAACAATGTTTGCTTCTCTTCAAAAATAATTCTGTAAACTGAAAAGATCTAGAAAGTCCATACCATGGTGCTGATTTTCCCATTTTCAGTAATCATGCTATCTCGATGGTGTAAGTGAGCAAATGGCTTGGCAGCTCCCCATGATTCCAAATACCTAGTCATACGAACAGATGCTCTCATTTTAGCTCCATCCAGTGTATTACGAGGTCGGAAATGATGCTGTGGACTGCGTTTTTCTTCCTAGTTAGGATGTAAATTGGACACAAAATTGGTGGTGACACTGATTCTGCATATTGTTCACTATTTTGCATCAGTTTATTCCAGTTCTGCTCACTGCTGGTGGAGTGGTGGAAGACATCAGTATTGAGAACCTTATTCAATCGTCTGTCTAACTCCTGATATTTCAAGGATATTTGAAATTTTTATTGGGGTATAAACTAGGTCTTTTAAAACGCCCCACAGAGATTCTTAGGAAGCTGAATTCTGAGATCAATATCCTCTGAGATCAATATCCAATATCCTACATTGTTTCAAACATATCCTTAGAAATCCAGCATGTACCAAACCCAAACAAGTACTGTAGAGCTATACAGCCTTGGTTTTGTAACAAAGATATTCAAATAACCCCAAATCAAAAAGGTTGCTGTATGTATACAGATATTCATTGTTATTATTTCTTGCAGAATCTAGGTAACAAAGGCAAAATGATCTAAACTATGCAAGAATGAAACCACTGTTCTTCAATGTTTGTAATATTTTGTATTTTTTAAATACACGAGACTCTGTACAAAATGAAAGAAGTACCACTAACCTTAGGATTGATTATAAAGTAGGTTTTCACATTATGTTCCTTGAGATATGGATCCCTTGCATCGCCATCCCCATCTTCCACTTTGTAAGCTCCATTCAAGTGAGCCAAGGTGACTGAAGTAATGTGAACACGGCTGAAATTATGGTTTATTTTAAAATGACCATTACACAACATTTAGAAGGCAACATTGCTTTTTGATCGTTTGCATTGGTACTGAAAACTATTTCCCACTTTGTCACAATTGTAGATGCGTAATGTACATAAAGAAAATGACAAAATATAAAAAATGTGGTTTTTTTAAATGGATGTGGTTTGCTACCGCACAAAACAAAAGCAGAGAAGTATGCCTTCTTTCCTTCTCTGTTTTTCCAGAAGAACACCAGAAAACAAACCTCAGTTTCTTGTATGTCCCAATCTTCTTAAGGGCAGGCAAGCTCCAATACACAAAAGAAGCTCTGCTGCCTCTAAAAAGCTTTCCAATGCAATGTAACAGTGGATAGCTCCACAGGCTGTTCCCTCTACTCATTTACTACACACATATCTACACATATATCCTTCTCCCCCTCAAAAAGAGGTGAAAGCAGCTTCCATCTCACTTGCAGATGCTCCTGTGTCTCAGCAGCTTATGGGAATCAGATCTGTAAGCTCAGCAGTAGAACAGTTGGTATGTGCTTCCAAAACACAATTTAGTTTCTGTCATTCAGGAGGAATCTATGCACTTATTGTGCTGTTATACCATATACAAAATGATGGCTCAGAGCAACTCAGTAGGGAAACATATATGAATTTTGTTAGCGGACACAATTGAGCTATTGTCCTGTTGGTTTCAGCTGGAGATTTGAGCATGTGCCCAGCTCTCTCTCTCTCTCATTCTTGATATCTAACTGAAAAGCAATGGCAGCTCATGAACCTAGTGGGTTCACTTAGGATTAGGAAAGTAAGATGATGTCCAGTATTAATGACAATCATATCAACTAAAAATACAAAATTTCCCTGTAACCCATGAAAACCAGAGAGGCATCAGCAGCAGCTGGCCTGATGCTTACAGAGACCTATAGCTTTATTCTTGCTTTCTGATTATCCCCTCTCCCCCATTAGCGCCACAACCTTCTGACATCATCTACATGCTTATTTATACAGGGGAAGAAAAAGGACTGAAATCCATGCCAAATGGAAACTGGTCTTACCCAGGAACTCCTCCAGCTTCCATGTGATTGGCCAGTGTAACATCATGTGACCATACATCATACTGCCACTTCTGTAGCCCAATCACGCCACAGAGGACATTTCCAGAGTGCACTCCTACTCGCATATTAATATCGACTCCCGTTGCATCTCTGACCTTCCTATTATCAAGAAATAATTATCATAGGTGTTGTTTTTGGACTTTTAAAGACCAAACAGAATTAAAGTTGTCTTCAGATGATTATTCTATTTAATGCACTGTTTTGATTCTATGCACTGCAAAAGTAGTACAGGTATACTTTCCATTAGTTTTTAATATATTAGCTTTTAATATAGCAACTAAGATGAACTGTTTGCTAAATGATCAGTCTTACAAATACTAATAGAAAAGCAGGCAAGATAAAAATGTAACTCAAAGTGACATAAGATTGTTTAGAAAGAAAGTAATGCCAGTTGGTAATGCCAGTTGGTCCAAAATTCTATGACCAGTCTATTGACCAGGACAAGTTACAAGGATGCATAACACCCTTGTTGCAATAGCCTCAGTGGCTGCCAGTTGTCAAATATTTGGTATATAAAATACATTGTTTTGTGCAGAGAAATATGGTGCCCTTTGTGCAAAACTTGACAATTCTTTTGACATGTTGAGACACATTTTCTGAGAATGACAAGAAATGTTGTAAATATTTTTTAGCTCCATATAGCACTGAGCCATTATCTTCATCACAAGATCAGAATGCCCCAGACTGGTTAAACAGATGAATGTGCCTTGCCTTTTCCTTTTGTTCTTTCCAAATAGGAGTTCTTTGCCATATACATAATGGATTTGCCTGCACCAGATTCTTCATTGGTCTCCATTGTATCTGAAACTTCTGAACAGCTACCCATCCTTCAACCTGATAAATGTATTTTTTCTATAAATAATTTTAAGCAGTTTCTTCACTATTTCCAATATCATTTTCTCAATATGAATTTATTTCAGAAAGTTATCCCAAGATCAGATGGAGATTACTTTTAAAAACACAAAGGAATGAACGAGGGAAATGAGTAACAGGAAAACAAGGAAGATTACATTTAAAAAACATGAGGACAATTTAACTGTTTTGCCTAATCCACAGAATTAAGATAAAATTGCTGATTGCACAACAAGCATTGAGAATTCATATGACTTAATGAGCACTAAGAAAGCTGGAGCTGCTTTGGAACAGATAATAAAAGATGTTGCCCATTGTGTGCTTATCAGCGCATGCAGGGTGTCCAGCAATGTTTATAATTTTAATTAAGATTTTGAATTTCTCAGGAAGTTTAAGGGAAACACCAGGTACTCTTGACTAAGGAGTAATCCTCGCATCACCTCTATCTGGCTGAGATATGTTTATTTACCACATCCTATCTTACACACATCCTCAAGGAGCAAAGGGAGGTATATATGCAGGCTGTTTCATTTTCTTTTCCCAGGATATAAACTAGTTTAGGCTGAGAAATGGTAACTGACTATCAGCTTTGTGGCTAAACAAGGTTTAAATTCAGCTTTTTTCTGTTGAATTCAGGTCCAAGTCCCTTAAGCTTTACATCGCACTGAGCCTCACAGTTAGGCATGAACTCGTGTAATCGCAAAATAGTTATCAGTGTACTTGGGAGGTATTGTTGTTATTATCACTAAAGGCCGCCTCCCCCTTTAAAAGCAGGACAAAATGGCCTGAATCCTGTTATTAGACCAGAGTAGACCTGTTCAATAAATGGGATCTACCTACGTGTTGGCTCACCTTTCAACAAGGTCATTCTGTCTTCCTACTTTCTGTTATTGAGTTTCCTTTACATCATTGCACTTTGTTGCAATTACCTCCACCAAAATCTGGATTGTAAGCTATTTCCCTTCTCATTTTGTTATGTTACTCAAAAAAACACTGTATACATTCATGCTGCTGTCTAAATTGTCTTGTACATGTTTTAAAATACAGTATTTTATCTGACTATGGCGTAAAAATATTTTATTCATTGTTTAGGACCAGGACTTTTAGACTAAGATCATGGGAGACCAGTGTTTGAATACCTGTTCAGTCATGGTGGCCTACTCAGTGATCTTGAGCAAGTTATACTTTCTCAGCCTATGAGGAAGGTAACGGCAAAGCCACTCTGAAGAAATCTTGCTAAGAACACCCTCTGCCATAACGTCACCATAGATCGGAAAAGACTTGAAAGCATACAACAAACAAACAAACAAAAACAACCCCCCCCAAAATAAAACAAAACAATCCTCCCATATGAATCTGTCCACGGCTAAAGATCTGCTTCTGCATGAAGAGCTAGGTACCTGTGAATATGGGATAGGGCTTTCTGTGTACTAGCATCTTGACTGTGGAATTCTTCCAAATCTTTGCTTATCTTTATATAAGTCACTAAAGCCTTTTTGTTCTGAATGGGTTTTCAGCTATTTTAAATGAATTCATGTCACTATTCTTAAGAGATTTAGATTATAAGATTCTTTCTTATTTCTTTCTTAATTTTTTGTGTTACAATGTTTTTAAAGTTTTTAAATTGGGAGCCTCCTTGGCAGCCCTATACAAGCTGAACGGTGATCTGAAAATAATTTAATAAATCAGCCTTCTGAACCTGGCCTCCAAATGCATAGCACCTTAACATCCATCTGTTCTGGCCAAAATGCGCAGTGATCGGGTATGCCGTGACACAGGTTTGGGGAGGACTATTGTATTTTTCAGTATGAGACACACAGATTTAAACCAACTGCAGGGGGGTTTATTAGAGTGGTGGTGACAGACTAGAATAATTTAAAATGTCTATACCTACTTTATGGCTTCACACATGTCGAGTCCCATTTTCACACAATTCTTGGCATGATTCTGAAGAGATATAGGGAGGCCGGACACACAGTAATAGCAATCTCCTAATATTTTAATTCTCATACATTCGTTTTCCTAAAAGGGAGAAAAAAAGGGGGGAAGGTAGGAAATGACCACAACGGCTAAATAAAGGTTAACAGAAATGCTGTGGTAGCTGAATGTTTCCGACAGCATCAGATATGCTCCACCTAAAGATAACTGGAGGAGGAAGATGACTGGGCTGGAATGTGCAGGCAGAGAAGAGCTGTGAGTGCTTTGTGCATCCCATTTCCACTGACCTACTTTCGCTGATGTGTTCAATCAGAAGCACACACAGGGTATACAATATCCAGGGACTTAGGAAATTAAATAAAAAACTCATCCTGCATGGTACAAAAATAGAGAGGTCCTTTGGGAACAGGTTTGAAATTTTAAACACAGGATATTTGTTGTTGCATCTATTAGACCACTTGGAAGAAGAATAATGCTTCCTAATTTTAGCCTTTGAAATTATATAGCTACTTCACTGAATAACTTTATTCCTCTGTACTAGCAGAGGTAACAGCTCTCCATGTGTTAGGCACCCATTAATTCCTCCACCACTACCTGGTGCTCTTCATTCCCCTCTTTTTTGCCCCTTACCTTTTTTTTTTTTTCCTTCTTGCCCACTTTTCTGTTCCACTCCAGCACTCATTCAAGCCTGTACTAGCTTTGTCTGAGTTAGAAACCACTGAGTTCCCACTCAATCTCAGTGCTCTTCCTCCCTGCTTCTCTTTCTCACTGATATTTCTCTCCTTCCATCCCAGCACTTGTTTAGCCTGTAACAGTTTCATATACATTAGAAAACCCTTAGAAACATCACACAGGCTAGAACACACTCAGGCTTTTTCTCTTTCCTCTTTTCTGCTACCCTTCCCTCCACTTTTGTTTCTTGCTGATCTTTCTCTCCTTCTATCTTATTCAGTCTTTTCCTCAGCTAAGCCCTTCTGTCTTTACTAGACACCCAAAGCCACTCAGCCACCCAGCCTCCCCCCTCTCTCTCTCTCTCTCTCGCATTGCTGCTAGAGACCCTGTAGCAAAAAGAATCTTCAAGATCTCTCCTTGCTTGGGGGAGGTCTGGCAGCTAATGTCTGGAGATGATACTTCACATTACAAACTGAATTTAATGAACGTAATGAATTAAGCTGTGAAGAAACACACAGCACTCAAGATGTCGTTGGACTCCCACCATCCTTCATTACTGGCTGTGCTGCCTCGGGCTGATGGAAGATGCTGTACAACAGCATCTGGATAGCTGCCAGTTGTCCACCTCTGAACTGAATCAAAAACTACGTAAGCCAGTTCAAGCAAAGAGAAAAGGACTATTCTAAGGCCCTTTCCGCACCTTACCTGCACCCTGCAATGTCCCAGTGTCATCCTGGCAGTGCCTTTGCCAGGATGGGAGTGTGCCCTGAAATCCCCCCTCTGCACCCAGCTGGCTGCCAGTGGATGGTAGCATTTGGGAAACACTTCCTCCTTCTGCAGTGCAGCTGGTCCCTTTCTATGCTGCACTGAGGAACGAAGTGCCTTGATAGCGCTTCTGCCCTTCCCACATGGCCCCAGCCTACATGATTGTCACGTGAAAGGGGCCTATTCTTGGGGGTTTTTCTAATAAGAGTATAACATCCAATCACAATAGGTGGGGATGCAACAGGAGTGGGACTGCAACGGCGTCAACATGTCCCCATGCCAGGATGGGGCCGTAGTGCGGAAATGCCCTAAGTGAGTTTCACAGCTCAATAAAGATTAAAACTTAGATCTCTTAAGCCCTAGCTTAACTTTTTAACTGCATTAGATCTCCCAACACTACAACCACTCTTATCACTATTAGTTTTCTCCTACGCAAGAAGATTTTTCTTCATACATTATTATTTTAATGTACAACATCCACCTGGAAATACAAAATGGTAAATCCAAGGAAAAGCTTCATTGCTTTGTATCACTGAATTTAAACTCTGCATATGGTGAGAGACAAGGCAAGGCAAGGCAGTCATAAATGAAGACTGCATTCTCAGCTATGTCCAAAAACCTTTGTGATGCATGGGTATTCTGCAGCCTACATGCATGGCTCTTGTATTATAAGAGCAGAGAGTATGAAAAGCATTCCTTTTAGCTCATTAAATTGAGCTTGAATCCAAATGTAATATACTATTCAGTGATGAGCAGTGATTCTGGAATTCAAACATATTGTCTTACAGCACTATGTCAACTGCTTTCAGCACTACTATAACTTGAAAAAACTTACCTATACAACTGAATAAAAAACCAATTAGAATGATGATATAACTGATAGAACAATGTGTTCTCTGAGAGACTGCCAGATCTTTTTTCTTAGTGCTTTCCCAATTTGTTATTCCATAATGCGAAGGTAATAAAAATTACTGAACTCCACAAATTTCTTCTACAAAGAGATTTTTGTATTATTCTTACAGAAAATTGCTGTTTTACCATCCCCAATTCTTAAGAACAAGCTGTGGTGACATGTTCCTCCCTTCTCCCAAGACTGTGACAAAATGAAAATGCAAACGGAGATGCAAGGTTATCCTTGTGGCTGTGAAAACTGCTTTTGCGTTTTTGGAAACTGAGGAAAACAGCCCAGGACAACAATCCCATTTTCATTCACTTGTAATCAATAATGATAATAAGATAGTAACTATAGTGAAGCAGCAGCCATTATCAAAGACCTCACAGTTACTTACTTTTGCAATTTGATCAAATTTGCCAAAGAGCTCATTCAGCATGTGCACCAGTTCTCCAGGGGAACAATCACTAGCCAAGCGAGTGAATCCCACAATATCAGCGTATAAAATGCTGCAAGTAAAATAATTGGCATTTAAAAATTTTCCTAGCTTAGGAATGCAATATTTTCTTTACTGTAAGATTTTAAAAAGAAAAAAAAGAATCAAGAGTGCAAAGATTCATCCAAAACCTCCACAGGACCAGATTCAACAGGATTACAACCCCATTTTGGAATGAAACCACTGAGGTCCAGTTCACATAGCTATTTTTGGTGGCCTGGTAGAATGGTTTGCTGTGATCTGGTCTCCAGATCCCCCTGTTAGTGACATTTCAAACTATGGTCCTGAGATCATCTCCCAGAACTTCCAGAATGTTTTGTGGCTCCCCCAAATCCACTAGAACTGGAGCTTGAGATGGAACTCCTAGAGGACCTCTCAGAAGAGGAGGAAAAGTTACCAGCTACAAAAGTAAGGAGTTTGTACTACAATCTGAAGCACAACTTAGAAAAATTACAGTTCGGGACAACAACAGTGGACACGATGCTCAGAGGTTCTGGGAACTGTAATCTAAAAAATACTTATTTAAGCTCCACTCTGAACTGAGCTATGCATCAGCCATGACAATCCACTATTTAATGGAAAAGGAGAGAATACACACTAAAAAGCAAGTCATTGCTGGCTAGAGTGGATGGGAGTTTCAGGTCAACTGCATCTGCAAGGCCAACCTTGCTCTAGATACCAAAGGTAATTTCAACTAAGCATTGCAACATCTTCCGCCATTGGGATCTCTTGCTTTTGGTTCTCTCAAGTCTTGCAAAGTCTATTGCTATGAACCCTGTTGGTTCCCCAGAACTTTTATGGCGGACCTCTTAGTCTGGAATCTAACACCTGCTATTCAGCAACTATAGCACATAGTGACCTGTAAACTCTCACTTGGCTAAAGCAGGCCTGGGTCACTGTTCCATCACATTTCTATCTATATATCCTAACAAGCTTCATAAATGAAGAACCAGACACTGTTGATTCCAACTAGATTCCAGCTATCATGACCAACAGCTACTGACACCAAGATATCATTTTGTAAACTTCATTGAGTTTCACATCTTGGGGAAAGGTGGGATATAAAGTGGAGGAAGACAAAGATAAGGCAGTCATCATTCAATATCTAGAGGGAGGCTCAAGCTCCCTACCCCATTCTTGAGACTGTAACATATTTCAACCTTCCCACACTGAAACGTAGCTGAAAAAAGCTATGCTAATGAACATTGATTATAGCAGCACAACTAGTTATTGTATATTAACCACAGAGGGTTTTTTCTTGTTTCCCATATTTTCCAAGAAAAATTAAAGATGATTTGCTGAAGAAGTAACACTTCAGCCTCTTGATTGGCTGTAAACCTGATATGCCAAGTTAAATACAGCTGCCTTTCCAAAACAAATGGTTTGCAAGGTTTGCAAAAGTTATTCTCTTAACAGTTCTGTGTAATCAGCTTACAATATCTGTAAGTCTGATTATTTTAATAGATAGAGAGACAGACAGAACAAGCTTACCTTCTCCATCCAGATTCTGTACACTATGAAGAAAACGATTTGCTACTGATATTGAGTAAAACATTTCAGCATCAATAACTGTTAAGTGTTAGTATCAAACAATACCTTACGTTGGTGTGCCTTTTGACATATAAATTGTGAAAGTTGTTTGTATTTTCCAGCTGGCCTGCTTTGGGACCTTGCAACCTCTGAATAATCTCTGCTTTCATCTCCATGGCTATGTGAGCAGGAAGCAGAGAAAGGAGGAGACGTTCCTGCATTTGAAGAAGGAAAGACAAGAAAGTCCAAAGCTGAGCTCATTTCCTGTGACTAACAGTAGCACAGATGTTGTCCCATAGAGACTTGGGACACAAACCATACAATATGCACTGTCATTTGTAGTATGTCCCCAAATTTTCTTTTTGAAGTTTACAGAATTTGCAACCTTCAGCGGAAGACTGGTACAGCAGGAGAGAGACTTCTTAATACTTTATAAGGCTTTTCCAATGGTAGGCAGAGGGGGACAAGAGAAGGGATGAAGTATGTGCTGTGCGCAGATACATGCAGACACACTCTGTTCACAATCATCCCTATCTTAAATCAATCAAACAAAAAAAGTCTCCAGGGCTCAGTTACATGTATTTCAAAATGTGTTTTCCATACTGAATATACATACCTCTGCACAGGAAACACGTTTTCAGCACAGATAAACCGTGTATTTTTTTTCATAGAAAATTGTTTACTACACAGAAAACCATTATGTGTTTTGTGCACAGTAAGGCCATTTGTATTTCTCCACAGGAAAAAAAAAGTGTGTATTTCTACTCAGAAAGCATGCTTTCTGCACTGGAAAAAATGTATTTCTGAACAGAGGAATATTTCCTGAATCTCGAAGAGACTGGGAGCCACACAGAAATCTCCATGTTCTCTGTCCAGTAGGGAAAATCCTGCAGAACTTGTTATTAACTGTGAGGACGATGAACACAAAGATTTAGTACAGGAGACAAACTACTAGTACAATACATAGTACTTGACTGGGGAAAACCACAACACATATGGCAAGCAAGCAACCAAAAACAAGGTAGCTGAATCTGACTCCAGCACAGTTGCTGACCTCCACAGGTGGACCCTTACTGTGTGCCAATTTCTAACACCAGGGTCAGCATATGTCCTCCTTTTCCAAGACATGTCTTCCTTTCCAGAGCTAAAATACCTGTCCTCCAGCTTCCCAGACAAGTCCTCATTTTCAGAGCTAAAATTTCTGTCCTCCAGTTTCCTGGACACATCCTCTTTTTCAAAGCTAACATTTCTGAGTGAGCAGATTCTTAAAATGTCCAAGTTTTCTTACAAGGTTCAGACTGGAGGAAGCAGGCAATCAGGTGGTAGAGCTCAGAGGAGGCGGAGGAGGGGGAGGGGGAGGAAGAGAGAAATGCCAAGTTAAAGCAAGATGAGGGAAGGCCCCTAAAACAGCCACCTTCGCCCTGTGGGGGCTACCGAGTGATTCACCAGCTTCCAACTGAGTCAGGGCTGCCTGCTGCCACCATTCTAATTCTCTGGATCACTGCCCTCCTCTGTCCTGAGGTTAGAGTGCATCAGGGAGGAAGATCGTGGAGAGGAGAAATGTACCACATTGCTGTAATGGTGCCCAGCTGCAAGGAAGGTCTGCCCTGTCTGTTGGACTGACTCAACTGAGGAGCAGAGGTTCCTCTCACAATTGCCCAGTGCTTATTGGCTAGTTTAAGCAAGAGTCATCATAGTGATCGGTGGTTTGAAGTACAGTAGTCAGTCAATAAATGTGTCCTCTTCTTTCCTGTTCAAAATATGGTAACCCCTATCTAACATACAAGCCAACGTGCAAGCAAAGGGCTATGTAACTTCTTGTCCGCAGCACAAAATGGTACAGCAGGGATGGGGATCTTGTGGGCCTCCAGACATTTTTGGAATGAATCTCCTACCATCCGTCATCACCAGCTTAAGCTGCCTAGATCTGATGGGTGTTGCAGACGAATGAGACTTGGAAGGCCACATGTTTGCCATCCTTATAGTAGTGGTTTTGGCAAAACCCCTCTTGTCAGAACTTTTCCACCTTATATCATCTCAGAAGTGAGTAGCTGAAGTAAAAAGGTAACTGAAAACTTTTTTGTTCTGAGAAGCTTGCAGATAGAGATTGCAACGTGCAGAGTTTTACTGACTTATTATCTTTTGTCTATTACAGATTTGCTTAGATGGTTTTAATTCTATAAGCAGTTTAAATTGAGTAATTACTCTGAGTAAGTTTAATTTATGCCTTTGTAAGCCCTTTTATACTATATTTCTTTGTATTTTTAGCTAACTTGAACCCCAATTTAGAATAAGAGATGGGGTATGGATGTTGTTACTCTTCAAATGTAACAGTTCAGCCCACTTCAAAATATGCTCCATGTTAAAAAAATGTTGTTTATGTGGTACTTATGTGTCACCTATAAGGCACAGCCATCACACACTTCCTCTAAATCCTTCCTCAGAAACCAACCTCCCACTTCCTGCTGTGTTTAAGTGGGAAGAGGAAGAGGTTCAAAAGACACAAGCATTCACTGTATTTGTCATAGCTGAAGCAGCTTTCTTCCTCTGAGGCTCTTTCAATGCAAAAGTTTTGTGCCTGTTCTAATGTGGGAAACACAGAACATGCTGCATTTCCAACAGATACATGACAAGGCATTGCTGTGCTTATTTATCCTCCATAGCTTATTATGCAAAACATCTTATGACCCTCAGGCACATCACTTTCTCAGAACCAAAGCACAGTTCTGATACAGAGGCCAACAAATTTCCATATATCAATGCTAATTCATTTGTCATCACTGTATAAATCACAAAGTTGGGGAAACAGCCCAGATAGCTTGGCATTGTCCCTCCCAAAGAAGTATTAGAAGAACAAAGTGAAGCATATTCTTTTACTAAAAACTTCCATCCTGCTTATTTCTCTGCCCTATTAATGCCAACATGTCCCCATCTGCTCTGCTCCTTTAACTCTACCATTCCAGCCAGATGAGAATCCTACTTGCTTAAATAATTTCCTTTTCTCTTCCACTGACCCTTATGCCTGGAGCTCCATCCCAGAAAATGTACTTGCTGCTGCTTCTTTCTCTGTCCTGTGAAATCTGTTAGACTACAGCTTCTGGTCTTTCTGACCACTGGCCATTCTCACTGGGAAGGACTCCTGAGAGTTGAATTCCAAAATATCCACAGGTACCAGGCTGGGAAAGGCTGCCCTTAGACCTAGCTCTTCCTTCTTTCCATTTTGCTTCTTCTTTTCAAAATTTAGAACATACGTGTTCTGTCTATTTGCTTATAATTTAAAGGGGGAAAAAAGATAATGCTATAAAAATAGAACTTAAACGAGCCTATTTACTCCACTTTGACTCAGCTTTATTTTATCAGCCTAGAATCTACAGTACAATCCTAAACACAATAATGGAGAGGCACACTTCTCAGAGCAGGGAGTTGAATGAGATTTGCTCCCTTGGAAGAGTGCTTAGGAAGCCACAGAGTATGAAAAATGGGGAAAAGAATGTTTCTGAGATGTGTTTATGAATCGAAATCAACTTTATTGGAAAGGTAAAGCCATGACATTACCTCATCCATAGCCACAGCAACTCTGCAGATCCTGTCCTCACAAGTCCAGAGCTAGAAATTAACTTGCTTTTCTAATGGGTTACATTTGTAACTAGTTAATTTTTGCAGTAATGAGCTGAAAGTGTGAGTTTGGCACAGGTTGCCTCTAACAGACAGGACTATAAATCACTGCTTTTTAGTGAATGTTCTGATTTCTGCCTGTTAACTAATTACTTTGAGCAACAAGAGTGAGAAAAGGAGGGGTCATATAGCAGGCTGCAATTGTTAGGTAGGGACACCTAACTAGGTGAATGACTCCTTGAGAAATGTGACAGCCCCATCCTATCTCTGATTTGATTGTATTGCTGGTGGGAGGGGCGGGTTGTAGTTCAAGGCCTCTGAATGGGAAGAATGTGATAGGGAAGGATTGTTTTGTAATAACTGTTGCTCTTTTCTCAGAATTTCCAAGATGAAATATCTGAATTCACCACTTGAGTGAATGAGCAAACACTTTCTTGTATCTTTCAATATCGCATTAACGGCTAGTTATGACTGACTTCACAAGTTACCTTCCAAAGTGCTATAAAGTGATGAGTGATCAGAACAATGAGCAGAGTAACTAATTCTTTTTAAAGAATAACATTCCAAGCTCTACACAAGTTGATATTTTTCTGTCTGTGCTTGTTAAATACTTGAGGAGCATGACTTATAAGATGATAAGCTGGAAAGCACAAGTGCCTGGGGGAAACATCATTTCTGTTAAAATATGAAACGAATGCTATATTTATAGGCAGTAACATTCAATAGTGTTCTGAGTGCCCTGATCACTGTGAACGAATGAGTGAATGAATTAATACGCAGGGACTTTGACACAAACACCTTCCTGTCACAAAAAATTGTTGCTGCTTCTTAATGACTGTGTTGGTAATTACCAACTCCTGAGTTGGTAATTCAACTTCAAGTAGGGCAGAGACTCTTGCCAGATGTTAAATAAAGGTCAACTACAAAGATCAAACTATACCTCTTAGCATCCAAATGCATCACTGCCTCTCTAAAAATTGCAACTAAACAGAGGCTGCAACGTAGATGTGTGTGTGTGTGTGTGTGTGTGTGAGAGAGAGAGAGAGAGAGAGAGAGAGAGAGAATGACTCTACCTCCATGCTGTTTTCCTGGTAAAAATTGCAACCCCCCACCCAAAATGTACACTGGTATTTACCCTGGTAGCACAACACAGCTCTCTTAGGGATTTCCTGTTTCCATACGCAATGCCATGTTGCCTCTAGTTACACTCTATTTCTATATTTGTAAATAAAACAAATATATACCAAGTCTCTGGCAGTCTCTTATTCACAGGAAAGTAAATCCTGTAGTGTCACCTCTGATTTCTCATTGCTCCAAAGTGGAAAGCACAGACCAATGTTTGGATTTTATGTAATAATTCATTGTGATAACTTTTTGCAAGTCATGAAGCATTTTTTTTTTATTTGTCCTTCAAGCTGCCTGTCTTTGCTGGAATGAAACAGCATTTTCAACTTGCACATTCCAGTAGATTTAGAATGAAGATCTCACCTTTTGAAGATGTTTGGCAAAGCAAGTTGAAAACGTTCTTTCATTCTAGTAAAGAGAAGTATTGCTTCAGTTACACATCTAGCATCCCACTCAGTTATTTTATTCATTTAAACCTGTCACAGCTTCTGAGCCCTGCTTCTAAGCCTGTTATTATTAGGACTTTGCCTCCTCCTTGGAAGTGACATTCAGTGAGTTCTTAGATAACAACACTGCCTCCTGCTAGAATCTTTCAAAACATCTTATAAGTCATAGGATGCAAAACACCTGAAATGTACAAGAGTAATTATGCTAACTGCTTGTCAATGTCAAAACTAGGAATGAAAGTTTCAAAATTGCTTTAGTGTATTTTCTGCAACAGCTTATCAGGGGCAAACAGTTTTATAGGGTAGTTGAAATATATCGCTAAAGGATGGGGCATATCTACACTTGCTTTCTGTACCATACAAAACAGAGAGAGAGCTGTGTACGTACTTTAAATTGATCACATAAACAATAAATGAGCTGGAAGGCACAGGCATGAGCTCATTCTACATTCTAACAATGTGTCAAGAGAAAATCTTGTGGGCCACTACTGAGGGAAACCTTGACACCTGGGCAAAGCTTTGTCTTTACCATTCCTTCTCACTTCCTTTTCTAGTTGGACATACATCTTCAGATAGCCATCTCTAAACACTCTCCAGATGTTTGGGAAGGACAACTCCCACAACCCCACACCTTTGCTCACACTGGCTGGGGCTGCTGGAAGTTGAAATCCACGACATCTAGAAAGCACAGACTGGGAAAGCTGCCCTAGAATATCATGGGGGGGGGGGGTGCTATCTTCTCCTGCATCCTCCTCCTGTTGTATATAGCATACAACCTTTCTGCATGCCACTTGCTACCCATTGATATTTTTAAAGTCCAGATTCTACAGAGATAGGGAAACAGTGGTTCTTCAGGTGTTATTGGGACTCTCAACTCCTAATTGGTCTAACTAATATGATCATTCGTCATTGGTGGTATGGAGCTGTAGCTCAACAAATCCAGGGGCACACAACTCTGGTCTAGAGTGAGGAACTCCAGCCCCATAAAACAAGCCACAACAAGTGGGAACTATTTAGACGGGGGTAAGTAATTTCTGGGGGCATCTTGGCTTACTGGCTCATCTTCGAGATTCCATCATTTGTCACTAAGGCCCTGGGGTATTCATTTAATGCAAGGGTAGATAACATCAGAGGATCAATTTTCCATCACCAACATCTGTCAAACCAGTTCCTCTTGATCAGATAGAGAGGCAGATACACAGACAGGTTTTTGTCTAAATCAAGATATAGGAGTGTTTCAGAAAATTTAATTCCTAGAGAATTCTAGAGGCTTGTGATGCAGTAGTCAAAAAGCCAACACAATTCTAGGCTGTACCAGTGTGAGGATGTACCTTCATCCTGCCACACTAGGTACCTGTTCATGGTATTGTGTTCAAAATACAATAGGAGCCTTTACAGCTTCTTACAGCAGAGTTTGAAAGTATTGACATGTATCCACTTTTCTACTGACAAAGCAACCATTCATAGTGTATCTGTTTGGGACAATCAACACTTGTCACATCAACAGATAGGATGGGTGAGTTTCCCCAGGCTCAGAGTCACCTTGCTGTAGCCATTACGAAGGGAGATAACAACGGAAGAGTAAGAGAATGTTGTGAGAATGCCTGGATAAGCGATGTACACATCCTGGCTCCCAAGACAAAAAGTACGTGAATACTTATATACCTGGAAATTGCAACAAATGGGGGGTGATTTGACATGCAAGATGATAACCAGTCTTAAAGGGCCTTCTGGCACTGTGCTGTTATAGTGCTATTATTCCACTTTCAAGATCCTTTGGAATCCTGGGGTTTGCAGTTTAGGGAGGGGCATTTAGAATTCTCAGCCAGAGAGCTCTTTGGCCTCAGTAAGCTACAAACCCCAGAATTCTACAGGATGTTGAAAGTGGAATAATAGCACTATAACTGTCTAGCCTTAAAAATGGCCAAAGGAATTCTATCAGTAATAACAATGATTTTGCCACCTCGCACCCTTAACCTAAAAACAAGAGTTCTGTGGCTGTGGATGGGACAGGGCAATATTAAAGCAATACGTAACTGAAAGTTGAAGGAATGTTACATAACATAG
>CAOKZL010002335.1:0-209426 GCA_948472985.1 Iguana delicatissima | reverse complement strand
TGTATGTGTGTGTGCTGTATGGGTGTGCAACCTCCTATAAAATGCAACCACACGCATAACAGTATTTACACCATCAAAAGCCACCAAAAGATTCCCGACCAAACAAGCTCCCCAATGGTGGGAGTTCTTCCAGAGGAAGAATTCAGATTAGACCATTCCCCAAGACTACCAGCATTCTGAAGCAGCCAAGCCCCAACAGGGTGGACCATGTAATTTTAGTGAACATCCTAGAAACCAATTTGTACTACTACACCTGGACAGACTGTTGCTCATCCTTGAAAGTCCACAGGCGGCCTTTGGCATTTTTGCAATCAGAGGTCAAGATTTGCAGCTCTGCCTCGGCCAGGAGAAGCTGCTTCCGGCAGCGCCAGTAGTTCAGCAACAACTCAAAGAACTCATGCCTGTCTTGATGTGCCACACTCCCAAACTCCTCCACGTAGGAATCTACATTCTCCAGCCAGGAACAGGGCTCAAAGACCTTCAGCTGCTCTTTGGTAAAAGGCACCAGCTCTGGTTCCACTGGAATCTCTGGATACAGTCTCCCTCCTTTAGGTAACTGGGTCTGGATGGAAAGTTCAGACAGCCTCTCACTGAACAGCTCTAACGGTAGATCTGGATACAGTTTTTTGAAACTGGAGTTCGGAAGGTGTTCTTTGGCTTCTTTGCTGCAGACACTGATGGAGGCAGGAGCCTCTTCTGAAGAAGAGCCAACTGCATCATTCTGAATGTTCCCAGTTTCTGGCTCCTGTCTACTTCCTCCTGGTGAAGAAGGGGCACAAGAAATCCTACTGTCTGACAGGCCACAGTTTGCCTCTTTTGCTTCCACGAGGCTGCCCTGAGCACTGGCTCTTTCTCCCCCAGTGCCACCTTCCACCTGTAAAGCTTCTTCTTTGAGTTCTTCCACCAGCCTTGGGGGCTTTGTCACGGGGGCTGCTGAGGATTCTTCACGACCAAGGGTTAGCATGTTCTGTGGGGCAGGAGGCACATTTTCTCCTTCTTTCACTTCACTGTACAGCATGGATTCTTGAAGGTGTTCCACCTGGGATTCACGGGACTGAGAAGATCTTTCTTCATCTTTAACTGTGCTGGGAAGGAATGGTGGGGTTACCATTCTCTCCTCCTCTTCACATTTTTTCTTTTTCTCCTGGTAGAAAGAAAAGGAACAAGTAAACTTGAGCATCTGAGCAATAACTGTGCACTAGCAAATCAAGTGTAATTGAAGAACCAGTAACAATTCCCAAAACAACAAGGCTAGCAAGTTGTTCTATTTATGCCACAAATCAGCCAATAGTCATAATCATTTTTCTTAAACATCTTTTTCTAAGAAAGACTCAAGCCATCTTACAAACAAAAAAATCAAAATATATAAAGCTTGAAAACAAATATACCATATAAAATTACATCCCTCACTTGGCATTAGGATATTTAAAAACTGGTCAACTGTAACCTTTCAAATGCCTGTGCATAATAATGTTTTCTTTAGTTGTTTTACACACGTGACTGCCAGCCTTTATCGCCTGTTCCCAGGATAGGTTACCACACATTAAAACAATAAAATGCTGTTTGGTTTGGAGGGTTCATCCTTTAGCTGTCAGCCCTTTTCACATGCACATGTGTGCATTCAGGTCTTCTGATTTGTTCTGTGGGTGTTCATGTTTGCTAGTCTTTTTATAATGTTTCACTGTATGCTTTCAATGTTTTAACTTTAAGCCACCTTGATATTGCTGGGACAAGTGGGATAAAAACACTTCCAACAAAAAAAGTTCCTACTCTTTCAGTAGATGGCTCTTGCTTGCCTCATCATGCAATTCTCTTTAATGCTTTTGTTTTTTAAGTTGAGGAGCCAACATGCTGACTTCATACCAAGAGTCTGCTGAAATACCATGTGAGAATCACACTGCTGCTGGAAGGGATGTAGGAGAACATAATCACCTTCCCGCCCTTTTTTTCCTTTGTGGACCAGCAGTGTGCAACGTGCAGCTATGCGTCCTGCACGCTGCTTCACCTCAACATATACCTATTTTTCATAACCAAAAGAGGACTTCCAGATGCTTCTGGTTATCTCAATCAATATTTTTTGGTCCCTACTGGGTTTCGGAGGAATAAAATTTGATTCCTGACCCTGCTGAAGTTGCCTACTCCTATTTTGTTTGTTTGTTGTATGTCTTCGATTCTGACTTATGGTGACTCAAAAGTGAACCTATTATGAGGTTTTCAGGGGGCTGAGAGTGTGTGATCCACCCAAGGTCACTCAGTGGGTTTGTATGGCCAAGCAAGGAAATCGAACCCTGGTCTTCAGAGTTAGTCCAGCGCTCACATCGCACTGGTTCTCAATATGAATAGTCGCGAAATGTAATTACTGCATGGTCCTAAAATGTTAAGAAATAAATAAATAATAAGCATGGACAATCAAGCCACTAAACCACGCTGGCTCTTCTACTCTTATTTTAGGTAGCAAAGGAACTCAGCCCAGAAAGGGAATCAGACTTCATGAACTACCAAGGCATTCCAACACAGAATTCTAGGGTACTCATTACTTTCCTAAACAAACAACCGAAAGCATTCAACAAAAAGAAATGTCTACCCAGACCTGGCCCAAGCCATTTTGCTGCCTGAGGAAATGGTACCCCCTTTCCGTACACAGACTCCAGTCAAGGCACAGAATATTAAAACCAGACAATTCATTCTGACGTGCAAGGTAAAAAAAAATCACTTCTCTGTTGTCTCACAGTAAATGTATAATAACAAATTTAAAAAATAACCAGTTTCTGTCCCTTCAGGACACCTCAGATTAACTGCCTCTCTCTGCCTAACGACAGGGCCGGCCCTGTTTCTGTCCCTTGTGAATTCAGACACATGATGATGAACACAAAGGCCAGAGGCAACGCAGAGGACATTTATTCATCTTTATGACAGAATTTGGCAAATGCAGCAGTTCTCAACTTATACCGGCCGCCTTCTTTCTTCTCATAAAGCTTTCTTCTAAAATGGCTCAGAAGCGGTGGGGGACACAAGCCCTTAAAGAGCACAGCCCTCTCTGTGTTCGCGAAAGCTACTCGCTGGGAGCGACAGTGGGCGCAGGAGTCAGACGACAGCACTAATGAACACTGGGAGGAAGGCTGATCTACCGTGCTTCAAACACGCTTCCGCCCGCCACGACCCCTCAGCCGCAAAATGCGTGGCTTGCCAGTGTGGCAAAAGGTGGGCGGGACTGTCACAAAAGGAGCGGAGTAGAGGTGCCTTGTGCCTCCCAGGCCAGTGGAGCGAGGAATCCACTCCGGCCTCCACTCCAGCTTCTGCAGGACTTATCCAAGGGGCCGAACCACACTGCCAAAACAGGTTCAGCAGTACGGCTGGCCCGCGGGTTCAGACTAAAATCCGGAGCGGACTCGCTGCCCCGGCGACATCAGGACCGCCCCCTGCCACGGCCACAGAGCGCCTGCCCCCGCCCCCATCCCCCGCAGCGGTCCAGCAGGTGAAGGAAGCCCTCTTCAGGGCTCCAGTGGCCCCCGGCCGAAAAGCCCTCCGGAAGGCTCGGGAACTCCTCTGCCCTTTTCCAGGCGTCGCCGCCAGCGCTCAGCAGCTGCGGCTGCCTCGGCGGAGGTCCGGCCGCAGCTCCCAGCGAGCGGCGACGCTCGCTGGGCGACCTCCGGGCAGCCCCGCGCCCTCCCAGCGGGCGGGCGGGCGGGGCAAGAGGCCGACGCGCGCGCCCTCTCCAGCACCGCTGCGGCAGCGCCGCGCTTCCACCTTCAGCGCTGGGCCTCGCAGCAGCCCCCGGATCCCGCGGGACGTTGGACGCGGAGCCACAGCGCTGCACGGGCCCAGCGTGGCGGCGGCGGCGGCGGCGGCGGGTCCCTCAGGGGCGACAGCGGGCGCCCCTTGCCCAGCTCCGCCACTCCCTCCCTGCCTGCCAGCCAGCCAGGAGGAAGGGCCCTCCCCACGGGCGAGGCGGGGCCGCGCTCTCCAGGCGGAGCTCCCCCGGGGAGTCGGGACCGCCGCCGGGGCGAGGAAGCGCTTCGCCTGCGGAGAGCCCCGCGGGCCGCCAGCCCCCGAGCGCCCCGGGCAGCCGCGGCCTCGGGGGCGGGGACGCTGGGAACCGCAGTCCAGCGGGGAGGGAGGGAGGGAGGGAGGGAGGCTGGCTGGCTGGCTGGCTGGCTGACCGCTGCGCTGCGCTGCGCTGCGCTGCGCGGGGCCGCTCCGGGCGGAGGCCGGCTTACCTTGGCCTTCGGCCGCCCGCTCTTCGGCCGGCCCCGGGGCTTCACGGCCTCCGCCATCGCGCCCGCGCGCCCCGCTTCCCTCCTTCCTGTTGTTACCGCGCCGGCTCCGCCTTCTCCACGCCCGGCGGGAGGGTCGCGCGAAGGCGCGCCCACGTGAGCCCTTGGCCACGCCCACTCCTTCGCCCATAGAGATAGGGGACGGCACCGTGGGGAGACCACCCGCACGATGGCTGTCTGCGCCCTTCAAGTCTTCCATGACTTACGGAGACCCTAAGGCGACCCCATCCCGGGCAAGAGGTTTGCCTTTGCCTTCCTCTCTGAGGCTGAGAGAGTGTGACTTGCTCAAGGTGGGCTGCCGTGGCCGAGCCCTGGCTTCCCAGCGCCCAGGCCACAAACCACTACCTCTCACCACGTACAAACACACACAAAAAAACCCACCAAAATTTGGGCGCGCTCTTCCTTTGCATCTATTTTGTGGCGGTAGAGAAACCGTGTTGAGGCGAAACGCCACGTCTTCTCATTTCTATAATTTCGAGGGTGGGGGCAGAATGTATCAAAAACTGCCGCCCCACACAGTAGGGCAGGTAGTCTAAGATTTCTTTAGTCTGTTGTCTCCTTTCTCTCCGCCAATGGCGACTGAGAGCGACGAGGCAGCTATAGGTGCCGGGTAGGGTCAAACATAACAAGAAACGCTCCCGATTCAAGCACTCTCTTTTGACCATCGCCCCCTGGGGGCAGCGGGCGGAATGGCACCCTCGGAGGACGCCGAACGGGGAGCAGGGCCGCCGGACGGAAAACCGCGCAGGGCTCTTGCGCCTCGGACGCGGTTTTCTGAGGCGCAGCCGTGTTGTCTCTTAAACTCAGCGTAGAGAGGGGGTGGAGGAAGGGGGAGAAGCACTGTGGTTTTTATTTTTGCATTAGCTTTCGCGGGCGTAAACCCGCTTTTTAGGTGCTGCAGCCAAGGAGCTGAGTTTATCACCAGAAAAGCTCGTGCAAAAATAAAAACCAGCTAGTCTTAAAAGTGCTGCCACCTATATTTTATTTTATTTTATTTTATTTGCCCCCCCTTCCTTACCTCTTCTCATACCTTTAATGGTTGCGGCCAGGGATAAATGTCAGCCAGGTTCCAGTGCAGCGGGGACATAGAGGCAGTGAGACCTCGAAGGTAAGGGAAAAGAGTTTATTACAAGAAACGGCGGGGCTGCTTGACTGGAAAGTGTCAAGAGCCCCGAGTACAGTGTGCAAAGTGATTTTATAGCACTTCTGACACACAGAGACATTTCCTCTTGCCCCTCCTTCGCAGAGGTTTTGCTGTAGCTCTCGCTTTCCCCTTGTCTCTCAAGTTGTTCACATTTCAGAAAATAGTTTACAAAACATCCCAGGCAAGGATGCCCACCGCGACCTAACCTTGTATGGGAGACAGGAACTCTGCTGAGCCTTGCTGGCGCAGCATATTGCAAAGCACTCTGACTTGCCACACACTTTTGGAGGATTTCTTTTAACGCTTTTATAGAGTCTTACGGCTACCCAGACTGACCCTCCTTCAAAGCCCACTTCACCAGCATGAGCGAGGTCTGCTGACGTTCCCTCTTCCGCTCAACTACGCAGGAGCCCTCTCCGGCTTTCAGTCCTCCAACCCGAGGCGTGATGCACCAGCAGTTCTTTCAATCACCCCTTTTTCCCCAAAAGCGAGAGGTGTTGATCCTGAAACTTCCCCAGAAGTCACAGAATGATGAAGAGCTGGAAGCATAAAAAGGAGAAAGAGAAGCGGGTGAGAGGGATCCAGGAGCACCTTTAAGAGCTGGTTTATTTTAGCAAGAGTTTTTGTAAGCGATAAACAACTTCAGACAGAAGTGTTTCCCATCTTTTCCCCTGGTCTACCCTGCAGGGCTGCTAGAGACTCAGCACCCTGGACAGTTCAGTTCACAGAGGGTGCTGCCTGCTGAAAAGGTCCAGGCTGAAAGAACTCTGTCTTTCTGCATTTGTTTAACTGAAGTTCCTCCATTTCGAATTCTAGTCAATTTTAAAGGTTGTTCCTGTTGTCAGTGCCTCGTCCTACTTAAAACTGTGCTGACATTAATTGGCAAAGTCAGTGCCTGGGCTCCCGGCGCTCTCCGTAACAATATCTCTTATACTTTACTGCCGAGTGAATGCATGTCTCATTCAGGGTTCACTGTCGATTGTTAACCAGAAGTTACTTTATTAGTAATCATGTATCAAAACTTTGGTCCCAAGAAAGTAATGATTCCTGCACACGCATGGAAAGTTTTATGAGATCATTGTCACCTTAACCTATAAACGCCCCTCCTTTTTTTACAATAAAGGGTTCTTCTCTTTGCTTGTGTAAGAAGCGGTTTTGACTGCGTTCTTCTGGTGGGTGAGGAAAGGAGTCCCTTTGGCCAAAGCTGGGGACCTTTCCAGGCTGATTCGGGGCTCAGCTGCAATCTTGCAGACTACCCGAAGTAGTCTGTGCAAACCCAATATTGTAGCTGTGGCCCCACGTGTTTTTTGAGGGGTCGACAGCAGTTGTCTGTTGGTGTTGACATTTGTTTATCAAAAGTCAGTTTCTCTGAGGTCAAAGCCTATCCTGAGGAAATTGCTTTGGTTATTTATTTAATTTTAATAGGATGGATAAATAAATAAATACATACATACATACATTGTGTTTAGTATGCAGTCCCAAGGACTCACATATGATACGCAGCGTGCCAGGAAACCATTACCTCTTCATAGCTCTGCTAATCAAGTGGAATTTGTGAACATATTTTTAATTCAGTTAGAAGGGATTCTAAGGGGCTGAAGTAGACTGTGGAGGAGGGTCAGTCTAGGTAGCCTTAAGAAGAGATCCATGACTTGAACACCGGAAGCCAGGTCGAGAGCATCTGGGTAAGAATTAAGGGAGCGAGAAACAATAGGGATGTTATAGTGGGGGTTTACTACAGACCTCCAAGCCAGACTGAGGACCTCGATGGCGCTTTCGTAGACCAAATGACTGCACATTCAAAAAGGAGAGATACAGTAATAATGGGAGATTTCAACTACCCGGATATATGTTGGCAGTCAAACTCTGCAAAGGCGGCAAGGTCCAGCAAGTTTCTTGCTTGTCTTGCAGACAATTTCATGGTCCAGAAGGTGGAAGAGGCGACAAGGGGATCAAATATTCTGGATCTGATCCTGACCAACAGGGAAGACCTTGTTAATGACGTAGAACTGGTTGGATCTTTAGGAGAGAGTGACCATGCCCTATTAGAATTTGGCATTCAGTGGGGAAGAGAAGGCAAGCGTAGCCAGGCACTCGTCTTAGATTTTAAAAAAACAGACTTCTGTAAACTGAAGGAGCCGCTGGCTGAAATCCCGTGGTCAAGAATAGTCAATGAGAAAGGAGTTCAGGAGTCATGGGAGTTCTTTAAAAGGGAGGTACTGAAGGCACAGGCTAAAACTGTGCCATTAAGGAGGAAAAATGGAAGGCATCTGAAGAAGCCAGAATGGTTGACTAGAGAACTCTCAGCTGAGCTAAGTGTTAAGAGAAACATGTATAGGAAATGGAAGAAGGGGGAAACCACCAAAGGAGAATTTAAGCAAGTGGCCCGGAGATGTAGGGAGGAGGTCAGAAAGGCTAAAGCACAGAACGGACTTAGGCTGGCCAGAGACATTAAAAACAATAAAAAGGGCTTTTTCAAATACGTCCGCAGCAAAAGGAAGAAGAAGGAGACGATAGGGTCACTGCGCAAGGAAGATGGTGAATTAATAACAGGAGGAAGAGAAAAGGCAGAACTCCTCAACACCTTCTTCGCCTCAGTTTTTTCCCAAAAGGATAAAAACACGCAACCTGGCAGTTGGGGAGCAGGTGAGGAAGTGGGGGAAATGCAGCACAGAATAGATAGAGAGGTAGTACAGGAATACCTGGCCACACTGGATGGATTCAAGTCTCCAGGGCCAGATGAATTGCATCCTAGGATTTTAAAAGAACTAGCAGAGGTTGTTGCGGAACCTCTTGCTATAATCTTTGAAAACTCTTGGCGGACCGGAGAAGTTCCGGCAGACTGGAGGAGGGCAAATGTTGTCCCCATCTTCAAGAAGGGAAAAAAAAAGGACCCAAATAATTATCGCCCAGTCAGCCTGACATCAGTACCTGGAAAGATCCTGGAGCGGATCATCAAACAGTCAGTTTCTAATTACTTAGAAAACAATGCCGTAATTACGAAAAGTCAACATGGATTTCTCAAAAATAGGTCATGCCAGACTAATCTTATCTCTTTTTATGATAGAGTTACTTGCTTGATAGATGAAGGGAATGCTGTGGACATAGTATATCTTGATTTCAGTAAGGCCTTTGACAAAGTTCCCCATGACATTCTTGCAAAGAAGCTAGTAAGATGTCGGCTGGACAGGGCTACTGTCAGGTGGATTTGTAACTGGTTGACTGACCGTACCCAAAGGGTGGTCACCAATGGCAGATTCTCATCCTGGAGAGAAGTGACTAGCGGGGTGCCACAGGGTTCTGTCCTGGGCCCGGTGCTGTTCAATATCTTCATTAATGACTTGGATGAAGGAATAGAGGGCACGCTGATCAAATTTGCAGATGACACCAAATTGGGAGGGGTTGCTAATACGCCTGATGACAGGATCAAAATTCAAAAGGACCTGGACAGATTGGAGAGCTGGGCCAAGGCTAACAAAATGAACTTCAACAGAGAGAAATGTAAGGTCCTACACTTAGGCAGAAAAAATGGTATGCAGAAATATAGGATGGGGGACACGTGGCTGGCTAACAGTACGTGTGAAAGGGATCTAGGAGTCTTCATAGACCACAAGCTGAACATGAGTCAGCAGTGTGATGCGGCAGCCAAGAAGGCCAACGCAGTTCTTGGTTGCATCAATAGGAGTATGGTGTCTAGATCGAGGGAGGTATTGGTACCACTCTATTCTGCATTGGTTAGACCTCATCTGGAATACTGCGTCCAGTTCTGGGCACCCCAATTCAAGAAGGATATGGATAAGCTGGAGCAGGTGCAGAGGAGGGCGACCAAAATGGTGAGGGGCCTGGAAGCCATGCCCTATGAGGACAGACTTAGAGAGCTGGGTATGTTTAGTCTGCAGAAGAGAAGGTTGAGAGGGGACATGATAGCCATGTTTAAATATTTGAAGGGGTGTCATGTCGAGGAGGGAGTGGGCTTGTTTTCTCCTGCTCTTGAGACCAGGACAAGGAGCAATGGATGCAAGCTGCAGGAGGGGAGATTCCGCCTGAACCTCAGGAGGAATTTCCTGACGGTCAGGGCTGTCCGGCAGTGGAATGTGCTGCCACGGAGTGTGGTGGAGTCTCCTTCTTTGGAGGTTTTTAAGCGGAGGCTGGATGGCCACTTGATGGGAGTGCTTTGAGGGTTTTCCTGCATGGCAGGGGGTTGGACTGGATGGCCCTTGTGGTCTCTTCCAACTCTACATTTCTATGATTCTATGATTCTAAGACTCTAAAAAGTGTTAGAAGAAATCCTCCAAAAGTGTGTGCCAGGCAAGTCAGAGTATGTTTCTCTTGCAAGATGCTGTGCTCTGCTAGTAAGATAACGGTGAAGGCTCAGCAGAGTTTCTGTCTTCATTACAAGGTTAGGACATGGTGTGTATTGTTGCGTGTATGTTCTGCAAACCATTTTCTGGAATGTAAACAACTGAGAAGTAAAGGCTTCAGCAAAACCTCTGAGAAGCGGGGGCAGGGAGAAATGTCTTTGTGTGTCAGAAATGCTATAAAATCATTCTGTTAACTGAATTCGGGGCTCTTGGCATTTTGGCCAGCCAAGCAGCCCGGCCGTAACTTGCAAATTAACTTTTAAATAAATTCTCTTTTTCCTACTTTGCGGTCTCCTTGTCTCTGTGCTCCTGCAACAGGGCCATTTAGTTAGCTCTGTGCCGGGACAGGAAAGCCACAACTTCTAACCTCAAAAGCAATCTCCCTATATCGGGTGTTGCTCTTTTGGAAGGCAGCTCGCAGATTATCGTAGCTGGTGGCTGGTTTGATTCTCACAGTGGAGTGAAGCCACGAGGCTGTTTCCAGGCTGTACACCTCCATACTTTGATATGATTTAATTGGCAAAATATGGTTCAATTGGAAAAATATATTAATTGGCATAAATATGAAATGTACCCTGCTAAAGCTGGATGACCAAGCTGGATAAGAGGAAAAGGCTGGCTGAACAGATGCGTTGCAAATTAGGCCAGAAAACTCCTCGAGGCGTAGCCAGGTCATCATCAGGAAACTCCAGAGATAATAGGCTGGCAGCTGGCCTTAATGACTCAGCCTTTTAGACAACAGTGCCTGGGAGATTCCCACAAGATGGCTGATTGTCTTAACCCCTCTCCCGCTGACCAGTAAACTTCCCTTCATCCTAAAACCTGTCCAACAAATACTATCAGGACCACCATCAGTCCCTTTGTCATCTAATGCTGTGACCATTAGTCCATTCCAAACCTCATTGTCCATTCTCAGGACTCCACTGTTTACTCGGGAAGAGAGCCGTTAACACCCTTGCTGGCCAGGGTATTTAAGCCCCCGTTTTTGGCCAGTCAAGTCACAGTGCACTGGTTGCTGGTCATCATGCTGCTGCTCTGATTCCCAACTGTGTACCGTCCTTAGATGCAAGGCTAAGCCTTGCTCTTCTGGGTTGGTAAACATCACCCACATTGCCCCAAGCCTCACTATCCAAAACTTTCCTCCTTTTTCCTCCAGTTAGCCTTGTGTGATTGCATGACTGCTTGGATCTTGTGTGTGAGAGTGCTATTCCCCCAATAAAAAACAATAAAGCTTACTTTTGGATCTCTGGCTGGTTCTTCCCTGCAGAGGTACTGGTAAGCACAGGTGTAAAAGATATCGTTAGATTTCCCTCCCGCCACAGGCCTCCTCTTTTGAGTTAATATTCCCACTCTTTCATGGAGGTGCTGGCATTGTGGGGGGACCCCTGAGTCACTCACATTTTGGGGTAACAAGGCCTACATTCAAATGTCACCTCAGCCACAAAGACACTGTTCTCTCAGCTCAGACTTTTCATCAAGAAGCTACCAATACTCATCAACAATTAACACAAGCTATGAATCCGCCAGCCCTTAAAGGGCGCTTGGAACAGTGCCTGAAAACGGCGTATTTGAAAACTAAGACACAGACGTCGTACAGCTTTGTACGGAGTTTTCAATTCATGTTTTATTAACCATCGCAGTAAGGAAGCAAGTCCATTGCTCTTTCATTTAGTCATATAAACAAACCAAACAGTTGAAAGTGGGCCAAAGGGAAGAACTAATAAGAGATTTGCCATCATCAGTATATTTATATGCTGCTTTCTCGCATAGTAAAATCATCCTGAAAGCAGCTTCCACTAAGATCAAAACTTGAACAATATACAACAACAAAATCAACTTTGTAGAATCCCTTTATTTCAGTTTATTGTACTTTTTTTCATTCATTTTTTTTTTCATTTTTTTTATTCCAACCCTTTAGAGTCCTGGGGGTGGTGAGACATCCCCCCCAGCACCAATCCACCACAAGTTAGCTGTGAAGACTGCCCAGCAGCCTCTCACTTGGAGCTTGGAAGAGTTCTCTTCTAAGACCAAGACTACAAGTCCCAAAACATTTTTGGCCCTGCAGTCTTGCAATAACCCGTCATATGTTTGTGAGAACCGTAGCAAGGAAAATCCAGTGAGTAATTAAACTATACTGAATGGGTCTTGAGTGCACGCGTATCCAACGTGCCTTCTCAACTCTGAGAAGTTGTCTGCCCCGTCCCGAGGCTTTGAGAGAGGGACATGTCTTTGATTTTCCCGTTCTCTGGCAATCTCATGCCATTACTTATCTGACAAAACCTCTTATTTTTCTATGAATCCTCTCTACAACTGAATCACCCAGTTCAAAACGAGCAGAACTGGGGGAGAAAAAGATCTATTTTGGATAGCAGTAAGTTAAATTAATGCCCATCAGCCCTGGATAACCGATGCTGTTTGTGGGGTTCCACATCGGTTTATTAAAGAATAAAACTTTGGCCATTTCCGCACTGGACTGTTATAGGGCTATTATTCTATTTTCAACATCCTATAGAATCCTGGGGTTTGCAGTTTAGGGAGGGGCCTTTGAGGCCAACCCCAGGATTCCATAGGATGTCGAAACTGGAATAATAGCACTATAACGGTCTAGTGTGGAAATGGCCTTTAAACACTGATCCTTGCCTCCAAGGAGGGGTATACTGGGGTTATCAAACAGGGTATTAGAGAAACGAGAGAATTAAAGGTTACAGGAAAGGCAATAGGTGGGATTCATGGGGGCTTCCAGATGTTTTTTAGACTACAAGTCCCAAGAGCCCTTAGGCAGCACAGCTAATGGGGAAGAATGTTGGGAGTTGTAGTCCAGAGACATAGCCCCCATAATCCCCACTTTCCCACAGGGAATAAGAAGAATTTATAGAGAGCACAGAAGCCTTACTGAGGCTTTCCTTAGACTTCAGGCCCTGACATCCACATATTTTTCCGTCTTCCAGAACTATATAAGGTCTAGCAACCATTTGTTTTTCTCTTTAATTAGAGGCTTCTCAGGAGGCTGAGTTCTGCACCACCAACGTTCACATAACAATGCAGATGATTAATTACGCTGAATATTGGCACCGGTCTTTGATTCCCACGCATCGGCTCACAGTGACTTACACACCAGTAAGTGTTCTGCTTTTAATATTTTTTAATTTGTTAAGATAATTTAGGCTTTTTCAGTCTTTCTGCTCTGAGCTCTGCAGCATCGGGGCAAATACTTTAAAAAGGCAGAGAGGGAAAAAAAGTCATCTCAACGCATACCTTTACCTTCATGCGGTGAGCAAGAGTTTTCACAGCAGTGCCCAACATTTTCTTCAAAAAGGTTGAAAACATAATGGGATTCTCGCATTTTGCCCTCACAACAACCCTGTGAGGTAGGCAAGGTAGAGGAACGGCAACTTGCTTGAGACCCTCTAGTGAGTTCCGTAGCCACGGGGGGATCCGACCAGGGGGTACACGGCTCCAGCCACTGGCACGCTTTAGGATTCCATTACCCACGCCGTCCTCGAAATGAAGCTGTCTGTCTGCAGGGTTTGTTGTCAAGCAGTCATGGGGGGGGTGTCTTGTCCTTTTTATGTGCTCTCTGTTACGCAAGAATGATCTCTCTTTTTTAAAAAAAAAAGAGAGAATTACTGCAGCCAGAGAAAAACGCAAATTGGGAAATGCGGCTCTTCCTTCTCACTTGCTTTTCTCGGGGAGGTACAGTTGGGGTCAACAAGGCATCAAGATCTGTGGGAAAAGATGCACGTTGTGAGCAAACTACAACATGTTGGTGGAGCAATGACTCTTAGGCCATTTCCGCACTAAGCTGTTATAGCACAATGATTCCACTTCCAACATCCTCTGGAATCCTGGGGTTTGCAAACCCCAGGATTCCACAGGATCATAGAATCATAGAAATGTAGAGTTGGAAGAGACCCCAGGGGCCATCCAGTCCAACCCCTTGCTATGCAGGAACACCCTCAAAGCATTCCCGACAGATGGCCATCCAGCCTCTGCTTAAAAACCTCCAAGGAAGGAGACTCCACCACACTCCGAGGCAGCAGATTCCACTGCTGGACAGCCCTGACTGTCAGGAAGTTCTTCCTGAGGCTCAGGTGGAATCTCCTTTCCTGCAGCTTGAATCCATTGCTCCTTGTCCTGGTCTCTGGAGCAGCAGAAAACAAGCCCTCTCCTTCCTCTACATGGCATGCCTTCAAATATTTAAACATGGCTATCATGTCCCCTCTTAACCTTCTCTTCTGCAGACTAAACATACCCAGCTCTCTAAGTCTGTCCTCATAGGGCATGGCTTCCAGGCCTCTCACCATTTTGGTCGCCCTCCTCTGGACTTGCTCCAGCTTGACCATGTCCTTCTTGAATTGGGGTGCCCAGAACCGGACACAGGATTCAAGATGAGGTCTAACCAAAGCAGAGTAGAGTGGTACCAGTACCTCCCTCGATCTAGACACCATACTCCTGTTGATGCAGCCGAGAACTGCATTGGCTTTCTTGGCTGCCGCGTCACACTGCTGACTCATGTTCAGCTTGTGGTCTATGAAGACTCCTAGATCCCTTTCACACGTACTGCTATCCAGCCACGTGTCCCCCATCCTATATTTCTGTATTCCATTTTTTCTACCTAAGTGTAGGACCTTACACTTCTCTCTGTTGAATTTCATTTTGTTAGCCTTGGCCCAGCTCTCCAATCTATCCAGGTCATTTTGAATTTTGATCCTGTCCTCTGGCGTATTAGCAACCCCTCCCAATTTGGTGTCATCTGCCAATTTGATGAGCATGCCCTCTATTCCTTCATCCAAGTCGTTGATAAAAATATTGAACAGCCCTGGGCCCAGGACAGAACCCTGTGGCACCCCGCTAGTCACTTCTCTCCAGGATGAGAAGCAGCCATTCGTGATCACCCTTTGGGTTCGGTCGGTCAACCAATTACAAGTCCAACCATCAGTAGCCCTGTCCAGCCCGCATTTTACCAGCTTCGTTGCAAGAATGTCATGGGGAACTTTGTCAAAGGCCTCACTGAAATCGAGGTATGCCGCATCCACAGCATCCCCTTCATCTATCAAGCTAGTAACTCTGTCATAAAAAGAGATAAGATTCGTCTGGCATGACTTATTTTTGAGAAATCCATGTTGACCTCTCGTGATTACCACCTTGCTTTCTAAGTGATTAGAAACTGACTGCTTAACGATCTGCTCCAAGATCTTTCCGGGTACTGATGTTGCAAGTGGAACCATCGCACTATAACAGCTTAGTGTGGAAATGGAGTCCGTGACGGGCCCTTTCACACTGTACAGTTGTAACACTTTGATTCCACATTTGGCTTGAGAAGTCACTTCTCAGAACATTTCTAAAACATTTTTAAAGACATTTTGAGTGGAATCGTTCAGGTTCCCCACTATTTTCTCAACTGAGAAGTCTTTTTCTTAAATAACCATGGAAAAGTAACGAAAAATAGTGAGAAATGTGGTGAGTCATTTAATCATTTACCCTCTAAAAACTGCAGTTTTACTTCTGAAATAGGGTAATGGGTATCAGTAAGAAATGTACCTTTTAAAAGTAATTTTCTAAGGTTAATTGGGCCAGCATAAATTTAACCCAGACCTGGCAACCTGATCCTGGGAGTTCACTGAACTTTGTCAAAACGGGGCTTCTTGGGTTCACTATTACATACAATGGAGAACTCATACTTGGTGGCCTTCTTTTATAGCCTATGTCAGTGTGGTTCCTTCACCTGTCTTTTTAAGGGAGAGGCAGATGAGTAATCAGCTTTCTCCCGGAACAAAAAAATCTTCTCACTGCAATATCCAAAAAGACAAGATGCAGACCTGCAGGCTTTTCTGACTCCAAGCAGCATCACTCTTGTTTCCCCTGCATGATAATATCTTTTACAGCCTTTGCCTGATGATAAAGAAGCTAGTAGGCTTTGCAAGTTAAGTGTAAGGCCCTCCCTCCAGCCCCAGGAGAGGGGTTAATAAAAGTTTCACCAATGTGTATTCTGCATTTGGGCTAGCTCAGTTCCAGTGACGGCCTGATATCTTCCAGCTGTCTCAGCTGGGCAGGGACAATCCCAGTTAATCCTCTTTCCTTCTACTTTGTCAGCTGTTTTGTTTTTCAAAAATGTCCCAGTTTCTCTTTCCTCCTCCCACTTTGTCTCTTTGTCCTCAGCCTACTTCAATTGCTGCAAACTGAGTTCAAAGTGAAAAGGCAGGGCCTTTCCACACTACCCTGTCATAGTGCTATTATTCCACCTTCAGCATCCACTGGAATCATTCTGGGGTTTGCAGTTTAGGGAGGGGGCCTTTAGAATTCTCAGCCAGAGAGCTCTTGGGCCTCCCCAGGAAACTACAAACCCCAGGAGTCCACAGGAGGCTGAAAGTGGACTAAGTGGACTAAGCACTGTAACAGTTTAGTGTTTAGAGGAGAGGAGTAGATGGAGTCTTGCCCTTCCCAGGAGGCTCAAGGAAAAGCAAATTCTGCAGCCTCTCCTAGCTTGCCTGTCCTTCCTCATTAATAACTTTTGCCACCTTAACAACATTCTGGTGTTGCTTGGTCACACATATCTTGGTTTTCATTTGTACAGCGTTGGAGGATATGGAACTCTATTATAAGTCTTCATAAGAGTAGACCCATTCTTCAGTGCATCCGCTCTAGTTGCAAAAGTGTTCACATACCGTTCAAAAAGGTCCAGGATAGTTGGGACCAACCCACAGGTTTTAAGCCGAAATGTGAGCCAGGGACAATTTTCACAGAATTTCCATAGAATTTTGCTTCCAAGAACTGGCAGGACTCAAGAGAGGTGTTACCCAGGAGGGAAGGCACAGAAGATCCTCTCCCTCTCTGAGTCAAGGACCTCACGCAGCAGCCAGGCTAGGAAGGACCTTTTCCTAAGGTCTTTAACATACTAAACAGTTATAGTGCTATATTCTACTTTAATTGCCATGGCAACTTCCTGTGGAATTCTGGCATTTGTAGTTTAGTGAGGCCCAAGAGATCTCCGGCTGAGAATTGCAAATGTCCCCCCTACACTGCAAATACAAGGACTCCACAGGATGTTTGTTGCCTCGGCAGTTACAGTGCAATAACAGTGCTATAACAGTGTAGTGCGATAAGCTCCTAAGCCCCTGGAGATCTGCTGCTGCTGCTGCTGCGGGTCAGAGTTTGTGCAACATTTCTGAGCGACCCAGTCAAAGCATGGTTCTCTACATTCCCACAAACAGCCCATGCTACAGCGACAAGCCCTGGTGTCCACTCCTGGCGTGGGTAACATCAGGCTGCTGGGAAGACCAACCCAAGAAACTGTTCTGCTTGAGGCAAAGGACAAGATGGAGGAGATCCCACTTTCTGCCTTTTCCTGCACAGATGTGGATCAAAAGGGCAGACAGATTTCTATTTCAGTGCTGGTGGCAGGACCGTGCTCCCTGCTGCACGTGAGGGCAGCAGGTCAGATTTGAAAGTGCAGGCTATGTTGTGTGACATCCTCATCTCTATTCTTTACTGAGAGAAATGGCTGCAGCAGTGCTGTTGGTGCCCCCGTTGAGCTGCAGCTCCAAAGCACGTGCCCCTCTCTGTCTAATGGCACGGCTGGCCCTGAATGTGGTACCAACGTGGCTCAGGACATTCTATCTCAGCAAAGGATTTAGGGCTTGAGTTTGGCTGTGCAACCTCACAACTTCTGAGCTGTTTCCCGCTGAGATGTTGCAAAGAATTCCGTCATATTTTGCATCATCCAGAGGTATGCCCAAGTTTCAGGGTGGGCAGGCGGAGGTTCCAACACACCAGAACACTTACAAATGACCAGCTGAAGACAGTGGCAAACTCCCAGCCAGCTCCCAACAAATATCATTCACATTTTTATTTCAAAAAACTTACACACTCTAGGCTAGGGATGGTGTATCAAACTATATCCATCCACAGTTGCATATTCAGGATCCGCTGCAAAACATATATCACAGTAGGTTAGCATGGTTGTGAAAGCTGGACAGTGACGAAAGCGGACACGAAGAGAACCCACTCCTCTGAAATGTGCTGGAGGAGAGTTCTGCGGATACCATGGATTGTTAAAAAGATAATGGCCCTTTCCACACGGGGGATTGGGGAACGGGGCAGCGCACGCAGGGACGGATCTTACCTGAAAACGGGTTCCTCCGTCCCTGCGGGGAGCGCGCGTTCGCCGCTCCACACGCTGGTGAATTTCGGCGGTGTTCGGCGGCGCCAAAATGGCGGCCGGCGACTTCCGGCGGCGCTCCGCCAATCAGGGCAGCGCGCCAGCCGGAAGCCCGCCCCTGGGCAGCTCTGCAGGGACGCGCTAGCGCGTCCCTGCAGTTTCACACAGGGCGCTGCAATGGGTTAGCGCGCTTGCGTTTCGTAAAAACCTCGTAAAATGTGGTTTTTAAAAAACGCGCCGCGCCACCCCTTGCGGCCGCGCTAGCGCGGTTTGAGGTGTGGAACCTCCACTATTCAAACCGCTCTAGTGCGCTCCACGGTGTGGACGACCTCCGGATGAGTCGCCCTAAGCCGTTTTTTTTTCCCCGTGTGGAAAGGGCCAATAAATGGGTCTAAGAACGAATCAAGCCTGAACTCTCCCTAGAACCCAAGGATGACTAAGCTGAGGCCGTCGCACTGTGGACATATCGTGAGATGGCGTAAGAAGACGTTTGGTGAAGTGGGAGACAGCAGAAAGAGGACGAGCACCCTTGAGGTGGTCAGCCTCAGTCAGTGAAGTCACAGCCTTGAGTGTGCAGGGCCTCAACTAAGCTATTCACGGCAGGGTATCTTGGCGGCGGCGGGGGGGTCCTCTCATAAGCTGTCAGCAAATAAGAATGACAACAAGTGGGTATGTACATACATTGCAAACTAAGGAAAGGCACCCGATAATGTTGATGTGTGAAATGGCCACAACACTCACAGGTTCCCCGGGGAACCCTGCAGTCTGAATGAGGAGGGATGCGACTGGCCTTTCGTGCAGGATTAAGAGCTCTTCTCTCAGGCCTCAGCAACTCCCAATGTTTGCTGGGAAAGCTAAGGGAGGCCATTTCACACCATACTGTACACAGCAATCACTCTAGGACTGCCAAGAACCTGGGAAAAGGTAGGAACAGCCAAGGCTGACTTGCTGAGCAATGCACCTACTGCATATACTTATGCAGAAGTTTAGAGATTTCAGTCAAAAAACTGACCCAAAAAACCTGGGTCAACTTATCCATGGTTCAATATAAGTGCTGTACCTTCACTCTTATTTTAAGAAGAAAAGGAACCATCCCCTTCTCTGAGTAGAGTGGCAAAAGGTGAGAGCTTAGTCCTTCCTGAGAGGACCTAAAAGAAGCCCTGGCCCCCTCTTCTCTCTCTGCCATGATGCCCCCTCTGTCCTTTATGGATGCCTGGGTGGGAAAATGGCCCTTCCCCTCAAAGGAGCCCCAAGGAGAGTAGAGAAAGAAAAAAGTAGAGAGTAGGGAAAAAAATCTGAAATCCAAAACACTTCCAGACCCAAACATTTCAAATAAGGGAAACTGGGCTTTTTTTTTTTTAATGAAATAAAGGTAACAAATTTAATTTTTTGAAACTAATTGGTTCCAACTGGATGGAAAGGAAAGGGTGAAGGCAGCTGCTTCTCATCTTCATCTTGACCACCTCCACCCCTCCCCGGGCCCTTGGTTACACGCATCTGTTGCAGCATCATCAGGACTGGTCCCAAAAGTTATAAAGGAGAAGGAAGGCACCCATGAAGAAAAGACTGGCAAAGAAGTGAGTAGACCAGTGAATCCTAATTCATACAAAAGCACCCATTTTGCTTACCTAATTTGCTGGCTGGAACGGGTAACTGCGGCCTTCTGCAAAAAAGAGAAACAAAAGAGAGAGAACATTTAATAAACTTCAGCTTTTAGAGCTGTCTTTCTCAACCCTTTTACCCTGGAGGAACTCCTGCATAAAAGTTATTACAGCCACAGCTCAAAAAAAAATTTTTTTTTTCAATCATAATCAGTCATGGAAACTCCTGCAACTTCTTGTGCGATCCCAGGGTTGCAAGAACCGTAGTTGAGAAACCTGTTTTAGAGGATACAAGTAGGACTTGAAAAAGTTATTTTTTGGCTGCAGCTCCCAGAATCCCCCAGTCAGCACGGGCAGCATCACAACTTTTCTGAGCTATGTGTCTGGTCTTTAAAGCCAGCAAAGGCTCTACTCTACATAAAAGCTTCACACAGCCCCTGTAAAGTAGGACCTCTGAGGTTCCCAGGGTGTCTTTTCACAGCACACGCTTGTTCACGAACACTCAGGGTTGCCTATCGTGACGTGTATCCTGTAGCATCCAGTATACTGTGCCTTTTGTGAGTGTATTATAAGCCAACAAAAAGCCAGGGCAGATATAATTAAGCAAGTATAAATACAACCAAGCTATTCCTTAAGATTCAACAATGTCTCATTCTTACCTCCCGGGAGCTTGGGCTTGATTTTTTCCTGGCGCTGCATTCTTCTGTGAGTTATAATAATTTTCATAGACCACGGGTGCTGCAGAAAGAAAGGAGGAAAATTGAAACTTCGTTAAGTATTTGTATTTGGTAAATGAACCAAAACATCAGATCCAAAATCATTTCAAAGGGTGCTCATTCCTTGGCCAACAGTTGAGTCTAAAAGGAGCTGCAACAATTACACATATGGTTTTAATTGTGATATATGGAGAAACCCACGTCAAAGAAACTGCCGCATTATTCACACAATTTAGTAATTCTGCGTGTCTTGCAGTGAGTAAATGGCCATTCTGCCAGGTTTTGGCTTCCACCTTCTCCAGCTGCTTTGAATCAAATCATGCTGCATTTAAGGCTGAAATGTCTTACTGTAGCATTTTAGTATTCCTATTTTTTATTCATTCCAATAAAAATGTTGTCTTGAACACAAGTCAGGAAGTGCCCAAGGCACCAGGCTATTGGGTGTGAGAAACAGCTAAGCAGTCACTCCAGTCCAGGTCAGTCCCGGTTTATCCGAGCAAGATGAAAGGAGAAGCACAAGGGCGGCCCAGAAGCTGTATCAGCGGGCCAGAAGTCCAGGTACATGAGCCAGAAAAGGGTAATCAGGATAGCCCAAACACAGCCAGGCCAAGGTCAAGCCAAAACAAGAACAGGAGAGAGTATTGCCAGTCAACCATACAAGACAGTTATCAACATTAAAGCTGAGAGAGAACTGCCCAGATATTCAGCAGCAGCTCCTTCCAGGCCGCAGCTGCCTCATTAGTGCCCAACTGGGTCAGCGCTAGTTAGCGGATGCTGGCCGTGCTGTTTCTCCGTCTCTCCACAAAGGACGGGAGCACGTTGTCTTCAGCGCCTGCAGCCTCGGCTAAGTCCTGCTGGGGAGCAGGACCCCCAACTGCCCATGCCCCATCTCCTCAGACTCAAAGGGAGATGCCGCATCTTGGTACTCTTCCTCCTCCTCTTCCTCCTCCTCATCTGAGTCCTCCAGGGGGTAAGTTATTACAGATGTTTTCCAAGTCAGGAGAGGGTAACTTTTAAAGCCTGGGAGCCCATTTTATCCTGCCCAAGACTATGACGGGCCTCACTCCTCCTCTGAACCTTTGGAAAAAACACTCCTTAGAAAAAGGCTATTTCAGTCCTTAAATAGACTGAGGAGGGACCAGAATCGCCTTTAAATGACGAATTGTGCTTGTGCTATGCTTCCGGGAGTGCCATTTCCCATTTTTATCAGTCAGTTTCTCATACCTTGCCATGCTTACTCAGCTGGCCTCCTGATTTTCCCTTTCCAGTTACAAGCTGCTGGCTTGTCTGGGTTTGTTTGTTTGTTCTTGTTTTTGATGTTTTTTAAGCAAATAGTATAGTTTACAGGGCAAAATGTCAACAGCACCACAAGCTCAGCTGGCCCCTCCTGGAGCAAAGATGAAGCATTGCTGCTTGGCACAATAGCTGGGGGATTCTGAGTGTTGTAGTCTTTAAAAAAGTACTTCTTCCCAAGCTTTCCTCCCAGCCAGCTTCCAAGACTGTATCAACATCACTTACAGAAGGGAAAAACCCACAGAGAGAAAATTATGAGTGAAAAAAGCTAAACACCTCCTCAACTGTGAAAATGTTTGCTCTCTTCCGTTGTATTTCCCACCTCTCCATTTAGGGCTTTATCACACAAGGCAAGCATATTGCGAGTACAGAAGCATGATAACGTCTTTGGCTGGGAATGATCACATTACCTCATTCCTCTTCTGTTGTTCTCCCACTAGGAGACCATTTGGAAAGCATTTCTTTTACAAAGGAAGTCATAAACAAACTTTTTATGCTTTCCGCTGCTCCAGAGACTAGGACACGGAGCAATGGATTCAAGCTGCAGGAAAGGAGATTTGATCTGAACCTCAGGAAGAACTTCCTGATGGTCAGAACTGTCCAGCAGTGGAATCTGCTGCTTCCTCCAAGGAGTGTGGTGGGGTCTCCTCATTCTCTGGAGGTTTTTAAGTAAAGGCCGGATGGCCATTGGCCAAAGGGAGGGCTTTGATGGGGTCTTCCTGCATGGCAGAAGGGGGCTGGACTCTATGACTGTTGTGGTCTCTTCCAACTTTATGATTCTATGTTAATAAAAGAAACACTTTTCAAACAGTCTCCCACTCGGAGAACAACAGAAGAGGAATGAGATCACGTGATAAGTCCCAGCCAAAGATGTTATTATCCTGCTGCAATTGTGATTTACCTGCCTCTTGTGATAAAGCCGTTAATCAATTATCAAAGGCAGACCTCCTATTTTAAGCACCTCTTGTGTCGTAGTCAACCACATCTCATATCGTATTTATTTATTTATTTATTTGCTCAGTCCAAAGACCATTGCAATCCAACAAATACAAAAAACAAAACAAAACATCCAAAATCTCTTCAAAACAGATCGCCCTCATCGCATAATTAAAACAATACCATAAAACGTTTTCATAATAAAATTGAGGCACAAGGTTAAAACGTAAATTACATATTCTCATATAAAATTACATAAATTACATAATTACAATTTACAAATACCATCTCTTACTCTGCAAGACTCTGATGCTTTTTATCTAGTATGAGCTCTAAAAAGTTTTCTCTTGCCCTAGCAGCCTTCACTGCAAATGCAGCAGCCTTTCTAATCACATGTTGATTTGTTGATTGTACTAAAAAAGCAAGTTTCTCCTTTGCTGTCCAGTATTTCATTTTTCTTAAGAAAGGCGCTAGATAACTTTCCCTTGTCTCTGAATATATCTGACATTCAAGTAGATAATGAGCTAAATCTTCTAACACCAGCTCACCACATATGCACAGCCTTTCTTGGACTGGGATGTTATGAAATCTACCCCATTTCATCATTGTGTCCATTTGTTCAAAACGTAAGCGTGTAAAGGCTCTGCGAGCTTCCATGGACAGTGGGAATGCCAGATATTTTTCAAATTTGTGTTCTAATTTCAGTTTAGCTAGCCATTTAGTTGATCTACAAGATGTTAGGGCAGCAATGTCTAACTGAGCATTCACATCGGATGTGACACTGTAGGTTTATTTCCAGTCTTAAGTTGACTTCCAGCCTTGCAAGACTGGAAATTCCCTCCCAGTGTTTTTACTAGGGTTCTTGCCAGCCTTCCAAAGCTGACTTCCACGCATGGAACGACTGGCAATCTCCCCAACTCTATCAGGTATGCTGCCACCGCCCCCCGAATTATGAATTACTTAGACAGGACAGGAGGGACTCTGCCTAATCCCTAAGCGTAAGGAACTTCTACCTCCCCTCTTCCCTGAGTGAGAGGTCCTATGTAGCGTGTGCCAACCCTGGCGTGAAAATGGAGAGAAACGGAGGTTTATAAAAGTGTTTTAATCAAGGCATGCAAATAAACAATATCACACTTGGGAGACCCCCTCTCCCAGGTACACTTAGTTACAAGAATTTACAAAACAGATATAACAGCACAGATACATTCTTAAGATCAGCCAATTCCCAAAATAACAATGTCCCTAACGCGACTAACTACTTATTTCTAGTTACTCACAATTAGGTTATAGGCGTAGATGGTCTAAAGGAGAAGAGAGGGGGGTCCAGGAGACACGGCATGCCCGCCAGCTCCACTGGCCCAGCTCTCCTCTCTCTCTCTGTGTCTCTGTCTCTCTCTCTGGCCACATGGCCTCTCAGAAGTTTTTATATTTTCCTCCTTGGAAGGATCTGGAAGCCTCTCCAAGATGCCCGCCTCTTTTCCTTTTGGTTGGTCAATTCTCACCTTGTGACCTGTGATGCTGACCCTTTCCTTTTGGTTGGTCAACTCTCACCCTGTGACCCTTGATGTAATCCCAACGCCTCATTAACCCTTGGTTTACCTGAAGAGGGAAGTGTCTCCCTTTGATAAGCCTAGATACTGGGAAGCCCCATTATCACATCGGACACTCTTTGTTTAACCCTCTTTTTGGTATCAGGCAACCTTGGATTTAATAGCTGGTATGAAAAACCAAAGGTTAGTAACATATTTGAAAAATTCTGTAGCCAAAATGTTCCTTGCTGACAAGTCCTTTGTTCTTCTAAGCAAACCTTGGGGAGCCTATCTTCTGTTAAATTACTTATTCTGCACCAGAAATTTACCATCCTGGAATATATTAGGCCCTCAATCCTATCCATCCCAAGTTCAGATCTAACTAAATAAGACGGAGTAGATTTAGAAACCCCTAAGATCATACGCAGGAATTGGGATTGGATATTTTCAATTTTTGCAAGATTTGCAAAGCCCCAAATTTCTGCCCCAAAAATAAGTGATGGAATTACTTTTGCTTTAAAAATATTTATAATAGGGCGTAAAGAACCTGGGTACCTGTAGTTTAATAATCTATTTAAGGACTGCAAACTGGCCATAGCTTTCATTTCACTTTTCCTTATTTGTTGCACCCAGGAGCCTGATGAAGAAAAATGGATACCAAGATAGCAATAGGATTTTACTTGCTCTAATTCTTTTGAGTTGATAAACCATCTGTGTTGTTTCCTTTTTCTGCCAAAGACTACCACCTTTGACTTATCATTATTAATGACCAAGTCATTTTCTATGCAATATAAGTTAAGATGTCTAAGTAATCTTCTCAGACCCACTTGTGATGTTGAAAGGAGAATCATATCATCTGCATACAATAAGATATTAATTGCTTTGTTTGAGATTTTTGGCATATGAAACTCATATTTATGAAGAGAGGTAACAATGTCATTAATATAAAAAGTTAAAAAGAAATGGAGCTAAAATACAGCCTTGTCGTACCCCTTTATATGTGGGGATAATATCTGTTAAAGCCAGACTGGCTCCTGTTCTAACCTTCAAAGAGGTTTCAGTATAAATAGATTTCAAAAGTGCTAAAAGTCTCTGATCTATATTTGTCTTTGACAGCTTATCCCATAAGCGATTCCTGTTTATGGTATCAAAAGCTGCACTTAAATCAATAAAAGCTGCAAAAAGTTGGCTACCTTGTTTTAAATACTTTGTTATCAGATGGTGTAATATAAAACAATTGTCCAATACAGATCTCCCTTTTCTAAAGCCTGCCTGTTCTTCGGCTAAAATGGAATTTGCTTCTGCCCAATCCTCTAGTTTATGGAGAAGGTGTGTTTGCATACATTTTAGCAGGAATGCTAATCAGGCTAATTGGTCGATAGTTCTTAGGATCCTAACGATTTCCTTTTTTAAATATTGGCACTACTACACTAGCTTTCCAGTCTTTTGGGATACAACCAGTGTTGTTTATGTGGGTGAATAGCCCTGCCAAAACTGGTGCCCACCAGTCTACATTGCATTTAAATAATTCTGCAGGCAAAAGATCAATACCAGGGGCCTTATTGTCCTTTGTTGACTGAATAATGGATTTAATCTCTGATATCGTTACTGGGAACCACCCTGGAAGTATATTAAAATCTTGTATCCCAGCAACTCTGTCAGAAGATTTTTCTCATCTTCTTTAAAAAGCTCTAAATAAAACCTTTCCCAACTTGAAGCAGAAATAGGGATGTCAAACATAACTTTTGACCCTTTAAGTCTATTTATGACCAAATGCCAAACACAAGCTGAATTTGATTGTAATGCCGCTACTTCTAGATCAGCCCAGAATTGTTCCTGAAACTGGGCCTTCTTTACTGCTATTAATTTTTTGTAATTACTTCTAAGTTTCAGCATCAGGTTCAGATCCATTTGGTCATTCGTGCCATGTGCTTTACGGATACATTTTCTCAATTCTTTTCTCAGTACACTACATTCTGTATCAAACCATGAGAGCTTCCTTTTCTGCTGTTCTTTTGAATTCTGGTTAAATTTTAGAAAAGGTCTCAAATTCTTACATATATCCTGATATGCCTCCAATACCTCACTAATATTGGCTTCTGAGGATGACACTATATTACTCAGTGATCTTCCCTGCGTAGAATTATAGAAATCTTTTAGGTTGCTCACATTAACTTTTTGCCATTTCAATCTCCTTTCTCCCTGAGCTTCCAGCCTCTGGACTGACCATTGGTCTGCAGAAGTCACTATCCTCTCATCAACTTTGGCTACTAAATTTACAATAATGGGTTGATGATCACTTTCTTCTCTGTAATTCACAATAATGCCAGAAAACTGCTGGACTTCTGCTCTAGTAACACAAATATAATCCAAAGTACTAGCAGAGCTTTTTGAGAAGTAGGTGAAGGGATATGGATCATTAAAGTTACTACTACCTAAGATCTGCAGACCAAACATGTATGTTATCCTAAACAGGTTAATGCCAGCCTTATTTATTTTCTCATCCCTGGAACTCCATTGGGACAGATCCTCTAAACCAGCCAACTCATCTCCCACAATTCCACACTGTTCTGCCACCTTTAATAGCGATGTTCCTAGTCTGGCATTAAAATCATCTCATATCGTGTGAGCTTCAGAAACTCAGAGCCTGGAAACGTTCCCTTTTTGCACTAAAACCCCTAGAATTCCCCAGTCAATGGATCGGCTTGCTGGAGGATTCTGGGTGCTATGACAGGGGGGAAAAAGTAACTTTCCTATTCTTTGCAGAAATGTGACGTTGGTCCACTTACTTGGGGGGAGGGAGCCCGTCTTGCGGAAGCTCACAAAACTTTCAATGTCCTTCTCAATACTGCACTGTTCAAGGCTCTTGCGGATCTCCTCGTAGTTCTGGAAAGGGGCAAAAGGATTTTGTCTTCAGAAGTTGCAAAGCCAAAAAGGAATTGTTCCTCTGATCCCAAAGGAAGGCTCCCCACAAACACAGGAAGGAGGACATATTTACGCCTCAGAAGTGTATCCTAAGAACATTCTTCCTTCCTCACAAATTATCTTGTTAAGAGGAATAAACTTCTCAGGGATTGAAATGGATTGCTTGCAACATGTGGCAGTGGAGCATATCTTCCATAAGTACTTCTGCCGCTGCCACCATGTTTGAAACAAACAAAAATAAGCAAAGCTGACAATAAATTTTAAATTATCTTTAAGGGCCAACTGCAAGGGTAAGTCCAACCATGTATTAAAAGAAAACTTGCAGGCCTCAAACAAATTTGGACACCCAACTAGAGTAATTCCAGTGAATCAATGGAAAATTAGCAAGCCAACACTTCTTCAAATTTAATTGATTAAATGGTTGGGACGATCAATAGGATTTATACCTTAGCCACTGAGGGAAGAAGGAGACATGCCTACCCTTCAACTGTTCCAGTTTGGAACAGTCCCAATTAAGCCTCTATCCTCCCATTTTTCTGCTACTCTTAAAATGTTCCAGTTTCTGTCCCCTCCTCCCACTTTCCCTTTCATCCCCAGCTCTTGAAAACTGAGTTCAAAATGCAAAAGTTGTTTGCACTTGATTAATTCAGCCAGGAGAAGAGGAGAGGGAGGTGGGATCTTGCCCTTCCTAGTAGGCTCAGGCAAAAGCACACTGCTGCAGCATGTCCTAGCTTTTCTGTTCTTCCTCATTTATAAGATTTTCCATCTCGGCCACACTTTGATGTTTCTTGGCCATGCACGTACCTGTTTTCATCTGTGAAATGCTGGAGAGCATGCACGCGCAATCAGGTTTTCAAAATGTTTTTCTTCCAGCTATAAAGGTGTTTGACTATCCCGCCCTTACATTTGTTTTCCTAATCTTAATTCACACACCACTTGAAACTATTGTTATTAGCTCCATGGAGTGGGAAGAGGTGGGAAATATCAGCGTGAAACAGATATCTGTGTGCAAGGGGGAAACAGCCCTCTAAAGTTCATGCACTGACTCTGTTAGTAGATTAGGCTTCCCAGATTTCCAAGCCTGGCCTGAGACCCTCTTTTCAGGGGGAAGGAGAGGAATCTCAGGGTGAAAGTGCTCCCTTGAAAAGCATATGCATTTTTTCTCACGCTGCAGTTGTTGCTTAATGTACCATGCTTGATCATTTCTGCAGGGCCTGTCCCTTGTGACTTCCAAGGGGATCATAGCTAGGTCTCAGGCTTTGGCACAGAAATCTCAGAGCCTGGCATAGCCCTGACCCAGGGCTCATTCACCCTACAGAATTATGGCACTCTTATTCCACTTTAACTGCCATTACTCCGCCCTATGGAATCCTAGGAGCTGCAGTTTAGGGAGAGGAGAATTCCCAGCCGGAACACTCCAGTGCCTCACCAAACTACAAATTCCAGGGATTCCATAGGATGAAACCACTGCCATTAAAGTGTAATGATAGCACTACATTTGTGTAGCGAGGGTGGGCTCGTGGCAACCCTGCAGTAGACTGGACTCAGCAGTTTATTGAATGATACAGTGCCAGGTGGACTCTGGCTTGGAAGCCCAAGGACCACCCAAAAAAAAAAAAGCAATTAAGCCAGCTTCATATAGACAAAAACATGCAGTAACAGCAACTGAGCAAAGAAAGGCTACCAGACTCATATAAACTTCCCAAATAAAAACCAGCACCATTTCTAAATGATGCATGTTACACTTGATCTTTCTATCTTACACTGATTTTCTAGCCAGTATCTGTTATCAAAAGAATGCATCCCGGTGTTTTAAAACATGGCTTAGAACATTCTGTGCATGTTAAACTTAACCTGAAATCATTAAGAGCTCACAACATTATTTTTTTCAGGGCTAAGCAGACTTTTTCTTTGGCATGGCTCCACTTTATGTCTGCCTTATGGTCAGTTTCTGACTTTTCCTCTTTATGTTTTCCTACCTCTTGGAGGAAAGAGAAATATGTTCCAGGGCTCCACCAGGCTGCCTCAACATACTGAGAATCATAGAATCATAGAAATGTAGAGTTGGAAGAGACCCCAGGGGCCATCCAGTCCAACCCCCTGCCATGCAGGAACACCCTCAAAGCACTCCCTTTGACAGATGGCCATCCAGCCTCTGCTTAAAAACCTCCAAGGAAGGAGACTCCACTATACTCCGAGGCAGCCTATTCCACTGCCGGACAGCCCTGACCGTCAGGAAGTTCTTCCTGAGGTTCAGGTGGAATCTCCTTTCCTGCAGCTTGAATCCATTGCTCCTTGTCCTGGTCTCTGGAGAAGCAGTAAAACAAGCCCTCTCCTTCCTCTACATGGCATCCCTTCAAATATTTAAACATGGCTATCATGTCCCCTCTTAACCTTCTCTTCTGCAGACTAAACATCCCCAGCTCTCTAGGTCTATCCTCATAGGGCATGGCTTCCAGGCCTCTCACCATTTTGGTCGCCCTCCTTCCAGTCTTGGGAAAAATTTGGTATACAAATAAAGTGATTTACTGCTTGACTGATTGGTCAGTCCTTACTTACTTCATCATTCTTGACACACTCTAGAGAGAGCTGGTTGACATGAAGCCACAGGGCATTCCGGAAGTAGTTGATCCGCTCGCATTCTTGACTCTCAAAAAACTGAATGGCAAACAAGGAGAAGAAGACATTAAACCCAGAGGCAAGACGTGACTATGGTATTTTTTTTTATTCAAAATATGTCAAAACCACAGAAAGCAATAAGGCAGGAGACAATAACACAATGGCTTCAAAATCAGCCAGCCTAAAATAGCCAACATAAAAGTGAAAAAGTTATGACATGGAGGGCCCCACACACAGTCTTTGCTGAAAGGACAAACAAGTATAAGAAAGTGATTTGTGGAAAAATGAGTTCCCTGATTCCTCCAAATTGACAAAGTGTTTTGAACACTTGCATTCTTCCTTGGAGAAGACAGAAAACTTGTTGCTGCTAACTGTTGCTAAACTGAGTTTGACTTGCGTGCTCCCGGTGAATGGAAGATCTCCAAGTCACCCGTTCCTCAACAGTGCTGCCCGGCTCCTGCAGACTCAGGGCGGAGGCTTCCTTGACTGAGTCCATCCCTCTGCAATGGCAGCCATCCTCTTTTCCAACTGCTTTCTACTTTACCAAGCATTATTGCCTTCCTAGCGGGACCACGGGTGATGCAGTGGTTTGAGCAGAGACCAGGGTTCAGTTCTCCATGGAGACCCCCGGGTGACCCTGGGTGCATCACACACTCTCAGCCCCCAGAAAATCCCATGATAGGGTCACCATAAGTCAGAAATGGCTTCAAGGCACACAACAGCAACAACACATCTTCTCATGGTAGGTTCAAAGTATGACAGTCTCATTTCAGGCATCTTGGCTTCTAGGGAAAGTTCAGGCCTGATTTGCTCTAAGACCCATTTATCTGCTGTTTTAGCAGTCGACGGTATCCAAGGAACTCTCCTCCAGTTCCACATTTCAAAGGAGTTGGTTTTCTTCGTATCAGCTTCCTTTCCTTTGTTTGGTTGCTCTCTCCGTAACCCCATGGCTCCGTCTTACAGTTAACCTCGCCCAGGGGAAGCGATGTGTACCCCAGCTCAGAGAACCTGTTAGCCTGGTACTGAAAACTGGACTGTCCTTCCTGGGATGGTCTGAGGAGGAGCCACTGCTTAGTGGCTTAACTCTACCACTTGCTGCAAGGAGATGCCGGAACCCTTGACTGGTCTGGCTGCTTTGATTTCTCCAACCACGTTCAGAATTTGAATGCGGAAGTCCAGCAGTTAGGGAAATGTTCATGAGGTCACAGCAACAACCTCATTGCTTGAGGGAGGGCAACTGAATCGTCATTTTCTCTGATCATTTAATTTGTTTTTTAACTTTTGTATTTCATGATTTTTAACTATGTGGGTTCAGTAAGCCACTTTGAACTCTTACAAGGAAAAAAAAGTGGGGTATACAGATAATAAATTCATAATAAATAAAGTTTATACCTCACAAGCCTTGATGTGCTCATTCTGCCATTCTTCCCTGATCTTCTCGAGACTGCTGATGTTCATCTGATAAACCCTGTCTGTAATTGGATAAAAATAAAACAGCAATTCAGTCTCTTCTGGAACACGTGGAGGGTAAAATTCCCAAAGCATCCTGCAAGTCCAGTTGTGGACCTACGAAGGCCTCGAAGTAAGAGATGGCTTCAACCTTCTTGGGCGTCCAACACAGGTAAGCCAGTGGAAGGCAGTAAATAATCCATTGCTTCTTCGTTCTTTCACCGCCAGAGGGCACCTTCTACAATTGTCTGCCTCAGGCACCAACATATTTTGGTCTGCTTAATCTTTTGTGATCCCACTTTTTCAGCTGGTTTTTAAACTATTCCAGTTTTTCTCTCCTCCTCCCACTTTCCCTTTCTGCCCTTGGCTAACTCTAGTTGCTGCAAACTGAGTTCAAAATTCAAAAATATTTTGCTCTCACATGAGAGAGGTGAGTAGGAGGCAGAATTTTGCCCTAGTTCAAAGCCCCACTAACTCCTTAGGTGTCAGTGGGTGACCCTGAACTCTGGCCATTACCTCTCAGCCTGACCTACCTCACAGGGTTATAGTAAAGACAAAAATGCCATGGGAACCATGCAATGTCCCCTGCTCCAAGTTCTCTAGGGGAGAAGTGTGTTATATATGCAGCAAGCTAGAATCCTCTCTCATCTGCCCAGGAATAGGAAAAAGTAAAGAAAGACAAAAAGAAGCAGCCATTTGGAAATGTTAACAATTAGGGAACAAAAAAGTGAATAGTTTCCAGTCCATGGCATGGAAAAGTATGCTCAGAGTTCTGACACTACATTTTTTTGGACTACACACCCAAAATGGCCATTGCTGGCTGGGAACTGTAACCCAAAAAAGTAACTTTCCCCAGCTCTGGATACACTACTACTTGTAGATCAGATTGTTCTTTAAAAAGCAAGAACGTAGAGGCCAGTTTGAAAGCTGGCAACCCTACTCCCTCCTCAAACCGATAAAGAGCTCACCTGAGTCCTCCAGGGCAGTCTTTGTTTGAGCCAACTTGACAAACAGCTGGGGGCCGGGAGATAAAATGAAGAACAGACATATTAGAGAACAATCAGGGTAGCTGCTGTTTGAAGAAGGGTGGGGTTGATAGGTCTTCGGCTAGCGCCCTGGGCAGAGCTTGGGGAAGTGGCCTTTTTGGACTACAGCTCCCAGCATCTCGCAACCAGACAGCCAGCCCGTTCAAAAGAGCCACTTCCCCAGGCTGTAATCTGGGGTAAAGAGTGTGAACAATTTTCAGTATCTCCTTCTCTCCAATGCCAGAAATTTGGAGAATGAATGAAAATTTCATCTGGGGGCAGAATGTTTTTGGGGGGGGCAGTGCCCTCATTTTGCCCGCCCCCAACAGCTACACCCCTCCTGGGGTCTGAGAAAAACTCCCCAAACAGCCACGGAGTTGTGGCATCCCAGTTGCCCCTTTCGCTTGGCCTTGCTTCCCTGCAATAACCCACCCCAGTTTTGCTCAAGTCCCGCTTCCTCCCCCGTGCCCTGGTACCTTCTCCTGCTGCTTTGGCGTCACCAGGTTGGCGCTCCGGTGGACGGCCTGTTCCGCCTCATCTTTGTCCCTGCACCGTTGTTCGTAGAGCCGCTTTGCCTAGGAGAAGCCATGACAAAGCAGGTCACGAAAGCAGCAGCTGGTGAGGACACGGGAGACGGGGCCTTCCCAGCGGCTGCTCCCACCCTGTGGAACCCCCTTCCGCAGGAGGCGCGGCTGGCCCCCTCCCTGCTCTCCTTCTGCTGGCAGACAAAAACGTTTCTTCTCAAGCAGGTTTTAAAGGATGAGCGGGCGAGCTTTTATTTGTGTGTGAAGCTTTTTTCTTTAGAAAAAAGCAAGTTTTATAATTTTATATGTTTTTAATGTCTTTAATTGTTTTAACTTTTTTTTTAACTTTTTTGGAAGCTGCCTTTGTCCCACTTTGGGAGAAAAGGTGGCCAACAAACAAACAAACACATAAATAAATAAATAAATGCCCGAGCGGACAGCATACAGCTGGACGAAGGGGTAGAATTAATTTATGCCCCCTCCTCCTGCTTGCCTGTTCCTTCCGAACCAGAGCTCGGTTCCCTTTCACACTGCACAATTATAGCACTACGATTCCACTTTAACTGCCTTGTATGATAAGGCAATAGAGCAAGGGTTGGCAACTCCAAAGGGGACGGAGGCATTTTCCCCCAGGCACCCCCAGCCTATGCGCAAACCTTGGGCTTAGGTGGAATGCTGGGGGTGACTTTTTGCTCTTTTCCTATTCCCTTCATTGTTATTAAATGTGAATTTTATGTGTTCATTGCATTTTATGCCACCTTGTCTTACGTTGTTGTCTTACGTACCTTATGGTTAGAATTGCCTTCTTCTTTTATGCTAGCCTACAACCATAATAATTACTGATCAATTGAACTGACGTAACATCACTTCCAGCTACCATTTCAAGCCATTTTGGGAGCTTTTTGGTTTGTTTGTTTTTTCCAGGATTTTAAGTGGGCGTTTTAGGGGTAAGTGAGGCAAACTGTAACATTTGCGGTCAATTTGGGATGTTTGTGCCTGCTTTTCAAATAAAAGGAACACATTTTAAAAACCCACCTGGAAACTGGCAGAATTTTTTTAAAAAAATAGGTAGGGTGTTGCGGGGTTCCTGCCACTTCACCTTGGGATCCCAAGGACCACAAGCCACACATTGCACTGGCACTTTCTGGGAAAGAATTCTAAATCTGTCATGAAACTACAGATCCCAGATTCCATACAATGCAGGCACGGCAGCTGAAGTGGTATCAAAGTGCTACAAACTGCGCAGAGCGAGGAGAGATTTGAGAAGTCGCATTTTATTCCGACAGGTATTCAATGTGTTTACCTGTGACTTCTCTGATAAAATGTGCTGGATATTGTTAACTGCAGATATGGGTGTGTGGGTTTTTAATTGTGCATTTTAACTATTTTAATTGTTTGTGTTTTAACTTCTGTGCTTCTTAACTATGTCTTTTTTTTTTATTTGTTGTGAGCCATTTTGAGTCCCAATATGGGAAAAAAGCAGTGTATAAATAAAGATGATGATGTTTATAACGATGATATTGATTTCAGTAATAATATCCGAGTTCCCCTGATGCCAGTTCATTGAGGTCCAGCTGCCCCCAGCTGCCCCCCGCATTTCTTGAAAGGGACTGGGAGGAGGGGAAGTGGCAGCCCACAATCTTATGCAAAAGTAACGAGGAACCCTGAGAAATGACTCATACTTCAGTTGGAAATTCACAAGCTTTCAAGAGAGTAGGAAGTGGTTTGAGAGTTTTGCTTCCTCCGCTGTCCATACATTTCTCTTATCCTACAGTTACCCCTAGCCAAACGGGTTGCTAACATTTTTCAAAAGCATTAAAAATGGTTTTTGACAGTGGGGAGGTTGGATTGGGTGGCTCTTGTGGTCCCTTCCAATTCTAAAATTCTATGTTTTATTTAAAAAAAAAATTCAAACTTATTTTATAGAAGATAAATGGGCAGTAATTTCCCTTTGAAATTGCTCTCACCAGTTCAGAGCTTAGAAACATTACTTTTCAGGACTAATGCTCCCCAAATCCGCCACCCATCATGGTCACTACTTGCTAGGGGATTCTGCAGTCCAAAAGGGCTTTATTTCATTTTCTTTTTTCCAGACTCTGGCTGTGGCCCTCACTGTCTTTGCAGTTGGAACATCCATCCAGTCACCTTTGTTAGTTTACTGGATTTACAATTGGATTCTGGGAGTGCTCTCCAAAAAGTAACTTTTTCAAGATATGCAACAACCCAGGGCAGGAGTGGAATCATCAGGTTCTCCAGAGGTGGTTGGAATGCAACTCCCCACCACTGACAAAGAAGGCCAGGACTTCTGGGATATGCAGTCCAACTGCAATCAGCGGTGGACCGATTGTCATTCCTGTCCTATGGGGAAAGGCAACAAATTTCACTCTCTATAGAATCACAGACCTGGAAGAGGCCACAAGGACCATTGAGTCCAACCCTCTTCTACCACGCCGGAATACACAATCACTGCACCCCTGACAGATAGACATCCAGCCTTTCTTTAAAAACCTCCAAAGAGGGAAGGAGAATCCCCCACACTCCACTGAGGCAGCAGCAGATTCCACTGTCAAACAGTGTTTGCCCTCAGAAAGTTCTTCCTAATGTTTAAGCAGAATCTCTTTTCCTGTCGGTTGTCTCCATTGCTCCGTGTCCTAGTCTCCAGAGAAGCAGAAAACAAGCTTGCTCCATCTTCCAGACAACATCCTTTCAAATATTTAAAGATGGCTACCATGTCACCTCTTAACCTTCTCTTCTCCAGGCTAAATGTCCCCAGCTCCCCAAGCAGCTCCTCATAGGGCTGCATGGTTTTCAGACCTTGCTTTCTTCTTCTCCTCTCTTTGTTCTCTTCCCCGATGGAAAACGAGAGGGTAACCTCTCCAAGAGCATGGGACTGACTTTCCTCTCTCTCTCTTTCTCTCTCTCTAGAGCACTTTGTGGGATTGAGAAACACTAGACCACCAAGAGAATAATCCCATCTGCCTCGACAGGATATCCAACTCCGTTTCTTCCCTGTGTGTTTTTCTCTTTCTGGCAAAGGCTGCGCATATCATGAAGCCACCCCACCATTACAGAGAAAGGCAGAGAGAGAGAGAGAGAGAACGTTGCGGACAAGACACGGTGTCACATTTTAAAAACCAGATGGGAACCAGATGGGAAGGATAACTCACTTCAAGGGCTTTCTTATACTGCAAATTCCGGTTTTTATGAATAGCGTCCATTATAAGCTCGATCTGTGGAAAAGAGCACCAGTGTTAGCAGTGTGTGCAGCTTTGCAGAAGGCTAGGGAGGCATTTCCCATGGCTAAAAACAGAAGGCCACATACAAGCAGCAAGAAGGAGAAATACTATGACTCCGGCCACTTCACCACGCACAAGAGAATTCTAGCTTCTTTCTTACAGGGAGCCAAGCCAACCCTGGGACCTTCTGCTAGTCCTCGCAGCTTCTTCTGCTATCTGACAGAGAATCTGGATCTCACAGCATTTTGAATTTTTCTTTAAAGGGATTATGCTCTGTGGCAGAAGAACTGCGCTAGGCCAGAGTGGTCAAGCATGCAGAGAACAGCCATTCCACTTAAGCATGGTTTTCACCTCTCATCTCTGCAATCCCATCAGTCAGAAATTTGCTTTTACACTCAGCCCTCCACATTTGCTGGTTTCTATTTCATGGATTTGATTATTTGCAACTCTTGGGTCTAAGACTTTTTCTAGAGTTTTTCTAGCTCTGGCGCTGGCTAATTAAGCAGCAGCTACAAACTTGCAAATAGTCAAATCCATGGAAGTTACACCCAACCGGCCATTCAATACTCTCTGGACTTACTTTTGGGCCACTGCATTTTCTCCCCCTGCCCACGGCCATTCTGTGCATGGTGGAAACTGGGGCAGGGTGGGGGGAATTGGAGAAGCATCTGGTTATAGACCCATAACCAAAGGTAAAATGAGACTTCCGGAGGACCTCAGAAGACCTTGGTGGATGAGGTACTCCTTTGTACCTGGCTATCAGGACATAACCAGACACTTCTCCAATTTCCCCTCCTCACTTTCCAACATTCACAAAATGGCCACTGGGCCAGCTGCAGTGGTTGAACAGTGCGTTGGGGGCTGGCTTTCATCATTACAGGAGGTGGAAGGGAATACCAACCTCTGCAATTATGAAAAAAAGATGTAGGTAGGCACAAGGTGGACTTACACCTTCATAGGCTACAAAGAGGATACTGGTCTATGTATGCTAATTATCTTGTTGATTCCCTGGTGGTGTCCGTCAGCAGCAGCCCCTTTCTTAATGGCCAGAGTTAATAAAATAATTGTCACTGTCAGTACTTTCTGCATTTAATTTCACTCAGGCTTCATGATCAACCTCTTACCTCCAGCTATGTGTTAGCATATGGGTTTTTGTATACCTGGAACTCTGTATCAGGCATGGGCAAACGCACTGGGTCCAGCAGGCAGTTTCCTGGGACTCTTCAGAAAATGGACAGCTAAAAATGCCAAATATTGGGAAGTGGAGGAGGGAAACAAACCCTGAAATAGCCAGAATTCCACTTCTGTTCTTGTTTTGCAGAGGCAGACTCGCATGCCTAGCTCTCTGAAAATTCATCAGAGGTTTGATCTTGCGTTTAGGGGAAACAACGGAGGAGACCGGCCACAAAGTACATGCCACATACTCCTGGTGAAGAAACATACCTGACCCTCTGTGATCCCTGCCTTGTTCACAGATTTGCATTTAACCTCAGCCTGTCATGCTACGACAGGCAGGTAACCGACCTGTTGCTGGCACGCCTTTCACCCGACATCTCCCTCAGCTGAGTTCAGGTCAGTGTAAACAAACAAACACGCGGCTTCTTGACAGGAATCGAAAGTCAAGGGATTTGGAGTTTGGCGTCACTGTGTCTGCACAAATGGTCGGATGTGAGGCTGCCACAGCCTGACAGGTGATATTACAGAGGTGCAGCTATTGCTTCCTCCAAATAAGAATTCCATCCTCACCAACAAGATTTTCCTTCATTCCCTAAACTTCTAGTATTGCAAGGAGTGAGACGCTGAAAATCATTCCCACCTAGAACTTTTTTCTATTTGCTCCGCTTGCATTCCCTTGGGCACTCTGCCCCTTTCTTACATCCTCCAACTTTCCCAATTTCCCAATTAATCCTCTGTCATCTCACTTTTTCAGCTGCTTTTAAAAAGTTCCAGTTTTTCTCTCCTCCTTCCACTTTCCCCTTTTGTTCTCAGCTTGCTTCAGTGGCTGCAAACTGTACTCAAAGTAGAAAAGTAGCTTGTGCTGAATTAACACTGTGAAGAGTAGAGGAGTGGGAAGAATCTTTCCCTTCCCAGTCGGCTCAGGCAAAAGCAAACCGCTGCAGCCTCTCCTAGACCGTCTGCTTTTCCTCATTAATACCTTTTACCACCTTGACCACACTCTGATGTTGCTTGGGCACACACGTCCCAGTTTTCACCTGTGCAATTTTGGACAGCATGTTTTTCTCTGGAGGCCTAAACTGCATTTCTAAATGCTCAGCTGAAGGTTTAAGTTACTGTAATGCAAGAACTTTTAAGGGACTGAAGGAAAATTTCATGGAAGGGAAGACTTCTTATGAGGGGCAATGCCTTCATTTCCCTCACCTCACTCCATCCCACTATACCTCTGTAATAATAAATGTTTCATTGCCTATAGATCAAAAGACAGTATTTACACATTTGTTATATGCACCCAACAGTTGGGAAAATGCCATTTTGGTCTACAACTCCTAGAATTCCCCAGTGGCTGTACCAGCTAGAGGATTCTGGGAGCTATAATCCAAAAAAAATCACTTTCTGACCTTGTTACTATGTCAAATGACCTATAGTAACCCAACAGCCAATTTGTCCAGTTTTGTGTTATTGACATTAATCACAAATTAGTCCCATTAGTCATAAATAGTTTCTGTTGGTGAATTCTCTGACCTCTTCCACTTTCTAGAGGAAAAAAGGACTCTATGCGTACCTCATGTCAGAAGTTAAAATTATCTATAATGAGATAAATATTGCCTCTGACATATTTTAACATGTGTTTCTTATTACAGACTTTCAAATCCAATATCCTTTGGGCCAGAGCTTGGAAAAGTTACTTTTCAAGGGGAAATCTAAAACTCCCAGAACCCCACCAGCACAGCTACAGTTAGTTCCTCCAGAAGCAGCTTTTCAAATCTGCGCTTTGAACACCATAACACAAATGCACAGAGTTGCCAAAAAATCTTCATCTCTGGTATATCTTAATAAGAACTGTCAACACAAACTATAATCCATAAAACAGGCAATCCAAAGCTTCTGCAGCATCCCCATTTCCGCACTACACTCTTAGAGCGCGATTATTCCACTTTCAACATCCTTTGGAATCCTGGGGTTTGCAGTTTCGGGAGGGGCCGAAACTGCAAACCCCAGGATCCAAAGGATGTTGAAAGTGGAATAATCGCGCTCTAAGAGTGTAGTGCGGAAACGGCCTCAATCACAGAATCTTAGACCTGGAAAGGACCCCAAGGGCCATCTAGACCAATCCCTGCTGTGGAGGAATATATAACAAAGCACTCCCGACCTCCAAAGAAGGAGGAGACTCCACCACACCCCAGGCAACCTTTACATGAGCTTGGCCCTCTGGATCTGTGGTCTCTTCCACACTACCTCACACTTTGGTACCACTTTAACTGCCATGGTCCGATCCGGGTTCTAACCACCAGGGCACCAGCCGGAGTCAGACAGTGGAATGCTTACGGCCTTTCCACGCACTACCCTGTCACAGTGCTATTATTCCACCTTCAGCATCCACTGGAATCATCCTGGGATTTGCGGTTTAGGGAGGGGCCTTTAGAATTCTCAGCCAGAGAGCTCTTGGGCCTCCCCAGGAAACTACAAACCCCAGAATTCCACAAAAAGTGGAATACTGTAAGAGCACTATAACAGTGCAGTGAGGAAATGGTCTTAGAGACAGAACAACTGCTGTTCCCATCGAATCCTGGGGTTTGTAGTTTCATGGTTTGTACTTAGCATTTTCTGCCAGAGAGCTCTAGTGCAGTGGTTCTCAACCTGTGGGTCCCCAGATGTTTGTGGACTTCAGCTCCCAGAAGCCCCAGCCACTATGGTCAATGCTCAGGGCTTCTGGGAGCTGAAGTCCACAAACATCTGGGGACCCACAGGTTGAGAACCACTGCTCTAGTGCCTGCCTAAACTGCAAATCCCACAGCCCTGTATGGTGCAACCACGGCAGTTAAAGTGGCATCAGAGTGCTATAACTGCCGAGCGTGGAACTGTCCGGTGTCTTTGGTACCACTTTGAAGGCTGTGGTTGCACTGCGTAATGTGAAAGGGACTACAGATTCATGAGCATCCTGATCGGCAATATAAGGAGTTAGGAAATGTTACTCTGAGAGCTACAGATCACAGCATCCCCAGCATGCTGGGATTCTGGAAGTTGTAATCAATAACATTTGTCCCACGCTCTGGCTGACTCCACTGAGGATTTGCTGTGCACTTTTCGACGCCCTCTCCTCCTGACCTTTTTCCGGTGGAGCTTTTGCTTCTCCCTGAAATCCTCCATTTTCCTTGCCTCTTCCCGCAGCGTCTGGGCCAGCTGGATGTGACTCTGGCCGACACTATCTATCTCTGAAAACAAGGAAGGTCATAAAAATGAATCACGGCAAATAAAATGGAACTCAAAGGAAAGTAAACACAGACCCATAGCCATTTTTCTTAGTGCCAAGTGGGGAAGGAAACACACCTTTATGGCAGCTTTGCAATTCCCACCATTCCCCACCACAGGTGTGCTGGCCAGGCTGGTGGGACTTGCAGTCTAACAGTAACTGAAGGGCAATACCTTGCTCACTCCTGCTTTGTAACTAAACTAGGGCAGAATTTGAAACCAAGTCCAAAGTTTAGTCCCTCAGGACTCAGCAATGGTCTTGCCAAGGGCACTTTCTTCTTCTTTTTTTTATTAAAACAAGACACAATACAGTCATCTCCACATTTCTTCGCTATTTACATTTTTCACATCATTAAAATCTAACAAATACTAAAGCAAATTTTATGTTTGTTTCATTAATCCTTTCACTTCCTACCTTCTTTAACTTGGTTCTTTATTTGCTCCAATCTCTTCTCCTCAACATTTATTTTTCACCGTTAACTATCCTTTATGTGCAGCTTTAGCTTTCTTGTCTCTTCCAGCTTATACCATAGTCTAATCTTTTCCTTGCCTATTACAGATCTTTTCCCAGTTTTCCTCTATATATTTCTTAATTTCCATCATTTCAGTCTTTTTATCTCCTCTTTTTTCTCCTTTCTTGGCTCTCGATAAGCTATCTAATGTCGCGTATTCCTGTAGTTTACTCAACCATTCTTCCAATTCCAGGGTACTTTCTCTTTTCCAATATTTTGCGAATGTGACTCTGGCTGCTGTTATCATGTACAGTATGCTATTCTTGTATTTCCTTTGTTCTTTTGTTAATTGGTGTAGCATATTCAATAAAAATATTTCTGGTATTAACGGAATTTCTGTGTTCAATATTTCTGTAATTGCCTTATGTATCTTTTTCCAGTAGCACTTCGCTTCTTCACATAGCCACCACATATGATAGAACAGTGGTTCTCAACCTGTGGGTCCCCAGATGTTTGTGGACTTCAGCTCCCAGAAGCCCTGAGCATTGACCATAGTGGCTGGGGCTTCTGGGAGCTGAAGTCCACAAACATCTGGGGACCCACAGGTTGAGAACCACTGTGATAGAAGGATCCGTTTTCTCCCTCACATTTCCAGCACTTCTTCTCCCTCTGTTTATATATCTTACTTAGTTTTTCTGGGTCTAGGTACCATCTATATAGCATTTTCATGTAGTTCTCCTTTAAGTTTTGTGCCGTAAATTTTTGTGTGACTTCCCAGCTTTCGTCCACTGTTCCAATTTAATTTCCTGGCCAATATTACGTGCCCATAAAATCATTGGGTCTTTTATAATTTCAGATTCCAATTCTCTTGTTAACATGAAATTATAGATATGGGATATTATATGTTCTTTCTTCTTGAATATTATCTTCTCGAATTCATTTATCGAAGTTGTTATCTCTAGTCCTTCTAATTTTTGATCGATTTTATATCTTTCCTTAAGTTGGAGATAGAAAAACCACTGACAATTCCAGCCTTCATTGTTTAATTCCTCTCTTGTCTTAATTCTCTGTGTTTTTACTCCAACGTCCATTATTATGACTCTATAGGTCATCCATCTTTCCGAGGGACCTTTCCGATTGCTGTATAGAGCTTTATGTGGTATTCGACAATATATTTTCTTTTTCCATGTTTTCCAGATTTCCAGCAGCGATCTTCTTATATAATGGTTAGAGAAATCCTTGTCAATTCTTGCTTTGTTGTACCATATATAAGCATGCCATCCGAACCTAAGGTCCGGACCTTCAAGATTCAACATCCTATCATCTTTAAGTATAATCCAATCTTTCAGTCATACCATACCGTTCGCCTGATAATATAATTTCAGGTCTGGAAGTCCACTTCCTCCTCTTTCTCTTCTGTCTATTAATGTTTTCCATTTTACTCTTGGTTTCTTCTTGTTCCAAATGAATTCTGTAAGGTCCTTTTTCCATTCTTGAAAACATTTATTATTAGTGATTGCTGGTAAATTTTGAAATAGGTAGTTCATTTTCTGCAGGATCATCATCTTAATCGCTGCCATGCATCCTAATAATGATAGATTCTGCCTCGACCAGTTCTGTAAGTCACACTTAATTGCTTTCCATTTTACTCCGTAATTATTTTCAAATAGTCCGTTATTTTGTTTCGTTAAATTTATTCCCAGATATTTGACTTTCTTCTCTTCTTTAAATCCTGTTTTCTGGGCCACTTCTTCTATTTCTTCTTTGCTCATATTTTTGGTCAAACACTTCGTCTTTTCCTTGTTTATTTTGAAACCAGCTAGGTCTCCATATTCTTTACATATTTCGATCACCTTCTCAATACTCGTTTTCGGTTCTTCTAAAAATAGAACCAGATCGTCAGCGTAGGCCTTCATCTTGTATTCTTGTCGCTTTATTTTAACTCCTCTTATGGCCTCTTCCGCTCTTATCCTCCTCAACAATACTTCCATCGTTATTATGAAGAGAAGAGGGGAAAGCGGACATCCTTGTCATGTGCCTTTCTTGATTTCTATGGGTTTGATTTCTCACCATTCACGATTAAATTTGCCTTATTATTCTTATATCTCTCTCTAATCCATGATACAAATTTATCTCCACACCTCATTCGATCTAGCAGTTCAAACATAAATTCATGATTTATATTATCGAACGCTTTTTCTGCGTCTACGAAGATCAATAATCCTTTTCGTTCATTATGCTTTTCGTAATATTCCAATACATTTATGACTGTACGAATATTATCTCTAATATTTCTCTTCGGAAGAAAACCACTCTGGTCAGGGTGTGTAATTTCTTGTGCAATATTCTTTAATCTCTCCGCTAGTATTCGTGTGAAAATCTTATAGTCTATGTTTAGTAATGATATGGGTCTGTAATTTTTTGGTTCTTCTGGGTCTTTTTCTTCTTTCGGTATCAATGTTATGTTCGCCTCCTTCCACGAGTCCAGCTTACCTTTACTTGTTATGTCATTGAACATTTTCAACATTGGCAAGGAGAGTTCTTCCTGACATTCTTTGTAATATAATGCCGAAAACCCGTCTGGTCCGGGTGATTTGTCAATCTTCATCTTTTTTAATGCTTCCGCCACCTCCATCATAGTTATATTTGCATTCAATCTCTTCTGTTGATCTTCCGTTAATTTCATGATATTCTGATCTAAGTATTTGTCAATTCTTGCTTTGATCCCTTTGTTAGTCTTGTTATTATACAGTGTCTTGTAATAGTGTCGGAAGGTTTCCATTATTTTCGTTTGGTCTGTAAATATTTTGCCTTCATTCCTTACTCTTAATATCAGGTTTCTCTCCTTCCTTTTCCTTAATCTAATCGACATCCATCTTCCCAGTTTGTCTGCACTTTCGAAGTGTTTTAGGCGAAGTATCCTTAGTTTCTTTTCCATATCGATCGTGTTTTCCTCCCGTATCTCTTCCTGAAGTCTCTTTATTTCTCTCCTTACTTTTTTGTTCATCGGATTCCGTCTCAATTCTTCCTCTCTCCATTTAATTTCTGTTTCCAATTTTGTCATCTTTTCATCTCTCTTCTTCTTCCACTCCGTTGACCACTTTATTAGCATTCCTCTCATTACAGCTTTCCCTGCACCCCAGACTGTTTTAGCAGATATACCGTCTCTGTCATTTTCCTTAAAGAAATTATTTAACTCTTGTTTAATCTTCTTGACATATTCTTCCTTTCTCAATAATGTCTCGTTTATTCTCCAATTCCATTGTTTATTCTGTCTCTTCATGGATATTTTAACTGGTATTGGATTGTGGTCAGAAAAACCCTCGGGAGAATCTCAACTTCTTTTACTATATTGTGTAATGTTTTCGATATCAAGCACATATCGATTCTTGACATCGTTTGGTGGGGGTCCAAGTAAAATGTAAACCCTTTTTCTTCTTCCAAAGGTACTTTCAATTGTTATTTCAATGCCTGAAATTACCAAAACGGCAATTATTACATTTAAATTTTTGCAGGGAGTGGGGAAGGCTCAGTATTTTTTTCATTTTCATTAGAATTTAAAATGTGCAACTAAATCTTGATAAAATGGCACAGAAATTAGTCCGAATAAATGGCACAGAAATTAACACAAAATGCTTGAGAATATTATTAGTGAACAATAACACATGTATAATTAGAGAATAAGAGAGCCAGCATCGTGTAGTGATTTGAAGGTTGGTCTTGGAGACCAGCGTTCAATTTGCCGCTCAGCCACAGAAACCCTCTGGGTGACCTTGGGCGTGTCACACACTCTCAGCCCCAGAAAACCCCATGATACGTTCCCCCCAGGGCTGCTCTAAACTGGAAATGACTTGAAGGCACAGAACAACAGTAACAAATACAGAAGAATCACTGGCATAAATTAAACTAACTTCCTTGTTTTGTTTTAGCATAGAATGTGCAAAAGTTGGAGTTTCGTTGAATACTGTTTTATAATGTCTGATTACATGTAGTTGTCTGTCTTATATTGTACTCTTTTTTATATTTTATCTGGATAATTTGGTTTACAATTGTATGGTACAGCTTTATTTATTCCTTCCTTCCCTTTGTGTTTGTGTGTACTGTATATACACATCACTTCAGACTGTACACCTGTGGCAGGACCTGCCGTTTTTGGCTGGTTTATTTCTAAAGCACCATGTATGTAGATGGTGCTATATAAATAGATGATGATGATGATGATGATGATGATGATGATGATGATGATGATGATAGGATCCTGACCAACTGGGGCTGCTAGTTCAACATTCAAGCCGACCTCATCACGTTGGTTCTCAGCAGCCCTGTTCAGGAGTGCCACCTACCGGTACAACCTGCCCAAACATTAAGAACAGTGTGATGGGCCCCACCGCCTGGCCCACCAGAAAGAGCTATCAGGACTTTCTTGAGGTGGCCCCACTCTTCTGAAACTCCTGCACCAATGAGAGACGTAGGTCCTCACTTTCACTGCCTTAAAACCAAATTCTGAAGTTCTGTTTATTCCAGTCGGCATTTCTTCAAATTGTGTTGCACAGGGAGCCCTTGGCATCCACTCAGGTTTGGTTTCAAGGCCCCCATGGACAGCAAAATTCATGGAGGCTCAAATCCCATTATGTACAATGGTGTACTAAAATGGCATCCCTTATATAAGATGACAAAATCTAAAGTTGCTTTTTGGATATCTATTTATTTATTATTTTCAAGCTGCAATTGGTTGAATTTGCAGATATGGAGGGCTGACTATACTGGGAAATATCTTTTGCAGTGACTGCTGTTACTGCTATGTATGTGTGCTTTTAACTGTAATGATGAAACTGTAAATAATTGCTTGGAAATTATTAACCTCTCTCGACCATCCTGGCTGAGGGGGTTTGGGCAACTGTGATTCCACAAACTTACTTTTCAGGTCTCTGAATTTTTCATTTTTTTTTTTTTATATCTTGTAAAGGAAGTGTGCTATGAAGGGTGGATTAGAAATACTTAGTAAATAAACTTAGTAACTTAGTAAATAAAATGATAGCCCACCCTTTTTTTAGAAGGTCATTCCACACACCTAGGCCATGGATCACACCAGAGGTTAAGAAACAGGGGTCTCCGTCCAGGGTGGAAAGTCCACCTTTACTGCTTTCTGGTCTCCAAAAACCCAAGTAAGGAACTTCCCTGTACTTTCCATTTGTATAAGAATGGCCCTGGTGGATCAGCCCCTCCCTCGGACCTGAGCAAGGCAGCTCTGGGCAATTCAATCCAGCTGACATTAAAACACCACCAGACTGGCGGTGTGGGAAACTCCCACATCAAAGTTCCCGGAGGTTGCCTAGAAAGCTGGCATCTTTCCAAGGCTGTGGCTTCCCAGCAGCCCATGACCTGTGCACTGCTGGTAAACACTTTTCCTTGAAGCCCATGGCCTTGTGGAGACGCCACAGCCCAGCTGCCTCATATATGACCGCATACTGAAGTGCAAACACAACTGACGTTGGCCTGGCCCCCTTTTCCGGCTGAGGGTGAATCGCATGTTCCCCCAGCACCACACCATACCTGCCTACCATCTCCTTTCGAGTGCGCCACACTCTCAGGCCAGGGACAGAGCTTGGAAGGGTTACTTTTTGGACTACAACGGCAACCTCATAGCCGCCATGCAGCCTGATGGATTCTACGGGTTGTATTCCAAGGAAGTAACTTTCTTAAACTGGCAGAGAATCCAAGAGCAAGAGTTCTTAGAACAGGGATAGGCAACTTCCCACCGGTGTTGGGTTGTACAGCGCTGAATCCCAACATATCAGGAAATACACTGCTATCACAGAGGTTCCCACACTGCAACAGGTCTCTATGGTACAGAGCAGAAGGCTGGCCATCCTCCTGTACCGTAGAGCCTTGCAATCTGGTAGGCCAGAATGTCTCCTTCCCTTCCAAACTGGACAGGAAGGCTGAAAAGATGTGCTTCTTTCCCAACCGCAACTGTTTGTTGAATTTGACCAGTGTGATTCTGGCAATAGCAGCAGCATTGCCATCTATTTTCCCAGGGCTGCTCCAGAGGGGCCAATAGGTCCAGCAAATGCTGAGCGGTTCTTCTCCTGGATTTTACATCTTGTGATGGTTGTTCCCATTCCTATATTTAGTCCTGCCCTAAATAATACTGGGATTTGTGTACTTTTCCCCGCTGTTTTCCTGCTTTTTCTCCAGTGGTTAACTAAGATGGGAATGGGGTTTCCTTTCCTCCCCATCATCCTCTCCATGAATGCAACACCCTCCCTTCATGCTCTTGCCCCGCTATCACCGTTCCCTGGCCATTTCCGCACTAGATCGTTACAGCGCTATTATTCCACTTTCAACATCCTATGGAATCCTGGGGTTTCCTGCAGTGCAGAAATGGCCTCTGTCTTATACATTTAATTTTTTTTAAAAACTTAGCTCTATAACTGTGAAAGAAAGCTTTCTTGGTTCATTAAAGCGACCAAAGGGGAGTGGGTAAGGGGAGTGGTAAATGCCTCACTGCAGCAAGGCAAGATTCCAGCCCACCTATTAAAGAGACTTCAGTGAGGCCATTAGAGACAAGCCCTTCCCTGAACTCCACTGTACTGGACAATTATCAACCCAGTGCACAACATTCCATTTTTAGACAAGGTTCCAGAGCACGTTGCAGCCTCCCAGCTCCAGGGTGGTTCTTGGATGAAACGGATTATCTGGATCCATTTCCACCTGGCTTTAGGCAGAGACAGCTTTGGTTGCCTTAGAGGATGGCCTACACCAGGAACGGGACAGGGTAGTGTGCCCCCATCAGTTCTCCCGGACATCTCAGCAGAATTCAGTACCATCAACCATGGTATCCTTCTGGCCCACCTTTCTAAGATAGGGATAGGAGGCTTTATAGTGGCTTCAGCCCTTCTAGGAGGGCCACACTCAGACAATGGCACTGGGGGACTCGGTCTATGGTGTCCCTCAGGGGTCAGTTCTGGACCTCAAGCTGCTTAACACCTAGAAGAAACTGCTGGGAGAGGCTGTCTGGAGATCTGGGATCCAGTGTCACCAGTACAGGGATGACTCCCAGCTTAATCCAGACAAGACAGAGGTGTTCCTAGTCAGATGGAAGGCGAATCAGGGAACAGGGATTCAGCCTGTTCTGGATGGGGTCACATTCCCCCTGAAATCTCAGCTTCATAGCTTGGGTGTGCCCTTGGACTCAACCATGAGCCTGAAAGCCCAGGTTTCAGCAGTGGCTATTAACTCATTTGTCCAATTAAAACTAGTGTGCCAAGCTATACCTGTTCTTCGAGAAGTCAGATTTAGCCATAACAACACATACTTTGACTACATCCTGTTTGGATTACTGTAACTCAATCTATGTGGGGCTGCCTTTGGGAACTGCTTGGAAACGTCACCAAAACACTGCCACTAGACCAATGGCTGGGGCTGACTATAGGGAGCACATCGCTTGCTTGCTGAAACAGCTTCATTGGCTACCGGTCCCTTTCCAGGCAGAATTCAAAGTGCTGGTTGTGGCCGATATAAAGCCCTATACGGCTCAGGTCTGGGCTACCTGAAAGACCTTCTTTCTCTCTATGAGCCTAGCCGAGTTTCAGGATCTTCTCGGGAGGGCTTCCTCTTGGCCCCACCAGCTTCACAGGCACGGAGGCCGAGGGCCCAAGAGAGAGACTTCTCAGCAGCTGCTCCCAGGCTGTGGAACTCTCTGCCCAGGGGGGCCCACTTGGCCACCCCCCGCTCTCCGTTCACAGCAGACCAAGATCTTTCTACAGGCCTTCAGCTTTCAACTGGTTGGGGTGATGCAAGGGTTAGGTTTTGACGTGCTGTTAATTTTAAACTAATGTTTTTAAGTAATTTGCATTTCATGTTTTTTATTTTATGTTTTGTATTTTGGAATGTTTTAGTTGTATTGTTTTAACATAGGGTGTGAGTTGCTTTGGGAGAAAAGCAGGATGTAAGTGAAATAAAAATCAAAGGAAAACATTCTGGCAAGTGTCACACCCCATTCAACACATCATCAGTGGGACTGCCCCGAAGTAGAGGAGGAACCGGGACGATGGACGCAGGCAAGAGGAATTTAACCCCTGCCGCCGACAGAAAGTCCTGAGATCAAAGAAACAAGCAAACCACACCCTGTTCTCTGGGTTTAAAAAGTCACAGCTACTCCTGGAAATTTTCAAGAAACAGACCATGATTAGTACAGGTATATGATATATCTCCATGACAGAAGGTACATCACATGACTATTTTTTTTTTTAAAGAAAATACAGTACCAGCAAGCACAGGTATAAATCCAACCAAATCCCAGCCCTTCTGGCCAGTCTGGAGAAGCCCTCAGTGTGGCTAAATGGGGCGGGGAGCAGGAGGAGCCACAAAAATGAGGAGGGGGTGCACGCTGCCACGCTTGTACTACAGGGTCTCTAATGGTCATTTGGAAGAAAAAAAAGACAAAGAAATAATCGAAACGAGAAATATTTGCAGAATATTAACAGCATACTAGCAGTAAACAGGTTGGGAAATAGCTGGAAACATTTGAAAAAAGAAATAATTGTGAAATTAGAGAATGGGGAAACTGCTGAATGAAGCTTCTTCCTCCTTCAAAACCAAAAATGAATGCAAAAGTCTTTCTCAAGGCAAACAAAACCACTGGTTCATTTAGCACATGGGAAAGACAGAGCTCGGGGGCAGAGGACACGGTTTACGTGCGCAAGGTTGTAGTTCTGCCTTCGACTGATATTTTTAGCTTGGGCTGGGAAAGCTTTTTAATTATGTGAAGAAAGTTTAATTACACGCCGGGCAAAGGATATACAATACAAGAAATAACACGCAAGCTTATTTTAAGATTGCTTGGGAAAAACTGGGTTGTGGTTCTTTTGGTCAACACTGACATACTAGCTTGAGCATTCTGGGAGTTGTAGTCTAAAAGTATCTTTTTTTCCAAACTCTGAAATCACTGGTTGCACTCTACCCAGAGGGGAGAGAATTGGTGGGGGTGTTTGCATGAGCTCCAGACACAATCTACAGTAGATAAAATTCTTGAAAATGGTGGATGCCATGGGTTACTTACGCTGCTTAAAAACCTCAAGGGCTCTTTTCAAGGTGCTGAAATGAAGAAAACACAAGAGGGGGGAAAAAAATAGAGAACACAGTTAGCAGGCTGACAAGCCTTGAAGGAAGATACGTTTTGTTTTGTTTTCAGGTCACTGAAAGGCAACAAGAATAAGACTTCCTTGTAAACTTGCAGAAATTGGCCCTGTTTCAACATCTCCACTGAAGCAATCTTTGAAACCGAGAGCACAACTTCACAGCTGGGCGTGAGGATCTGGATTTTTCTTTCTTTCCATTTCCAGTAATCTCCTCAGCTACTTTCCTGGGTGGCCAAAAACATCTAGATTCTGCAATAGAGGCTGGTCTAAAACATCTTGGCACCCAAGGATCAAAAGGCAAACAGCAACTCAAAACACACACACACAGATACACATGCATTAGCACAGGTCACCCTTTGCTAGGAGGCAACTTTCTCATTGCTTCCAATGGGGCTTGTGCAAAACAATTTCCAGAGGTGGATCAGATCCCACGAATCAGGTCCATCAGTCTCCCCCCGACACTTACAGAACAGCTCCTCTGCATCATCCTGCAGGGAGCCCCAATCCAGATCTAGGGAAAGGGGATGGTAACGCTGCCTTTGGTTCCAGCAATGAGGCTAAGACAGCAAGATGTTTGGAGACTCTGAGCCACAAGAAGTGAACTGGTGGGACCAAGCCTCACAGGATCAGAGCGCTGGGACTTTTTGATTAGCAAGCACCACGTTGTTACACCTTCCTGTATGTTGCTTGTCCCACATCACCTTCAAAGTCTGAAGGGCAGCTGTGCTATTTGTTAGCAGAACGTTAAATTTAGGTTCTGTGTAGTTGACAACTGCCAGAAAATTGAGCCAGAGGCATCACGGGATTTTTCCTTTTGCCCTCCACCTTACGCAAGATGGCTGCCTTGGCCACATGGCGACAGCTGTCGTGTAGAGCACTAAGGCAACATAAACCAGTAGTTCTTAACCTGGGGTCCAGGGACCCCGGGGGTCCACGGAGCCCTCACAGGGAGTTTGCAAAGCCCTGCTGCTGGACACCAACAGCAGCAACAAGGATGCAACAGCGGAGAGAGTGCAGGTGTCGAAATTCTTCTCCCATTTGCAAACGAGCAGTTTTGGCACTTGCAACCTCCTACCACATTCCTAATGGAAGGGACCCAGCAGCAAGTGTGAGTGCACACCCAAACTATGACTTTGGAGATGAGAGCCTGAATCCCCACTCAGCCATGGAAACCCACTAGGTGACCTCAGGCAAGTCACATTCTTTCAGCCTAAGAGAAAGGCAAAGGCAAGAAATCTTGCCAAGAAAACTCTTGGGATAGGTTTGGCTTAGGGTTGCCATAAGTCAGTTTTCAAAGGGGAGAGATGGGATGGCTGGAACGAACCTCCCCATCAGCGGCACTTTGTTGTTGTGTGCCTTCAAGTCACTTCTGACCCCCAAGGTGAACGTATGAAAGAGTTTTTTGGCAAGACTTGTTCAGAGGGGATTTGCCTTTGCCTTCCCTTGAGGCTGAGAGAATGTGACTCACCCAAGATCACCTAGTGCAGTGGTTCTCAACCTGTGGGTCCCCAGATGTTTGTGGACTTCAGCTCCCAGAAGCCCCAGCCACTAAGGTCAATGCTCAGGGCTTCTGGGAGCTGAAGTCCACGAACATCTGGGGACCCACAGGTTGAGAACCACTGACCTAGTGTCTGACCTGGGATTTGAATCCTAGCCTCCAGAAGCCTGAAATAAACAAAAAATAAATATTAGAATATTTAAATATTTTAATCTTGAGCTAAGTCTTGGGGACAAACTATATTTACAAAGAGGGTCCCTGGTAAATGAAAGATTAAGAACCACTGCTGTAGACTATCCTTACGTCACAGCCTTTGCCTCATGATTCCCACCAAACCAGGAACATATTCCCTGGCGCAGGAAAGCTTGATTGCTCCCAGGGCAATATGATAACAGATCTGTAAGAAACTGGAGTTTCCCAACACAACTTTTATTCTGTTAGTGCTCTCTCTGAAATTATTATCTCATTCTCACTCTAGTTACCTCTCAGAGACTTTTTAAACTACTTCAAATAACCGCCTAAGTTTAGACAAGGGATGTTATTCTTCACTAATTTTCCTCTCAAAAGAAGCAACAAGTAATTTTAACCATTTTCTTACCATTGCAAGAAATTCATAGCTTAGGACTTTTCACAGTTCAGGACTTATTCTGGGCAAAATTTGCAAGTGACTGCTTTGTGCAGAAATAAAAACAATTTTTGCACAATAAATATGCTGTTTCCTGTACAAAACAACCACTTCCAAATTTTGTGCAAAATAAATGCCTAGTGGCATCATTTTTTATGCAAGAAATGGTACTATCTGTGCAGAAATATTTTTCCATACAAAATGCTGTTTCTGGCATAGAAAATGCTCATTTCTGCACAAAACAACCACCCATGAATTCTGCACAGAATAAGTCCTTTGTGTGCAACAGATTCCCATCAGTCCAAGATTTTTATGGTTAGGATTCCTCAACACTCCAGACACATTTTTATGGAGTGATTCTCCATAACTAGTCCTCCAGGTTTTTTAAACCTCAGTTCTCAGAAGCTTCAGTGAGCATAGCCATTGGCCCCGGGACAAGGATTATGGGAACTGAAGTCCAAAACATCTGGAGGACCAAAGGCTGAGAACTTACAGTTTTAGACTAACATCAGAATTTTTGACTAGAGAAAGAGACTGAGCCAAAGAATTTTTAAAAAAAGAAAAAGGAAAAGAGTTCAAAAGTAACGTGTTGACTCACTTTAACTCTGTCTGCCCACAGGGCTTCTTCCTGGACAAGTTGATCAGTTCCTTCCCATACCTTTCTTCTATAGAAGCCCTGGAGCATGAAAAACAGAGAAAGTTAGAGGAAATGGGTGTAACAATGGTCATTTCCACACTGGTCTGTTATAGCGCGATGATGGCACTTTCAACATCCTCTGGAATCCTGGGGTTTGCAGTTTCGCCAGCCGGCCCCTCCCGAAACTGCAAACCCCAGGATTCCAGAGGATGTTGAAAGTGCCATCATCACACTATAACAGGTCAGTGCGGAAATGGTCAATGAGGGAGAAAGAAAAAGGGGAGGAAAAGGGGGACTGTCGCCAAAGGGTGGCCAGCCTCGCATAAAAATTGTGAAGAATCATGCATCCTTGAAGCTGGGAAACATTTTGACTTCCTCTCCCAGAACATCACAGCCAACTTGTCTCCAGCCAAGCAGGCTGGCAGATTCTGGGAGCTGTGGTTCTTTCCAAACCTCAAGAGCAGAGACGTACTGCAGGGGAACTACAGTTCACAGGGTCAGAGCAGTGCCGTTCACAGTGCCAGGGGTGGTGGGGTTGGAATGAACTTTCCAGGAACAATAGGTTGTTGTTGTGAGCTCTCTCTTCTCTTACACACCTGTTGCCACTGCCAACTGTTTGGGTGACAGCTTAGCCCTGAATCCCCAGTTGAGACCCATTGGATACACCAAAGCCTTGCTTCTGATGAAAATGAGCTCTGCGAGAACCCTTTTATAGATGTCTCCGTTAGGCACGTTGAGGCAATATTTTAAGTGTTTCTCTGTGGTGCCACTTTTCCAGCGGCTTTTTAAATACCCCAGTCTCTTTCCCCTCCTCTCACTTTCCCCCTTTGTCCTCAACTTATTTTGATTGCTGCAAACAATTAATTGGGGGGAGAGGGAAAGCGGGGCAGAATCGTGCCCTTTCCAGTGTCTTGAGCAAACACAAACTGCTGCGGCCTCTCCTGGATTGCCTCTCCTTCCTCAATAACAATAATGATTAACCATAACAATAACATATCAACAACAACAATCATAGTAGCCTGTCCTTAGCCAGGAATTATTTTCATAAATTAACAACCCAAAAAATTGCTACTATTACTCCTGACACCACCACGGGGGTCCAAGGTACTTCCAGTTCTTCTGCCCATCACATATATTTATGTACAAGTCGACCTCACGTATAAGCCACAGGCAGGTTTTTGGGCAAAAATTATGGATTTTGATACGACCTGGGGATAAGCCGAGGCGGACGGCCCGTGCCGCCTCAGGGGGCCGGCTGCCCCGACTGCTGCCGCCTTTTCCTCTCCTGGACTTTGAGAAAGGCCTTTTGCCACTCTACTCAGTGAAGGGGTTTTTTAAAAAACATAAAAGCAAAGATACAGGATTAACTCCTATCGAAAAACGGAACGCTCCTCTTCTCTGAGTGGAGGGGTGAAGGGCGAGAGCCTGGCCCGTCGCAGCAGAGCCTAAAAGAAGCACCGGCCCCCTCCGCCCTCTCCGTGCCCGAAAGAGCGGCCGTCGCCACCGTTCTTCTGCCCAGGCGTTCAGAACAGCCAGAAGTGTGCCACAACGGAGAAGCAGAGCGGGGTGGCACTTCCTTCAGGTCCCCCAGGACAGACTGAGCTCCTACCTTCTGCCACTCTGCTCAGAGAAGGGGGTGGCTCCTTTCCCAGTAAGTAGAATCACGGAACAGAATCACAGAATCCTAGAGTTGGAAGAGGCACCAGGGGCCATCTAATCCAGCCCCCTTCTGCCATGCAGGAAGACACCATCAAAGCGCTCCCTTGGACAGCGGGCCACCCAGCCTCTGCTTAAAAACCTCCAGAGGAGGAGGATGCTCTACCACACTCCATGGAGGCAGCAGCAGAACCCACTGCCGGACAGCTCTGACCGTCAGGAAGATCTTCCTGAGGTTCAGACGGAATCTCCTTTCCTGCAGCTTTAATCCACTGCTCCTTGTCCTAGTCTCTGAAGCAGCAAAAAACAAGCCCACTCCCTCCTCAACATGGCATCCCTTCAAATATTTAAACGTGGCTATCATGTTCCCTCTTAACCTTCTCTTCTCCAGACTAAACATCCCCAGCTCCCCCAGCCGCTCCTCATAGGGCTTCATGGCTTCCAGACCCTCCGCCGTTTTGGTCGCCCTCCTCTGGACATGCTCCAGCTTGTCCATGCCCTTCTTGAATCAAGCTGCCCAGAACTGTACTAGAGAACTTACACTGACCCTGGATAAGTCAACTCAGGACTTCTGGGTCAAGTTTTGCACTAAAATTTCTAGACTAATACATGAACATATACAGTAAAGCAGTCTCTTCAACAGTGGGAAATAAAGATCATAATGCCCCCTGGCATGAGGCATCTTCAGCCTCAATCTATTGTTTTCAGTGCACTCTTGACATCATCTCTCTCCTTCACTCTTCGGCCATTTCCACAAAACTGAGGGCCTTTCCGCTCTACACTGTTACAGAGCTATTATTCCACTTTCAACCTCCTGTGGAATTCTGAGGTTTGTATCTTCCCAAGGCCAAGGAGCTCTCCGGCTGAGAATCCTAAATGCCCCTCCCTAAACTGCAAACCCCAAGATTCCATAGGATGTTGAAAGTGGGATAACAGCAGTGTAGCGTGGAAATGGCCTTAGAGTCAACAGGGATCATTTTGAGGGGAAGGAAGAGGCACCCAGGAAGAATGGTGAAAGACAAAGCCGGAGAAAGCCAGGACGATCTTCAGCTGCACAAACTTTCTTGAAGTCTGTTCATGGGAAAATGGTTTCCAGATTAAAGGCCTACTCTTGCACACCAGGGAAAAAGAGGCAACTCTGCTCTGATGAGACCTTAGCTCCAGGATCGCCATTAAGCTGGGGGGGGCAAGTGTTAAGCTCTGCAGAGAAAGACTGAGCACATATCACAGTTCCTTGAGCTCTATGGGCAGGGGAGAAATCTAACAAGCAAGACAAATACTTTTTTTAAACATATCTGCCCCTACATTTAGGTTTGCATCTGACACCGCAGTCCTACACATACCTATTGAGAGTTAAGAGCCACTGAGTTCTTTGGCGTTTATTCCCACGTAAGGGCGTACGGGTCTAAAACTAGAGTCTTCTAATTCTTGCCAATTTCCAAACAAACAACGTGATTCATGGCTGAGTGGCAGCATGTAGGTTTTGCCTCTAGACGGTCCCAGGTTCAGCCCCTGACATCTCTAGTTAAAACGATTTCTAGTAACTCGGTTTGGAACAGGACAAAGGGGGAAAGTGGGAGGAGGAGGAAGAGAGAGAAACTGGGACATTTTTAAAGCAGCTGGAAAAGCGGAAAGCAAGACGATTCAACAGGGACAGCCGCTGCCACATCAGGAAGCTGGAGGGTATATAACGATGCCTAATGACACTGGATTAATGATCACAGCATTAGGCACAGCCATACAACACCTATAATTATGTGACTAAAATTAGACCAGTTTGAAAACAGAAGATGCTTATTGTAATCCACTCTGCATGGGGCTCCCTTTGAAGAGCATTACGAAACTTCAATGGGTTGAAAGAGCTGCCATCAAATTGCTAACGGGTGCCGGTCACAAGAAGCACAAAACTCCCACGCTGCCATAGCTGCAGGGGCTGCCGGACTGTTTCTAGCCATCTTTCAAAATGTTGGCCATGACCTAGAGAGTCCTCTTCCACACAGGTGCAGATTATCTGAAGGACTTCCCAGGAACACGTGGTGGGAAGGTGAGAGAAGGTCTTCCTTCTCTGTGGCTGCTCCCAGATTTTGGAACCCCTCCCCAGGGAAGGCAGGACGGCTCCTTCTTTGCTGTCTTTTCAGCAGCAGGTTAAGACCCTTCTATTCCAGCAAGCCTTTGGAAACTGGGTTTTTTTATGGTACTATACTGCTTTGATCTTTGTTTTAGGGAAATATTTAAAAGGTTTGAATTCTGCTGTTAGTTCGGTGCTGTTTTAATCTCAATTTTTGTAAGTTTTCAACTGTAGGTGTTCTTACTGTAATTTTCCACCTTTTTTATTTTTTTTATTATATAACAAAGAAGGTAAAAAATAAAACAAAAAGAAAATGTATACATATATGTATAAGTACACTTACAAATAACTAAATAATTAATAACTAAGTAATAATTAAATAATTAAAAACAAAAATACCTTTAGTTTGGTTTCTACTCGAGCCTGTGCGTTATAAATGGAAAAATATTCTCAATCAACTTGGCAACAATCCATTTGATCATACCCCATTTGGGCAGAAACCAGCTGTCTTACATTTGAAATATTTTAACACGTAACATGGTAAAATTTTCAGCCTTTTGTAAGCTGCCATAATTCCCAGGCTGGGAAAGACACAGTGCTGTATAAATAAAGGCATGAAAGAATCTTCTTCACCATCAGGGATCATATCCTCAAACATTTCCAGGTGAAGACACGTACCTTTCCTTTAAGAAATCCTCAAATTCTTTGCAGTTCTTTCTGCCATCATTCAGGTGTTGGATGATGCTGTCATATCCCACAGTGCTTATCAAGTCTGTAGACTGAGAAAAGAGTTGACAAAATGTATTTAGAAGGAGAAATCACCATTGTCTCTATTACGGGTAGAGGATTCTTATGCTGTGTTGCATTTTTATTTTTAAATCCACAGAGACAGTACTTCCTGGTCTTCCTACTCTTGTGTCTTTGATCACTGGAATGTGGCCTACGAGTGCTTTTTGACACCGAATTTGGCCCTTGGCTTAAAACAGACCTCCTTTCTTTCTCTATACTATACATTAACCCAGTGGTTCTCAACCTGTGGGTCCCCAGATGTTTGTGGACTTCAGCTCCCAGAAGCTCTGAGCATTGACCATAGTGGCGGGGGCTTCTGGGAGCTGAAGTCCATGAACATCTGGGGACCCACAGGTTGAGAACCACTGCATTAACCTAATCCACTGGTTTAACCCTTTTATTTTATTTTGCTCAGAAACTGTTGCTCCCAGGTGGACGCCTTCAAGAAAGGTAATTCTCTTCTAGAGTACAGTGTGCTCCCAACATTTTCTAGCAGAATATACAGAATACAGAATATACATTAAATATACAGAATATACATTAAAAATATATATATATCTGGAAGTAACTTTTCTCAAGCTGGAAATGACCAGTCACTTGTAGGTATACAAGGAGTAAATGGTGTAACCAACAGAGACTCTTGGGCTTGGAAAACAAATACCCCCCAGGCCCCAACTGTGTGCATCTGTGTGTAGTCCATCTTGACCCCACGGTGATGTAGCTTGGCCCCTCGTGTCCCAGGTTTCATCTCCGAAATGCTGGAGGGTATTAGTCTCTACCAGCTCCTCCTTCCCATCTCGCAAGCCCTGCCAGGTGCATTCAGTTGCTCTGCAAAGGCAGTCTATCCACCAATAATAAAAAGCTCCCTTAAAATACACAAGTTCCCTCAAAAGTTCACAGTAAGGATGTGGTTGCAGCTTTAGCCACAATATACTGAAAACCACTGTTGTTGCTGCTTGGAAGAATCTCACACCCCAGGACGAGACCCAGAGATCATTTTCCAGCATTATCTCAACATTTGAGTGATACGAAAGAACACAAAGTGACCAGAACTTATTTTCTAAGACAATTTCCCAACACAAAGACAAACATAGTTCTCAGTTTTTGTTTCAACCGCAGGTCATTTTTTCCAAAGCAAAGGCAATGATATGAGCAGGATGACAGACGAGGACGGCTATTTGGAAGTGACATTAGAAACAGAACACCTCCACACCACTCTGACAATACAGACAGAACTGGGAGACATTACTTCTTGGATTACAGACCCAGAAGGCTCCCCAGAACAAAACAGATACTAGCTAATGGTTAGGGTGGCTGGGGGCTTCTGGGAGTTGTAGTCCAAAAGAGTAATAGTACCGAGTTCCAGATATAGTGTGTGTTCAGGGACAGTCCCAGATTCAGCCAAGATTTTCTCCAGGTGGGATACCAGAATAGAGTCTGCTCAGCAGAAAACACCAAACTAAACAGAAAGGCATCTTCTCTCTGAGTGAGCTGTTTTCTCACATTCACAATACAGAATTCCTCCTTGCTTCCCTTGAAGCATGTACAAATAGATGCAGTAAGACTTGAGAATGGAAGAAATGACATCATGCAGCTGTTTCCTGATCTGGCACTCCCTCCAGATGTCTTGCACCACAACACCTATCGTCCCCTACTATCGGGGCCATCTGTGATAATGGGGCTTCCCATTACCTAGGCTTATCAAAGGGAGATACTTCCCTCTTCAGGTAAACCAGGGGTTAATGAGGCGTTGGGATTACATCAAGGGTCACAGGGTGAGAGTTGACCAACCAAAGGAAAGGGTCAGCATCACAGGTCACAAGGTGAGAACTGACCAACCAAAAGGAAAAGAGGCGGGCATCTTGGAGAGGCTTCCAGATCCTTCCAAGGAGGAAAATATAAAACTTCTGAGAGGCCATGTGGCCGGAGAGAGAGACAGAGAGACAAAGGGAGGAGAGCTGGGCCAGTCGAGCTGGCGGGCATGCCGTGTCTCCTGGACCCCCCTCTCTCCTCCTTTAGACCATCTACGCCTGTAACCTAATTGTGAGTAACTAGAAATAAGTAGTTAGCCGCGTTAGGGCTGTTTATTATTTTGGAGACTGGCTGATCTTAAGAATGTATCTGTGCTGTTATATCTGTTTTGTAAACTCTTGTAACTAAGTGTACCTGGGAGAGGGGGAGTCTCCCAAGTGTGATATTGTTTATTTGCATGCCTTGATTAAAACACTTTTATAAACCTCCGTTTCTCTCCATTTCCACGCCAAGGTTGGCACATGCTACATAGGACCTCTCTCACTCAGGGGAAAGAGAAAGGGGAAGATCCTTACGCTTAGAGCAGTGGTTCTCAACCTGTGGGTCCCCAGATGTTCATGGACTTCAGCTCCCAGAAGCCCTGAGCATTGACCACAGTGGCTGGGGCTTCTGGGAGCTGAAGTCCACGAACATCTGGGGACCCACAGGTTGAGAACCACTGGCTTAGAGATTGGGCAGAGTCCCTCCTGTCCTGTCCAAATAATTCATAATTCAGGGGGGTGGTGGCAGCATACCTGATAGAGTTGGGGAGATTGCCAGTCGTTCCAAGCGTGGGAATCAGCTTTGGGAGGCTGGCAAGAACCCCAGTAGAACGCTGGGAGGGAATTTCCAGTCTTGCAAGGCTGGAAGTCAACTTAAGAGACTGGAAATAAACCTTCAGTGTCACACCATCTCAAAGGAACCAGGTCAGGGAAGTCCGATGAAGTGCAACAGGAAGCTGGTACGCAGCATCAGAACGAGTTGACAGTCATGGAAGATCAACAACAGGAATGACTAGCAGGCAACCCTTCAGATGTCGTATGACTGCAACTCCCAGCAGCTTTAAGCCAGCACAGCAAATGGTGAAGAATGCTGGGAGTTGCTGTCCAACATCTGAAAGGCCACATAATTCCCACCTCTGTGAAAAATTATCAGTTGAGTTTACTCATCAATCAAATACAGCTGGTTACTCAAAAAGCAAAAGAGAAAAAGACCACAACTACACAGAGGTCCAGTCATGCGTCGGTAAGCAAAGCCTTGGAGAGCGAAATTCCTTTTCCCAAAGGCCCCTCTTTTCCATGCGTAGGTTTCAGCTGAAGCCAATCCTCCTGCAGCCACGATTTCCTGCCTGCAGTAGGCAAGACAAACATCAGCTGCCTCGAGAATCCCATACTGTCTATTCACGAACAGCAAAACAGACAGAGAAAGAGAAACCATGATAAACCAGCATTGCCAGCATGTTTTTAAAAAGCCCTGCCTCTGCTACGATACGGCTTGAAGCAAAGGCCAGAGGGAGAGGGAAGCAGCTAGAGGAAGGAGTATCGAAAGACCCACATTTGCTTCATCGCAGACCTGACCTTAACGCTCCTGGGACAGGCGAGTGAGTTACAAATTGGCCGCACTCCTTGTCGCACCAACACAAAGGTGACAAAGTGTGCCAACATTGGCTGGAGCTCCTCATCAGGACCGGATGGCAGAAAGAGCCAGTGTAAACATGTTGGCTCTGGATGTTATCTAGGTCACCATCTGTGGCATGGATACAAGTGGAAATACATGCCCAGAAAGAAGAAGAAATATCCTGCAGGAACATCTGTGGAACAGGTAGACAGCCAATTTCAAGGTGACACGTCCCCAGCTGACGAGTCCTTGGTGCAGCTGCAGCAGCAGAACACACACGTATGGCGAGCGGGAGACACCTTGCTAAAGCTATCAAAGAGGCAGATCTCTGAGCTGCAAGCAGCCGTGAGTTTTCTGGGATGGAGGTCTACCACTTTCTCCCCACTCCAGCAGGTATAATCTTGAGACCTGCACACCTACCAGGGACTCATCACACCTCAGTTCTCTATCTTGGGCTATGCTTTAATTGCAGAAACAAGGAAGTCTACAGAAAAGGATTAATGCATTTCATTGTGACAAAGCTAAACAAATCTAAATAAATTGCTTGTCATTTTGTTGTTCTCGTTGCATGCCTTCAGGTCATTTCTGACTTAAAGGCAACCCTAAGGATGAATCTATCATAAAGTTTTCTCAGAAAGGTTTGTTCAGAGGAGCCTTCTTCTGAGGCTGGGAGGGTGTGACTAGCCCCAGGTTTCCATGGCACGGTTTCCCAGAGTCATAGCTGAACACTCAAACCACTTAGACCACACCGGCTCCCATACCAGATTGGCTCCTGCATTTAGAAGAGGGGAAGTAATTGTCAATTTATTAGTGATAAATGCATGTCAAATTGGCATTAAGATGTAAGTATAATGCCTACCCTGAAAGCTTTATCAGAGTGAAGCTGAAAAATGCTAGCCACGATTATTACTCACTTATTACTTTATTACTGGTCCCTGCATGCATTCCAGTTCTAGGGCTACAAGCTTCAAAAGTCAGTTTCCAGAGCCAGGCAGTCAGCCTCTCTCTATACAGTCTGTGGCAAACGACTCAGAAAGGTATCCTGGATGCAGGGAAGACTGACCCCTTCCAAGCGGCCCTTCATATTTATCGCTTTAAAGCAGAGGTTCTCAACCTATGGGCTACAGACCCCTGGGGGGGCAATAATGTCCTCACAGGGGGTCCACGAAAGCTTGAAGAAATGTTGCAAGCTTTTAACAGAATGAATGAATGGACAAAATGTGTATGGAATCATTCCAACAACAATATTATAACAGGAACGTATGTGCATTTACTTATTTCTCCCTTCTCTCCAAATCTGAAGACCCTTGATGAGCATATTTAAATAAATATTTGATGCACTTTAGGGTTTTAAATGTTGAGTTTAGTCTTGGCGGTCTGCAGCAACGGAAGATATTTAAAGGGGGTCCATGGTAAAGAAAAGGTTAAGAATCACTGGTTTAAAGTCTTTTCACCCTGGAATTAACTGAATTACCATAAAACCTGTTGGTTCTTGGACACTGCCTCTCATGGAATCAGTTAATAACTTAATCATACAATTCAGTCAGTGTTGAAATTCCAGCCTGAATCAATCCCCGAGATTTGAAAATAATGAATCAAGTTGCCCCTTTTTGTTAGACTATTTCCAAACTAATTGGCAACTTAATCCATTTTAACAAGTCTGCTAGAATATTTCCAACTTAATTGACAATTTAATCAGTTTTAATTAGTTAGTTCCTGTCCATTTAATCACAGACCTCACAGCTGAAACATCTAGCACCCAACATCAAATTTTGGACCAATGACTCTTCCTTCGGCCACATTTTTCTACCACCTAGCCACTTCAGCATTTCACACACGAAAAGAGAGAGACGGGCTGCCGAGCAACACCAGAGTGTGATCAAGACAGCAAAGACATTATTGATTAATTAATGCAGCAGCCTGCCTTTGCCTGAGCATACTCTCCTCTCCCTCCTTCTGATTTAACTGAATGCAAATTACTTTTGCAAATTGAACTCAGTCCGGAGCAACTGAGGAAAGTTGAGGCTGAGGGGGAAAGTGAGAGGAGGAGAGAGAAACCGGGGCATTTTGAAAGCATCCAAAAAAGTGGGATGACAGAGGATTAACCAGGACTGTTACTGCCAGAGGCTTAGAGGGTAGGGCAGCAACAACAAAAAAAACCAAAAGGCTATCTTTCCTTCCAAATATGAGCGTCCATACAGGCTTTGTTGTGGCACCAAGGAAAAACATGAATTTTCATCAGTGCCTTTGGGGCCTAATTGATTTTATCCAAATCTGCTGATGTGCATGGTTTTAAATTATTTTAAATTGTTTTGAACATTCTTGTTTTAATTTGTTAAACTGTTTAATATGCTTTTAGTCTGTTTAGTTTTTTTTTACAGTTTAGTCACAGTTACAGCTTTTTTATACTTTTTTTTTTTTGCAGTTGGCTGGATTTATTTTACTGTAGATCCCACAATACAGAGTAGGACAGAAATACCATAATAAATAAATAAAATCAATGCATGTGCAGCTAAGTACTTGACAAATACAAAGCACGGACCACGCAACCGCCAAGAAAACATTTAGCGCTCCCTTCAGATGGTGAGGCTTTTCAGATTTTGTCCAAGCCTCGCAAGACCAACCATTTGCTCCCAACGAGTGGTGGAGAAAGTGCGGTGCTCCAGACATTGCTGGACTGCAAATCCCATCACCCAGCACAACAAATGGCGAAGGATGCTGGGAGTTGCAGTTTGACATCTTGAAAACCTCACTCTGCCCACCCATATTCTCAGTGCTCCCAGCCATCCATTCTTTGCATGAAAGGGGTGTCACCCCTCTGCCATATTTTCCCCATTTTTCTTCTCTGACACTCAGTACTCCATGACATTTAACCTGGTCTCTCAAAAGATGTGAAAGTGTGACCATGTTCCCCTGCTTTCAGGGGAAAGAGGAGTCTGCTCCCACTTCCCCCTTTCCCTCAGGAGGGTCTGTCCATTTTACATCCTTATAAGACTTTGATACCACTTTAATTGCCGTGACTCCACCCCACTGAATCCTGGGATTTCTAGTTTGGAGGCTGTGAAGAGGACCCTACGGCGGATGGGGGGCAAGGACACAAACTAGAGACTTGTCTCTTAAAGAGTCGGACAGGGAAAGATGGAACAGGGTGAGCGGGGTCAGAGACCGTGAAGTTCTGATCAAGATTCTGGGAGCTGTGAAAGAGGCAGGCGTTCAGGGAGTTCATGTTTCACCTAATTGTTTATTAATAAATTGTTGTTGCTGTTGTTGTTGTTGTGGTGTACCTTCAAGTTGTTTCCAAGTTATGGCAATCCTAAAGTAAACCCATCCTGGAGTTTTCCTGGCAAGGTATGTTCAGGAAGGGGTTTTGCCATTGGCTTCCTCTGAGGCTGAGAGAGTGTGACTTGCTCAAGACACCCACTGGGTTTCCAGGGTCACAGTCTGAGGCTCTAACCACTACACGGTGCTGACTTCTGCATGTTTTTCCACATCTGGCTGAATGTTTTCTTCTAGTAAACAGTAACAGGAACCGGCCACACTTTCCCACGCTCGACCCACTGATCAACACGGCCGTTTGCTCACAGCAGCGATGGCCTCGGGGCCCAGGGAGGGAGCCTGAAGGGAAGAAAGGCAAAAAGGAACGGAAGGAGCCCAAAAGTTAGAACTCTGGGGCCGGCCAGGAGAGGGGCCCAGGCACAGGAAGGTACCTGGAAGTCTGTCAGGAAGCTGTAAAATGGGAGAATGCAAAGGACCTCTGGGCAAACTATACATCCCAGGGCTCTGTAGGACGGGCAAAGTGGTCCAACGGTACAATGCGGTTCTTCCCCAGGCCTTTACCTCACCAAGGCTGTCCTCCTTGAGTTGCGGGGTCTAGGGGAGCCTCCCTTTGCCCCTCAGGGGTCACCAAAGCAAGCCGATCCCTCCGTCTTGTTCCTCAGCAGATCCATTTCTGGTCTGTTTCCACTGGCCACGCACCACCTGAAGTTCGCCATTAGACAGAGCGAGAGAGGATTCCTCCACAAAGGGCAAACGCAGCAGTAAGGTCATTTCCGCACTAGCCTGTTATAGCGCGACGATTCCACTTGCAACCTCCTCTGGAATCCTGGGGTTTGCAGTTTCGGGAGGGGCCGCACGGCCCCTCCCGAAACTGCAAACCCCAGGATTCCAGAAGAGGTTGCAAGTGGAATCGTCGCGCTATAACAGGCTGGTGTGGAAACAGCCCAAGTTGTGGCTTTTGTTGCTGTAGGGGCTTCTCTAAATATCCAAATGATTTCTCTGCTGTCCCAGACTACTGACTGGCAATTCCTGGCAGAAGCCAAAACATTTTATTGCTACCCTTGAGACAAAAAAGTCAAACAAATACTTTGCCTTATCCATTAGGCACAAATTTTAGGGCCAACAGAAAAAAGATTTTAGGGCCCATGAAAACATCCTGAGAGGTATGTCAAGGTGAGGTGGGGAGTCGAATACAAGGGCGCCCAGGACCTACAAAAACCTTAAAGCAGCCCTGCAAACAGTCACTTCTCTTCCTCGCTTTTAATTTCTTTTTTTCTTGAGCACCTTCACACTATATCATGGTAACTCTAAGAAAAGGTTTGTTTTTACAGAGGGGGAAATTTGCTCTTCAAACCACAGGATTGCTTCAGCAAACTACGCTCCTGGATTTTTTTTAAACAAATGGAGAAGCCCAGCACAGATCCAAAAAATTGCTATAAACAGCCCCCTATGAAACACTGGGAATGAGTGGATGTGGCTGAGGCAACGCCTGGCAAAATCCAGCAAGAGCCCATGAGCCCTATCACAAGAACTGGTGCTTCTTGAGCTTACCCTCCAACTGTCCCGACCTGAGAGGGACAGCTGTGGTTCATCCCCTGCCGTCCCCCTTTTCAGCTGCTTTAAAAATGTTCCAGTTTCTCACTCCTCCTCCCTTTTCCTCCAGCTTACTTCAAGAGCTGTGAACTGAGTTCAAAGTACCCCCAAGAGACCCCAGGGGCCATCCAGTCCAACCCCCTGCTATGCAGGAACACCCATCAAAGCACTCCCTTTGACAGATGGCCATCCAGCCTTTGCTTAAAAGCCCGCAAAGAAGGAGGAGACTCCACCACACTCCATGGAGGCAGCAGCAGATTCCACTGCTGGACAGCTCAGATCTTCAGGAAGTTCCTCGTCAGGTTCAGGTGGAATCTCCTTTCCTGCAGCTTGAATCCATTGCTCCTTGCCCTGGTCTCTGGAGCAGCGGAAAACAAGCCCACTCCCTCCTCAACATGCCATCCCTTCAAATATTTAAACACGGCTACCATGTCTTCTCTTAACCTTCTCTTCTCCAGACTAAACATCTCCAGCTCCCTAAGCCGCTCCTCATGGCTTCCAGACCCTCCACCATTTTGGTCGCCCTCCTCTGGACCCGTTCCAGCTTGTCAATATCCTTCTTGAATTGAGGTGCCCAGAACTGGACACAGGATTCCAAATGAGGCGTAACCAATGCAGAATAGAGTGGTAGCTCACTCTGAAGATTTAGCTCACTCTGCAGTCAGGAGAGAAGAGGAGGGAGTCTCACCTTTCCAAGTACATTCAGGCAAAAAGCAAACTGCCGTGGTCTCTCCTAGCTTGTCTGTTCTTTCTCATTCACAACTCTTGCCATCTTGACCACTCTGAAATGTTGCTTGACTACACAGACGCCAGTTTTCACCTGTGACCTGTGGGAGGGTATGCCTTAGAGCAGGGCGTTCCAAATGGGTTTGCCACAACATATTAGTGTGTCACCTGAAGCGTGCAGGTGTGTCGCCTACCATCTTGGAAATGTATGTCATTATTTATAAATCACATATTTTTAAAAATATATGAAAGGTTTTCATGAGATATGTTGTGTCTCCGTACATTTTGTTATTGGAATTTATGTTATGCGTCTGTATCTCTTACAAAGGGTTAGCTTAACCTCTAGTTTGCTAGTGAAATTGAAATTACTGCATTGCAAAATGATGCATGTTTAAAAAGTGTGTCACCAAAGTTCTGCTTTAAGCCAATCTGGGAAAGCCTAGCATTTATTTAGAAAGCGCTCTTCCACAGCTAGGAGCCCCAAGCAGTAATTGTGTGAAAAAGGGAACAAGCTCAGTGCACAGGTTTACAATATAAAAGGGCAACACTCCCCAAAGAAAGCAGAAGGGACAAAAAGAGGAAAAAGAGGAAAAAGCTGGAGAGGAAAGAAAGAAAGGCAGAGACCAGGAGTCAGTCAGGTTGGCAGGTGAGAGGTTGGCTTTGCAAGCTCTGCTTTAACTTTTAGAAGGAAAGAGGAGCCAACACAGCCAGGAGGCCACAAGTCCAAGAGGAAAAAAGCAAAGGAAGAAAAGATGCAGGCAGCCGACAGAGCCTGCAGCAAAGTTTTAACCAGAAGCTGGTAAACCTTTGAACAAGGGAAGAGAGCACAGAGAAAGAAGAAAGAGTTTTAAAAGGGGCAAACAGCTTCAGGAGGAAAAAACAACAGCTTAGGGAGAAGGCAGGTGTTAAATGGGATGCTTGCAACTAGGTTTGCTGGCATCCCTTGACTGCCTTAGATGTAATTAATTAATTGCTTCGTTTTGGTTATGTCCCATCTTTTTCCCAACCAGGGTTGCCAGTTCAGGATTGTCTCAGGCCCTGAGGTTTGTGGTTCAGAACTTGAAACTAAGGGATGGCCCCTGGTGATATCAATAAAGGTTACGTATGAAGCACCGACCACAGCCGCCCACAGCTGGTCCTTCAAACAGACGGAGAGAGAGGAACTGGCCCAGGGTGGGGAGGGGCTAGCTTTGGGGTGGGGGGGCAAAATGAGGACACTGCCTCCCAGGTAAGAATTCTGTCCAACCCCCAAGAAATTTTGCTTCAGCCCCCAAATTTCTAGCAAAGTAATACCCACACACTTCAGTTGGGCTTTTAGGGATAAAGTTGAAGCATTCAAAGAAAAGGAAGAGGCAGAATTCCAAGGGAATGTGAACACAGCAAATGGAAGAGTTCTAGTTTAGAATAATTTCCGTGCTCTGCAATGGTAGAAATTTGAGGCCTGACGGAACATTTCATGGGGGAGCAGAATTTTTATTTGGGGGAGCAATTTCCTCATTTCCCTCCTCCCCTACCCACCAGCAGCAGTTGCACCCTTGTCCAGGAGGCGGACTGTTATGGCGCTTTCACACTAAAACATTTACAACACTATGATTCCACTTTAACTTCCAAGGCTGGGTGCTGTGGATCTTGGAGTTTGTAGTTTGGTAGGGCCAAAGAGCTCTCTGGCTGAGAATCCTAAATACAGCTCCCTAGACTGTAAATTCTAGGATGCTACAGGATGTTGCTACAGCAGTTCAAGTGGTGCCATAGGGCTATCACTGTGTGGTGGGAAAGAGCCCTTAGAGACACTTCCCCCTCTCCACACTAATTCTGTGTAAGTTCAAACGAAGACACCAGGAAATCCACTCACATCTAGATTGGCCATTAAACTAGATTCCAGAAGGAGACAGAAGCCACTGCCAATTAAGGGAGTGTAGCAAAAGTTGAAAGAAGACACAGGGACACAAGGGCCATTTCCGCATGAGACGATTATAGCTCTATGACTGCACTTTCAACATCGTATGGAATCCTGGGGTTTGCAGTTTAGGGAGGGGCCAGCCGCCCCTCTCTAAACTGCAAACCCCAGGATTCCATAGGATGTTGAAAGTGCAATCATAGCGCTATAACAGTCTCGTGCGGAAATGGCCAAGGGCACACCGAGACCCAAGTGAGTTACGGTATTGCACTAAGAGGGCGGAGGTGATGCAAAGAAAGAGGGAACCCCAGAAAGAGCAAGAGAGCGGCCAGAGTCTCTGCAGAAGATGGCAACAAACAGGAGGAAATGGGAGAACATTTCCTACAATACCTGCAATATGTTCCACATTCAAGGCAACACATGGTGGGCAGGCAGCAGAAGACACTCCTATTTCCTATGCCACAAAACTTAGAATTTTACTTTTGGGGGACACCATTCTCAGAATCCCTCTGCCAGTATGGGAATGTGAGACGGGGCCTTTTTGGTGATGGCTCTCAGGTTCTGGAACGCCCTTCCTAGGAAAGCTAAACTGGCTCCCTCCGTGCCGTCCTTCCACAAGCAGATAAAGAGTGTGGGTGGGTGGATGGGTATGTGTGGGTGTGTCTCCCTTACAGAGTTTGGGGAACTGATTACTTTATAAGAAAGAAGCTTATAATAAGGTACTGCACTATTTTTATTCCTTCCCTTTTCAGTTTTTCAGTTTAATTACTTCTAAACCACAACTGTATGGTGTTATGTATGTTTTATCTGCATCTCTTTCAAATGTTAATGTTAGTAATCATGGACCACACAATGGAGGGTGTCTGGGGCCCCTGAGACCTCCCCTACTGAATTCCTTCACATACAAAATGATCAGGCAAAACTGGATCACCAAGACTTTCTAGTAGTGGAGCAAGCTTTCTCAGACATTACTCATCAGTAGTATACTAAGCACTAAGAAATACCACGACAGGGGTTCTCACTGAGCCCTCCTGGGAATAAGAATGGCTGCCTGCAATCTGTCTTGTGCAGTCTATTACAAATAAGCTACACTGGACACAGGAAGAGCCCTTCTAAGCACACAGTTGCTTCTAAGGGTCTTATCACACCACACTGTTACAGCATTATCATTCCACTTTTACTGCCATGGCAATATTGCACGGATTGGCAGTTTAGGGAGAAGCATTTACAATTCTCAACCAGAGGACTCCAGAATGTGCAGCCAAGTGCAGCCAGGACAGTTAAAGTGTAGTGTGATCAGGACCTAAGACTGTCTATATTTAAGGATGTTTGACTCATAATGGATAGGAAAAGTAATTGGCAGTGATGTATTTAAGTCCTTTACTCCAAGTCTCAAGTCATGTCTCAACTCCTTGAAGATACTTTCAAGTCAAGTCTCAAGTCTGGAAGCCAACTTTATACCCCAACCAAAATTCCAGAATTATTGGATAGAGGGAAATAAAGTCAGTTTTAACAATTTAAGCAGAGTCAGCTCTCCACATTTGCAATTTTGCCATCTGCAGCTTTGGAAGTGGGGGATGGGATCCTATCTTACTCCCCATTACTGAAGATTCAAAGGATTTAGAAGGAAGGATCCTTTCCCCCCACATTTGCTGTTCCACTCTGAGAAATGCACCCTGCACTCTCGGGGGAGACTTGCCTTCTGCTCTTAGGAAAAGTTTTAGAAGGCTCCTCCGAATATGCAGTGGGGACAGGCTGCTGAGCAGACCTCAAGCCCACCTCAAGCCCATTGCCTAACCTGCTTGCTGATCCCCTCTGAGAAAGGGGCCCACACTTTGGGCTTGGGACAGATTGTCATGTGACCAGTAGGCAAAAAGAGATCGAGGCGTTGCTCCAAGTCGTAAGGTTTTTGGATGAATGGCAGCAAGTCAGTCATTAAAAATATTCAAGTCTCAAGTCAAGTCGAGTCAGCGCATCATTTATGGCCGAGTCAAGTCCGAATCGAGTCACTGAAGCAACTTGAGTCCAAGTCTATCGACTCGAGTCTATATTACTGGTAGCAACCAGCCTAGCAATGCTGAGCCTCTCCATCATCTCAGAAAGAGTTGGAGGGTTCCTGCTGAGAACCATAACCAGGGACCATGCTGGTATTGTGAGACTCCATACCCTTTAACTGTCCCAATTTGGCCGCAAGGGTTCCAATTAATTTGCTATCATCTCACTTTTCCAGCTGCTTCTAAAATGTCCTTCCTCCCATTTCCCCCTTTGTCCCTAGCTTACTTCAACCACAGAAACTGAGTTCAAAATGCAAAAGGAGGTTGCTCCGATATGCCTCATGGGTGGGGAGAGGAGGGGCAGAATGTGGCCCTTCCCAGGAGGCTCAGGCAAAAGCCAGCCACTGCAGCCTCTCCCATGGGAATGGTCTTCTTCCTCATTAATAACTTTTGCCATTTTGACCACACTCTGATCTTGCTTTGCCACACAAGCCTCAGTTTCTGTCTATGAAATGCTGGGGGGGGGGTATTACATTCTGGAAGCTGCCACCCAAAAGAGCAGCATCTTCCAGGCTCTGCTACAGGAACCCTTTAAAGCAAGTCCTCCAAACACAGGCAGACGCGCAGCGCGCACACCACAAGGAGCTGCAATTAGGAGCCGTTTCCTGCAGAGCCTTTCATTTTGCAGGCGGCTGGAGAGTGTTTGGATGCCGGCCCTGGTGGAAAAACTGACTTTCAAACCTTATGAGGGAGAGGAGAGATTATAGAGGGCAATTTTGAAAGTATATAGCATCCCTTTGTCACATTTTGCTTCAGTACATGGACCTCTGTTGCAACATTGGGATGGACACCTTGTAAGCTGATCCTGATTTTGGTGATTAGGTTTAACTGGAACTGGCTTTGTAACTTGTTAATTGTTGTTAGTTGGCTTCAGCTCATGGCAAACCTATGAGCCAGCATGGTGTAGCAGTTTGGCCAGGGTTTGATTCCCTGCTTGGCCATGGAAACCCACTGAGTGACCTTGGGTTAGTCACACACTCTCAGCCCCAGAAAACCCCGTGATAGGGTCACCTGAGGGTCAGCATAAGTCAGAAACAACTTGAAGGCACACAACAATAAATGCACAAAAGGCCTCACAGAGACCACGTTATTGACAGCCATCAGTATTATTAGTGCCTGCTTAATGATGTGAAAAATTAATGGTAAAAGATCTTTAAAAATTAATAGTTGCTCCCAGATCCCTGGCTACCCTGCAACAAGATACACATGCCCACCTGCTCCTTTTACATTTAATATGTTTGCCACAGCAGACGCCCTGGGAATGCTCCATTCTGTTTACGGTGCCACATACAGCACTTTCCCTTTGAACAGATTATATCCAGGAAATCCAGTCCCAGGTGACATTCCAATATTGTCCATTAAAAAAGAAAACTTAAACCCAATGGCAATGAAGGAAAGTATGGTTCCCAAACACAAGGGAAAATACTGGAAGAAATTACCTGCATGCATTCCATAGGAGAGACAACAGTCCACTGCTAAATCATACAACAAGGAATATACATTTATGACACAACAATGCAGACAAGCTGCTAATCTTTTAGGAAAAGCAATACAGTAGCTTCTTCTCAGCTTTGCAGCTTGGTTCAGAGATTCATCACAACCAATTCCCAATTCACTCAAATCACTTGACACATGTTTCTTGGAAACCTATACAACAATGCTGCAAGGTAGACCAGTGGTACGACCCCCTAACTTGTGCAGACAGAGGAGCGACAGAAAGGCTCGCTTATGGCTAAAGGAGAGAGTTCATGTCAGAGATGAGAGTTTCATCACGGACCTTCATATTCATCCGGTTTATTCTAGGAACCACCAGGTTCTTTGTGCTGTCGCGTTCCGAGTGCGCAAAGGGCTTCATAAGTATTCATTTTTTTCAATGCTGCAGGAGATTCTGATAAAGCCAGGGACATGATCCAGAGTCCTTACAAACGCTGAAGGGCACAAAATTGTCACAGACCAGAAAATCTCAAGGATTTACATAGGAACAGAGAGAGACAACAATTCCATTCTCGCAAGGCTTATCTGCCAAGAAAAGGGCCAAAGAAATCCCTCACGTGCATTGAAGAGCTGCAGCATTTTGAAAAAACGGATCCACTTCAACAACAAAAGAAACAACAGAAGAGTAACTGGGGCCATTTTACACAGTTCTCATTGTCGCTTTAATGGAACTAAGACCACACTTGGCCTTGTCTTTGAATTACTCCGTGGTGCCAAAAACAACTCTGCACGTGCTCTTAAGCTGAAGTGGGGAGCAGGTGGTTCCCCAGATGTTGCTCTGCAAATCCCGCCAGGCAGAGGCGGCATTATCAACTGCTAGAAACAAAGGAGGCACAGTCCAGAAACATCTGGGGCTCCATCACACTGCACAATTCTAGCACTATGATTCCACTTTAAGTGCCATGGCAACATCCAACAGAATTCTGGGATTTGTATTTTGGTGGGAGAACTAGAACTCTCTGGTTGAGATACTCAATACACAACCCAAAGGGTTCCAAGACTCACATTCTGCAACATCTCTACATCAAATATATAACATACACGTATATATATGTATATATATATTTTTTTTACAACAAATTATTTCCCTGGATTCAGTAAGCGCTACTCTGGGGGCAGGGAGGGGAACACCCTGTTTTTCTTAAGGCTTGTTTCTGTTTAATCAGCACGGGGCTTCCACCACTCCAGCAAGCGTCAGCGCTTTATAGCAGTTTGACACCGCTTTAGGGCCCTTCCCACACTATAAAATTATAGCACTGTGGTTCCACTCTAGCTGCCCTGGCCCCATCCTTGGGAATCACAGGATTAGCAGGTTTGGGAGGAGGATTTAGCATCCTCAGCCAGAAAACTCCGGTGCCTGACCAACCTGCAAATCCCAAGGTTTGGTCAGATCCAGACAGCCAGAACTCGAGTCCGCACTCCCTGGGGCGGCTGCCAGACTGAGGCCGTTTCCGCGCGACACTCTTCTAGCGCGATTATTCCATTTTCAAACTCCGATGGAATCCTGGGGTTTGCAGTTCGGGGAGGGGCCGGCTGGACTCCAGGATCCCGTCGGAGATTGAAAGCGGGACAATCGCGCTGGAAGAGAGTCGTGCGGAAGGGGCCCCGAGAGGCGGCCGGGGCTGCCCTGCCCTTAAGGCCCGCGGGCCCGGCGGGAAGGCGCCCACCCACCCAGCCCCGGCCGGCACGGGCGTCCCCCCCGCCAAACTACAGATCCCAGGATTTTGTAGCAGTTCAAGCAGCCCCGACTTGGTCGCGCGAGACACCCCCGGGGGGGGGGGGGCAGAAATAAATGCTAAAGCCGAGGGTCTGCAGCCCCGCCCCCTCCCCCGCCCGCCCGCCCGCCCGGCCGGCCGGCTCCGGAGCCGCCCGGATCGGGGTCCGCCTGGGCACTCGGGAGGGGTCTCCCGCCCCCCGGCTCTGGATCTTCCTGAACCCGGATTCCCCTCCCGCTCTCACCCAGAAGTTGTCCTTGAAGAGGGTCTCCCGCATGGTGGGCGCGGGCGGCGGCGCAGAGACTCCCTGGCTCGCGCTCGCTCTCTCTCGCTCGCTCGCTCGCGCGCTCGCTCGCCCGGGAGGGTCCGGGGCAGCCGCCCCGCGCCAAGTTCCTCAATTCCGCCCCCCGCCCGCGGGGTCCTAAAGCCCGCCCGCGGGAGACTCCGTTTCCCTTTTTCTCAGTCGCAGCCGCGGGCGCCCAGCGGGCAGAGGAGGGCGGGAGCGAGGGAAGACGGACGGACAGGGAAGCGGATAGGCTGGCCATTTCCGCACTAGCCGGCTAGAGCGCGAGGATTCCACTTTCAACCTCCTCTGCAAACTGCAAACCCCTGGCTTCCACAGGAGGCTGAAAGTGGAATCACAGCGCTCTAACAGTCCAGTGCGGGTGTTTCTGCGTCGCGATGGCTCGTTGCTCCGGGCGAGGGGGAGTTGCACTGGGCACAACTGCAGAGCGCGCCCCACCAGCCCCCGCTCGGGCGCCGCGCGAGCAGCCGGCCTCCCGGGGCGGCCGCGGGCGAGTCACACTCTCTCGGCCTCCGCGGACAAAGCTCGCCAAGGAAACCCGTGGCGAGGGCCGGGGGGGCACCGGCAGGTGCAAGGCTGGGCCGAAACGAAGCGCGCGTGCGGACTTCGCGGCACGACGACGCACAGGCGGGTGCGAGAGAGAGGAGGGAGCCCGCGAGGCGGCGCGGCCGGACCGCGCCGGGGATGCCTCGGGCCCGAGTCGCGCAGGCACCGGCGTAGCGGGACAACTTCTTCCTCGGCACGGGCCAAAACAAAACAGCTAAAAACTAACTGGAGGAGTATTACATCTAAAAGCCATTAAATAAGCCTTCCCGTCGGAACAGTGCTAATTTAAAACAAGATAAAAACATTCAAAACATAAAAAGGAAAATACACATATAGACCTTCCCCCACCAGGAAAGCCTCTCAGAGCCCAAATCCTGCCTAAATAAGAAGGGGTTTTGCCCGCTGGCAGGAGGTGAAGCCTAACCCCCAGTGGCAGGGAGTTCCGGAGACCAGGAGCAGCCCCGGCAAGACCCACTCAGGCATCCTCCCCAGCATAGGGTCCTCTCTGATACGGGGTTATTGTTAGAAATGTTACGGTCTTTAAACATCCTTTGGCGTAAATCCCACTGAGGTTGCTGCCGCTTCCTCCTAAGTAAGCATACCTAGGATTGGGCCGTCTGGCTAAAACCCTTATGCGTTCCACCTTATTGGTCTGCTTAAAGAAAGGGTGAGTGCAGCCCTTTGGATGATGTTAGGCTATAGTTCCCATCAGGCTTACTCAGCTTAATCAGACATGAGAAATGCTGGGAGTTGCAGTCCAAGAACAGCCAGGGAATCACACTTTGCTCATTCATAATTTATAGGAACGTTATATTGAAAAGGCTCCAACGATGGCTTGCTTACAATTGATACAAGCACACAAGAGTCTCGCCTCGGGGCTTTTCATGTAAAGAAACAACACAAAAAGGAAAATGGGGTGAGGAGGGAAGAGGAAAACTAGCAAACTCAGGCTAAGCTGCGTGACTGTTTTTACAGTGACCAGCTGGAAAGTGACACTTTTGGAGAGAAGCGAAGCCCTGCGGAGTTTCTTTCTCTTGGGACATCCGAGGGAGAGGTCCCTGCTCCCCCTGCCCCTCTCTGTTTTTTCTGCAGCAGGAAGGAAGCGGCTGAAGGAGGAACCCAGCTGAGTGACCTCGCGGCTTCCCAGTTTTTGGTCTGCTGCAGCTGGGGGTTTGGGGAGGCACCCTGCTGGAAACAGGCTTTCCTTCTGAGTAAATCTGTTTGGCTATTTTATGGTGCACAGCTGTACCTCAGTTAACAAAGCATCTAAAAGAAGCTCCTTTTTCCAAAGTGTTTTTATCCCCTTTGGGGCCCCCTTTTCCTGCCTGTCCTCTGTCTAGCGGGAAGGTTTTTTAGCGCATCGCCACTGGAGGATGGTAAGGGCAGACTGGAAAACCAGGCTTTCTTTATTTTACAGCCGCGTGTCTGCAGTAAACAAGGCAACAGATGAGCTGGGAAGAACGGGCTTCTGCACAGGCAGCTCTACTTTTGTTGTGTACGCCTGCCTACAATAGTCAAAATAAACACCCTGCCTCCGAACCCCAGAATCCCTAGCATGAGTAAACAGCAAAACAGAGCAAAAAGGAGAAAACAGATTTGCGTCCCTTTATTAGCCACCCCCAGCACCCAAGGAGCATAAATCTGTAAATGGGCCAACAAAATGGAAAATAAAAAAGTGGAGGCGGGGGGATTTTAAAAACGTTTTTCTTTTTTTCTCAAGGATTCCCTGACCTCATTGTTTTGTAGCCAGAAAAGGGGAGAGACCGGTTTTCAGGAAAAAAATAAAAAACCATTTATTAACAAAACCTTGCACAAGGGCAACAGTTATCCCAGAACTGTTGTTCATTTTTTGAGGTAGCATCACTATACACCTTTTGCCTTCGATGAGCAATCAATCTTTTACTTAGCCCCCCCATCACTGGAAAAAAAGATCTTTGGTTAACTTTATTCTATTATGGCACACACTTAAGAAGGAACAAAGGGTTATTTAGAAGATGATACAAAATTATGGTGGGGGGTTGTGCCCCCTGTAAATTTCCCCGGGCCCTTTTTGGGCCATTCTTAAAATTTGAGATAAGACAGACATTCAATTTACTCAGAGGCACAATGCAATTCGCTTTTTTTTCCTATTCAAGTGGTATTGGATTTAACCCCTTCATTCCCCCTTCATGTAAATTAAAAATTTGTTTTCAACATTTATTTCCTTTCTTCCTTTAGTACAAGTGATACATAGCAGCATTAGAATTCATTAACACACATTACACTTACATGTTTTCCCAAAACAGGGGGTCTGATTTTATAGAGAGGTTGCTTCCTGGTGTAACCCCACAGAAATTGCCCCAATTTTCCCCTAGGAGTTGCTGGGTCTGGTGTACATTTTGGCGGCTTGGGGCGTAAAATTTATGCCTAGCCCAAAATTCTTCTGCCCCCACTTTTCTGTAACCACCTTCTGGAACCTCCAGCTTTCTCCTTCCATTGACTTGAGCATTACAAAACACTTTTTAACATGCAGAGTAAAACTGGAAATTTTTGGGAAAGCCATTATGTTAGTACAAATATTTTTTACTGTTTTTCCCATACTTTTTAGGGAACTCAATTTTATCCACATGCCTGCAGACCATTAGAATGATCTTCTAATACTGAATACTTCAAAATGCATTTTCCCTTTTTTGCATTCAACTCATTTACATAATAACAACAGGTTGTATTTTACCAAAATGCTAGTCCCCCTTCACAACTGAAGAGATATTTTCATGCTGGGCTGACAGCCAAAAACGCACCTGCCTTACATGAAAACCAATTCCCTCCATGGGGAGCATGTGTTGTCATGTACCCGTTGTTTTTATTGGGAATCCTTTTCATTTTTGGCCCCCACACTATATCAATTCATGCACTGAGTAAAAAGTGAAAATCCCAGGAAATGAACCAAACCATTTGCCATTTAAAAACTGGTTTTTTCCAGAACTGACTATGGAGGACCACCCCCCCTTTTGTCACACAACTAATAAAACCAATACTATAACTGAAAGGAAATTAACATTAAGACTTTTCCCTGGGCCCTGCCCTTCCTATACCTGTCTCAATCTGTTGTTTTCCACATTAAATTGATCATGCACGTGTCCCAGTTTAGCATCTTCCCCCTTTACCACAGTGGGGGTTGTCACTCCCCTAGGTACCCATGTCTCCTGGTTTGAGGGTGTGCCTGTTTTGTAGGGAAAAAGCCCCTTTTTAGCATTTTCTCCCTTGTCGTAATCAGAGCTTTCCCTAACACATAACTCTTTCCTGTAGAGTTATTTTCCCCTTTAATCCACCCAAAAAGGGCTTTTGCTGAAAGGTGACAACTTCATGACTCTGTGAAGTATATATTGCATCTTCTTTTTCCCCATCATGATGGGGCTCGGGGAAAAAAACAAAAACCCCTGGTTTCTCTTTTTGGGCTCACATGGAATGAGAATGAAAGGTTTCTATAAAATGGGCTCAAAGATAATGTGGTATCATGCCGCTTGTCCTGTGCTGGCATCCAGCCCAAAAACATAGCCAGGGCTGTTATCTGGACCATACACGTTGAACTCCTGTGTCTCCAGGATTTTGTTTCACCTTCTCCAGTTTCCTTAAATTCCGAGGTCTCAGGTACAATGTGACTCCCCCAGGTGATTCCTAGAACAGTGTTTAATCTTTGATGATCCTGTGGACAAATGCGGTCTGTTTTGGCCTTTGGTGTGGGGGCTTTTCAGGGCTTTTTCGGCCTGTTAGCTGTCTCACAGTTTCATCTCTTTTCCTGCTCTGCCTTCTTAGCCGGGCCCCTCAACTGCAACCCACTTCCAAACGGGAGGGGCGCTTATCGCCCCCGGGAAATCTCCCTTTCCCCTCCCAACTCAGAGGTGCGCCGTCACCTTTTCCCCCCAGCTTGCTCGTAGGGGTGCCCATCACCTCCTCCATCCCCTAGGACTGCCCCAGGGGCCTTTCCAGTTTCTACCTTATCAGGAACTGGTGGGGGGGCCACTTTGCAGTTCTGTTCCCCTTTTCCGTATTCTCCATGTTCTGTCCAACGTTTTCACCAGAATGGCACAACTAATCCTTCCCCTGTGCTTTTTTTATGGGGTGGGGAACAAACTTTTCCTCTTCACTGTGAACTACATTATTCATGGAGTTCTTTTTGGTCTTCCACAAAAGGATTCTCACCAACACACCTCTCACTTGGTCCCTGCTGTCTTCTTCCACATATCCACCACATATCCACATCCTTCTCTACTGTCTTCACCATCTTCCCCTTTTCTACCTATGTCTTCTGCCCACACTGGGCACTTGGACACTCCCGAGACCCTCTTTCCCCTTCTGGGTTTTCCACCCCCTTCCACCTTCCGACCTCTACTCATTTTGGATTTTTTTCAAAAAGTTACAGCTCCCCGTATTCACAAGCGGGTTCCCCCTCCAAATCTAACCCGGCCCGACCCCGTTGCTTCCGAGGGTGGGGCAATCGGGCGTGTTGGGTGGTTGGCCGTGGGAGCCAAGCCACTCCCCCTTTTCCCCCTTCAGCCCCTTGCAGCTCCTGGACTCTTGGCTGCCCTCTAGCTTTTTTTGTCAGCCACTTATTCTGCTGATTTTTTTCCTCTTTCCCCCTGGTTCTAAAAAACCCCATGACGAACTAGGAAGGGAGGGGGGGAACCCCCCCCTTTCCAAACTGACTCCTCTGCCTGCTACTTATTGTCGGCTGCATCCCTCAGCCTCCGCTGCATCCGCCGCTTCCCCTTCGCCCCCCCCCCATCTGCCCTCCCCCCTTTGGGTGGCACCTCAGCTGGGGGGGCTGTTTTTCACATCGCTTCTCCTCCCGGAAGCCTCTTGATCCTGGCAGCAGCTCTCACTCCTTATTGCTGGTATTATTGCTCCCCATCTGTCCCTCAGGGGAAAAAGGGGGGAAAAGGCATGCAAAAAGGGTCCGGGGGGGTGGGGGCGTGGTTGTCTCCTAAAAAGCTGCCGCTCCCAAAGGGCCCCTGCGGGGGCTCACCTCTCTGTTCTTTTGCATTGGGAATTTCCCCAAAGGGTTTTTGGGGGAAAAATTGTTAGGTTCAAAACCCATGTGTTCAAGATTCCTGTGTCAACTGCTTCTCCAAAAACTCATTGTCAGATAGATTTTACAGCTTTTTAAGTCCATCATTCCCGAACTTTAATCTGGCCTCTTCCTCCTGCCTGGGTGATTCCTCATGTTGGATTTATTCTCCTCCACTCCTAGTAGTGAACAAGGGAAAAGCAACTATTGACAATCCTGCCCGAGAGACATGTGAGGCCATATTCTGGAGCAAAGTTCTATTACTAATCTGACATGGTGAAGGGTGTGTTTGATCCTGAACTCACTTTCCCCCCCACGCTGAGATAAATACCAGCTGATCTTCTTGACTTGGGGGAAACCCGCATATTTATCTCCGAAGGGGGGGATCCGGGGGGGCCTGTGTTTTCCCCAGACTGTTGATTGATGAAGGGATTCATTGAGCTTCCCAGTAAATCTTTCCCCCCTTTGGGGCGTTTGTGTTACTGACAGCTCATTAAATATTTACTGGAGTTTTTGTTCTCCCTTTTCTAGACATGAGAGATTTTTTTAGGAAACAGACTTTCTTCCAGCATTAAAAAGGGGGGAAACTGCCTTTCTCTTTTTTTTCCTTTTTTTTTAAAAGGGAGGGGTGGGGGGGAAATTTCCCGGTGGGCGCAGAGTTCCTCTTTTTTTTTTCCTCTTCTTTTTTTCCTTTCAAATGCAGCTTTTTTTTTTAAAAAATAACTCTGCGCTAAACTTGCTGGGGGAATCTTTTTTCCCAAATCCTGGCATGTCTCCATGCAACACCTTAAAGGCTTTTATTTTTTTTTATTAACTCTCTAACTTTATTTCCCCTATTCCCAAAAACCCCTTGGCTAAATAAATATCTAGCCCAAAATAGTGTCTCCTTACCAACCAGGCAAAAAAAAAACCCGCTTAAAATACATCCCTTCTAAACCCTTTTGAATGTTAATTGCCGGCCCATTAAATCCTCATCAAAGGGGGGGAAAATTGGGCCCGAAAAACCCCTTCCTTTTAAAAGGAAAAAAGGGATCCCCTTTAGTTAATTGTAACATTTTTACTGCCTGAATTGCAAAATCAGGCTTTTTCCTTTCACCTAAGAGAAAACAATGAGACTCTACATTGCTTCCTCACTATTTCTCATTAACACCTGAGGTTTTTGCACTGACTTTTTTTCTATTTCCCCGCCTCTGGCTGAGTTAACTTCTCTGGCTTAAAACAACAGAGAGCCCAAAAAGGAGGGGGGTTAGGAAATGGGTTCAACACTGGGGAAAAAAACCATTTTTTTTTTTTACACTGCAACCAATGAATTTCCACTGAATCCTCCTTTAAATTCTTTTTGAAATTCTTTATCATACACTCTTAAGGGGGTTTTCCGACTTTCTCCCCCCCCCATTTCCTCCCAAGTTCCAACAAAACACAATAGGAATGGGATTATCACAGGTAAAGGGGGTTTTCCCCACACAAAGGGGTTTTTTTTCTCCAGTCACTCCAGCACTACTTCCACCCGGACGATACGGCATGACGCAAGAACTGCAATGTGCAAGCATTTCACGCACACATCTTTCATTCAGCAAACAACCTCCCATCTGGCCCATTAAAACCCCAACTAGGCCATTTTTTTATTCCGCCATACCAAGGTTTTGGGGGGTTTTCTTCCACCGCTGAGAGGTACTCGGCCGAACTCGGGGAGTGATAAACATGAGGGGGGTCTCTCCGAGGGCCATGGGAGGCTTGGTTTTCCCGCTGTAACCCGATCCGTTTCTGGAACCTTGCCAGGGATGCCACCGCTCCCCTAACCAAACCTCTTCGACAAAAGGTCGAGGGCGCCCTGGGTTTTGTCAAGGGGGGGCCGCAATCCCCACGTCCAAACGTCCGTAGGGGACAGAATTCCCTTCCTCCGTTTCCCGGCCAACGCACCAGAAATGTTGTAGCCAGAAAAAGGAGACGACCAGGTTTAGGGGAAAAAAAAAAAGATTTTTTTAAATACCTTGCGCGGGAAAAGTTATCCCAGAACTGTTGTGTTTAATTAGGTGCTTAAACCCTTTTTCCTTCTTGCAGCAATCAATATTTATTGCCCCCCATCACTGGAGAAAAAAATCTTTGGTTTAAATTTTCCCTTCATCATTGACTGGCATACATGTGTACAAAAAGAACAAAGGGTTATTTAAAGATGATACAAAATAATGGTAGGGAGTATAGTGCCTCCCTTGAATTCCCCGACCTTTTGCAAGGGCATTCTTAAAATTTGAAAAGAAACATCTGCAATTTCTAGAGGGACTTTAATTGCTTATTTTTTTTCAAGTGGCATTGGATTTAACCCCTTCAATTGTTTCCTTTCTCCTTCCCTTTGCTAGTCTGGGTAAAACTTTTCTGAAAAATTTTTGAACTGCTCTTCTTTTTTTTTTTTCTTTTTTTTTTTTTTTTTTCTTTTTTCTTTTTTCTTTTTTTTTGGTGCACAAAATTATTTTTTTCCATGTTTTTCCTGGCCTTAAAAAATAATGCTAATTAACACATCTGTTTCATTAACTGAGGTATACCTGTACACCTGCTTGGAGCGAACCCTAATGCAATAAGTCAGATTTTGTTCCCATGAAGAACGGCCATTCATAGGATTCATAGGGTGGTGATAAAATGCCTTGTGCTAACATTTTCCTTCAGAAAACTTGTTATTATTAATTAATATACATTTGCCATTTATGGAGGAGTTGGAGAAAAAGGCACAGGAGAAAAATAGGGGAGCTGGAGCCGGAGTCAAAGGTTTGGCCTCTGCAGCTCTGTACTGCAGAACTGTAGGTATGTAGCCTGGAAAAATGGGCAGAAACTCAATATGTTGTGATAGAAGTCTCACGGACGAACAGAGGGGTGTGTTGGGGAGGAGATCAGCAAGCACCCACTCCTGTCCCCCTCCCAAATATCATCCTCATCATATCCTTGAGGAGTGGGCTTCCCATGGCTTGTGAACAGCAAGCAAGGGCTGCTGTATGCGGGCCCTGTCTGTGGGCTTCCCTTGGGCTTCTCTGGGCATCTTCGGGAAAGCGATGCTGAACTCCACTGGGCCTTCGGTCTTCTTGCGACATTATGGTTTGCCTTAAGATGATGGACTGCCCCACTGAGCTTTGTGGCTGGGGTGGGAGTTCGACTCCGGGGCTCTTTCACCTACAGGGGGCCCTCCATATGCAGGGGATCCGTTCCAGGAACCCCCACGAATACTGGGCATTCTGAATACCCACGTCCCATCACACCCCACGGCAGCGATGTGCGCACGGATACTTCAGCGCATCCACATGCACGTCACCACCATTTCAGGTATAGGGTGTGACACTCTGTGGTCACTTAAAGTGGCAGACCCAGAGGTGACAGGTAGGAGGGACCCACTGTAGCTCCCTTGAGTCCATTTTAAGTGCCACGGCTGCATCCTGTGGAATTGGGTTTGTAGTTTGCAGAGGCACAAAAGTGCTCTGGCTGTGAATCCTAAATGCCCCTCCTTGAACTGCCAATCCCAGGATTCTGTAGGATGGAACCATGCCAGTTAAGGTGCAAACATAGTGCTGTAATTTTGTCGTGTGAAAGGGCCCCAGGTGCCCAGGCCTTGATTTGATGCACTAAATTGGTGATGTTCCAGGTATGGTTGGATTGCATCTATCAGCACCCCTCATTAGTGGCTATTCTAAGAGGCTACGTGGTGGAAGTTGCAGTCCAAAAACATCCCCCAGAATCCAACAATACCTCAGATTCCTCAGCATTGGTCGTACCGGCAAGGCTAGGCAGTTAAACACGTGGAGTCCCCTTCTCTTGGCTCTGCTAACAAAAGCTGATGAGACATGGCAACCACATGTTCCACGTCCCTGTGCTAAGTATTATATAAGACCAAGGATTCTTCTTTTACCCAGAGATGGGGATCTGTGGCCCTTCCAATGTTCCTGGACTCTATCTCTCATTGGACTCAGGCCCCTTCCACACCATACAATTATAATACTATGATTCCTCTTCACCTGCCATGGCTGCATCCTATGGAATCCTGGGATTTTAAGTTTTTGGAGAGGCATTTAGGATTCTCAATGAGACAGCTCCAGTGCCTCACCAAACTACAAGCCCCAGGATATGTTGAAAGTGGGATAACAGCACTATAACAGGCCAGGGTGGAAAGTCCCTGAGAGAATGTAATTTGCCCAGGGTCACCCAAGTGGGTTTCCACGGTTGAGCAGGCATTCGAACTCTGGTCTCCATAGTTATACTCCAAGACTCAAACCACAACATCACAAGAGTTGAGTGCAAACTACTACTGCTAAGGGGCAAAGTGGGAGGAGGAGAGAAGAACTGGGACATTTTAAAAGCAGCTGGAAAAGCAGGACACCAGAGGATCTTTTCTATGCAGAAGATCCCAAATCCAGCCCCTGGCCCAGCAAGTTGAAAAGTTCAGGGGATACACAATCAAGCAAATCTTTGCAAGAGAACTTAGAGCAGCAGAGGGAATCAAGCAAACTTCCAGAAGTTGTTGAATTGCTACTCCCAGCAGCCTTAAAGCGGCATGGCAAGGAATGCTGGGTATTGCAGTCTAGTGATCTCTGGAGGGCAGCACTAGTCCCCTGTCTGAAAGAGCCACGGTCTGCTACTCCAAACAGGGCCAGGGTTAGATGGACAAAATAATCTGACGTGTTCTGTAGGGCAGCTGTCTACAAAGCAGCCAGGTTGGCCTCCCAACTCTCAGAACTTGAAAACTTGCTTTATTAAATCTTCCACTGGCTATGCTGATTAAGGAATTCTGAAAGCTACAGCCCCCAAAAAAGGAACTTCTCCAAGCTTTACGTAGAGCCATGTTGGCTGGACTGTTTTGCGGGTTGCCATTATTTTTTTAAAAAGAAACCTTCCTAAGCTCTGATCAGGCGTATGCTGGCTGGAGGAGTCTGGGAACTCTTGTCCCCAAAAAGGAACTTTTCTAATCTCTGATCCAGGCCATGCTGACTGAGACGTTTTGGAAGATGCAATTCTCCTTGCTTCCCCACCCCATAAACTTTTCCAAGGGCTGAGCCCTGTTCCCAGCAGGTTTTTCCTCCCTTGTCAATGAATGACTGGAAACTGACATGGCTCTTTGGTGGGCTGAGCTCAGGGTCAAGGCACGGGAAGAGTGAGTCAAGGCAGAGCGGTGTGGAAAAGAATCCAAAGGGCACTCTGAGAGAAAAGAAGCCAGCCCGTGGCCACCTTGCCAAGCGACGCTTGTAGCCAGGGGGTGGGTCACCTGCAGCACGCCACCTGTTGCTGGATGGCATCTCCCAGCATTCCTCCCTGCTGGCTGGGGCTGATGAGAGCTGCAGTCCAAGAACATCTGGAGGGCCCCGTGGCTCCCACCCCAGGACTAAGGCTGTGGCCATGTGGCCCTGAATCCTTGCACAGATGTGGAGCTCAGCAGGTGACATAAATAAACCCAGGCACTCTCTTCTGTAGTTGAGCCTGCTTTTCAGGGCGGTAAAGATTAGAGCACCATGCATGGCCATTTCTGCACTGGACTGTTATAGTGCTATTATTAGTGCTGCCTGGCCCCTCCCTAAACTGCAAACCTAGGATTCCATAGGATGTTGGAAGTGGAATAATAGCACTATAAAGTCTAGTGCAGAAATGGCCATGATTTCCATGGGGGCAGGGTGCATTATATATGTAAGAAACGACGAGGCAATGCTATTTAGGGACCCTTCACACTACACAGTTACAGTGCTGCTGTTCCACTTTAATTGCCATGGTAACATCCTGATAGTCCGCACTGAACTGCCAATCTCAGGATTCCATAGGTGTTGCCATGGCATTTAAAATGGAACCATAGCACAATAACTGTGTACAGTCAGCTCTCCGTACCTGCAGATTCTGTATCCACAGATTCAACCATGGCTTGAAAATATTTTCTTAAAAAATATCCAAAAACCAAATGTTGATTTTGGCCTTTTATATATGGGATGCCATTTTACTATCCCATTCTACATAATGGGGCTTGAGAGGCCACAAATTTTGGGGTTTGGGACCAAATCCCAGCAGATACTGAGGGCCAACCGTAGTGTGAATGGGCCATGGCCTATCTGCAATCTTACAACTATTTGGTTTGGTTGTGGTTCTTTTTGTGCCTTTGAGAATTCCTCCTCCAACCTCATGTGCCCTGCTTTTTCATCTGCTGAAAAATCCTGGACAAAACTCTCCCCCACCACTTTCTTTTTCCAATAGATCTTTTTTTTGGCTGAAACAGAAGTATAGTCCCCTGCTCTGGATCTTGAAATACAAGTTGTCTAATCCATTTAATAATTATTTTTCTTCTTTGATAATTTTAATGATTTTTTTAAAAAGTGTCATATCCTAGACATTTGTGCTCTCTACTGATCAGCACAACACAGGAGTTTAAATGCATAGTTTATTTATTAAAATATTTCTGTCTCACCTCCTGTCTTCCTGTATCCATAAGGAGAAGCAGGTAAGAAAGAAATGTTGTTGTTACCATCAAAAGATCTCAGTGTGATATACAGGTAAACTAAATACTAACATTAAAACAATGAATTGACTAAAAATAGACATATTCTAACAGGTTTAGAAGATTTAAAAACCTTGCATATGGCATCTGAAGTAAATGTAGGTTTATTAGTAGGACTGACCCAAAATGTTTTGCTTCCTGAGTCAAAGGACAAGAAGGCATCTCCCACAATTCCACCCACAGAAATTGACCAGACTGGCAGGTAAATCTTTTTCTTCACCTCTAGTGATGGGATAAGATCCTTCAGTTCCTTTAAGGGGAGCAGGCACCTTTAGGTGGTCCTCAACTGTCAGTCCCCCAGATGTTTCAAACTACATATCCCCCAATCCTCCAACCACCATGGCCAATGGAAACCCAAAACACCTGGAGACCAAGGCCTGAGACCCACTGGTGAGGGCAATACTGCTCAAAGTGGTGGTCCATGGATCAGTGCCGGCCCACCCAGCTGCCAGTCCCTGGTGTGCTGCCAGGGAAGAACCATTTGCAGGGGCAAGTAAGATACTGGTCCTGGGCACACGGTAGAAAAAAATTGCCAGCCCCTCAAATCAGACAGCTGAAGAGGCAATGGCTTGGCAGACTGATCAGGACACGTAGTTCCCCGTCCTCCAAGAGAGAGGAAGAGTCAGGCGGTTGCTGCCGCTTGGCTTTCCACGCTGCCCAGCTTCGGATGACTAAGGCAACGTACCCTCTCACAGCTGATAGAGGAAAACCAGGATGTGTGTGGCCGAGCAGCGTCAGAGTGTGGTCCAGATGGCAAAAGGAGGAAGAACACACACGCTAGGAGAGGCTGAAGCAGCTGGCTTTTGCCTGAGCCTACTGGGAAGGGCAAGGTTTTGCCCCCTCGTGCCCTCTCCTCTGTGCTAAGATAACTGCGTGTGAATGACAGTTGCACTTTCAACACAGTTGGCAGCAACTGGAGTAAGCGGCAGGGAAAGTGGGAGGCAGAGCGAGGAGCTGGGACTTTTTAAAAGCAGCTGGGAAAGTGGGATGGCAGAGGGTTACTTGGGAGCGTCCCTGCCAAACTGGGACGGATGGAGGACATGGGGACCGATGGGCATTATGTTTGGACCACTGTTCCAGAGTCACCCAGTTAGCACAGCCAGCATTCCTGGTCAGTTGTGTTTATATCTACCGAAGAAACTATAAATAATCTTCCTTTCCTTTCCCCTTTGCATCATTGCCATAAAAAGGAAGGGAAGTTCAGAGTAACCTCCCCTAAAGATGTCATTTCATTCTCTCATGCAAGGACTAAACAATGTCAAAAGTCTTCTCTCCAAAGAATCAGATCATGAGGGGCTTTTAATTTTTTTAAATGTTTATTAGCACTCTGGGACCTTTTTTGGGTGAAACATGTGTTTGCATAAAATACTTGCACATATTTTTCTCATGTGTAACCCACACCTGCACGCACTCACAATATGTAGCTGTTGAAAGTAGAGCCCAACCCATCAGTAAGGAATATGTTAGACATATTTATGGAAGTAACAGCATATTTTGTGTAAAACACCATGGTTTCTGCACCAAGATGTTGTTGTCTGCATCTGAAAGAAGGGAGGTGGTGTCTTTGCACACACATAAAAGTTATTTTTGTGCAACACAATGGAGGGCAAGGGGCAAAAAATCCTGAAATGTTAAAAAATCATATGCTGTTTGACTATTTCCTCAAGGCCATATTTTCAGTGTATGAAAACGACCTTTCCCAGGAACAACTGCAATTATCCTTTGGCCAAGTCCTGGAGTGGCTTAAAAAACAAAAGCAAAGAAACAGAAGACTGAAATCTGAAAGGAGTTTCCTTCCCAGGGTAGGCACTGACAGGCCATCCTGAAAGGCCCAGCAGAATGACCAGTGTGTATAACAAACAACACTCCGAAAAGTTTGCAGCAGAGGAGGAGACATCTGCCCTGTTCATTAGGGGTCACAGCCCGCCAGCCCTCTCCTCCAGCCGGCAGTTCTCCTCCTTCTTGGGCACACCAAGGAGACTGTACCATTCTGTGTTTCAGCTGAGTACATTTTGGAGCAGGGTTCACAGGTCCCAGAGCCTAGAATCGCCTCTCCAGTTTTCAAGGCAAAGGGGAGGAATCTCGGGGTGAGAGAGCTGCCTTGAAGGTTGTGTGTACGTGTGTGTGTGCATGTGCGTGCATGTATGTATGTATGCAGGCAGGTGTGTGTAACTTTTCCTCATTTCCTAGACTGGGGGCCCTTTCAAAATGCACACTTGCACTACTGTGACTCCACTTTAACAGTTATGGCTTCATCCTGTGGAATCCCAGAATGTGTAGTTTGGTGAGGCGTCAGAATTTTCTGGATGAAATTTTGAACCCCTCTCCCTAACCCACAAATCCCAGGAGCCCCTAGGATATCGCCATGGTAGTTTTAACTATATGCTTTTTAACAGAATTGTTGGTTTTATTGTTTATACTTTTCAAACATAAGATTTCAGCTAGGCTTTTACATTGTTCATGAATTTATCATACTCCTAATTAATTAATTGAGCAATCATTAACACAATAATTGGGTAGTGCATAAGGTACTTTGCTGGTTTTATATAAATGGAATACCCTGGGCTGCTGACGCTTAATGTCTCCGGCTGAATGGCGTCACCCAGGCCTGCCCCGTGACATCAGCCTTGTAACATATGACATCACGGGGGGCGCCCCCCGGTCTCAGGTTTGCGCCCTGAAACAAGTCCTGCCCCAGCAAGCTCTCTGCAAGGACTCTGAATGAAGCAGAGCTTGGAAATGTTACTTGCGGCTGTGACAAAGGCTACCTCTCCAGCTGTCCCGCTGACTGGGGGATTCTGGAAGGCGCAGTCCAAGCAAAGAGCTTTCCTAGGCTGGTGAAATGAGACACAGCGCACATTTGGCACGCAACCGGGCTCCTTGGCACAGAACAGAGACTCCACCTGTCCTCCCTGCTCACCCAGAGTGACAGAACTGTTAAAAACACAAACAGAACAATGGGGAAGGTCAAAGAGGGCAGCTTCCTGGTTTCTTTCCATGTCAAAACAAGAGGAAGTCTGCATCTCTCCCTCCCTCCCTCTCTCTCTCTCTCTGGTTGCTGAGAAGGGGAAGGGAGCAGGGGAAGAAACCCCTCTAAAAGAGAGGTCAATGGCTAGAAACCCTTGCTGGCGGTGCCTGGCTGCCAAGTGAGAAGCCCAAGTGGGTCCCTTTTGCCTCTCTGTCCAAAGAGCGTGTGAGCAGATGGCTGAAGAGGGAGGAATTTGAGAGCCACAGAATCCTAGAGTTGGAAGAGAACCCAGGGGCCATCCAGTCCAACCCCCTTCTGCCACGCAGGAAACCATATCAAAGCACTCCTGACAGAGGACCATCCATCCCAATAGATGGCCATCTAGCCATCCAACTGGGACCCCCTCCACCCCTTCCAAGTAAGCCAGGTCCTAACCAGGGTCTTGGCTAACTCAGAGAGGAGAGGCAGTCATAATGGATCCTGTGTCTCAGGAGCGGTGAACCTTCTTTGGGTTTTAGTCTGAATGATAAAGGATCTGTCCAAGGTGCCAAGCTAACATAAGGGCTCAGCATAAAGTTCGGACTAAGTCCCAGAGTGGCACACAAGGAATGAGGAAGCCGCCAACCACCACCAGGCAGAGGCAACCTTGACATCCGTGCTGAGGAAATTGTACCTCTCCAGATGTTGTTAGCTTTGAGTTCCCATCATCCTTCACCAACCTGCCAGTGCTGAGGGATGATGGGAGCAGTAGTTCAACACCACCTGAGGGGCTACAGGTTCTCAAGCCCCAATTCAAATATAAGTAAGAAGCTGCTGAAAGGTAAGCCTACAGGCTGGGTTTTATCCCTCCTCGTGGAGATAAACAACAGGGATAAAGCTGGCTACGTAGCACAGCGGCCAAGAGATTAAACTAGGAATCAAGAGCCGCAGCTCCCCCATTTACAACACCGTGGTAATTACATTATATTGCTGTGTTGTATTTTTTTTATTGACACTCTGTGTTTTCGCCAGTTGTAATGATAAGGATCTACCTTGTACAGTGGTTGTTGAATGCTACTAGTATTTTTGATAGCAAAATACAGCAGGCTAGTTAGAATCTTAGAACCACATTGCTGGAGGAGACCACAAGGGCCATTGAGTCCAACTCCCAGCCAGCCATGAGCTGATGGCTACGAAACAGGATAAAACTGCACTGGATGCTTGAAGTAAGTTAAAAAGAACAAAAAGAGTAACGCTTATTGTTTCAAGAAATCCATTCAAACAGAAAACCAGAGGGAAAACCCTGTACTTGATTCGAGAGGCCCCTGAAGTTGGCTTCTGTGTCTGGGAATCTGCTCCAGCCACCACCGTGAAGCTTCCTGACTCTTTCTGGGTTGGTGGAGGAAGTCATTTTGGAGAAAAGAGGAATGAACTAAAGCCCAGGTGTAGCAATCCACAGATAGGAGTGGGCAACGGAGACGGAGTGGGCTTCAATTTTTGTGCCTGCAGCAGATCACAATCCAAGAAGGATATTCCAAGCTGGAAAGTGTCCACAGGAAGGTGATCAAAATGGTAAAAAGTTTGGAAAACATGAAGCCATATGAGGAGCAGCTTGAGTCGCTGGATATGTCTAGAGAAGGTAAAGAGGTGACATGACAGCCTTCTTTAAATATTTGAAAGAATGTCATATAGAAGATGGGGCAAGCTTGTTTGCTGCTTCTCTAGAGACTAGGACATGGAGCAATGGAAGTAAACTACAGGAAAAGATATTCCACCTAAACATTAGGAAGAACTTCTTGGTAGTAAAAGCTGTTCAACAGTGGAATATGCGCCCTCAATGGACTGTGGTGGGGTCCCCTTCTCTGGAGGTTTTTCAACAGAGGCTGGATGGTCATCTGTCCTGGAGGGCTTTGATAGTGTTTTCCTGCATGGCAGAATGGGGTTGGACTGGATGGCCTTTGTGGTCTCTTCCAGCTCTATGGTTCTACACTGCTCCATTTTCAGCCCAAACCCAGTGTGATCTGCTTCGTTCCCCATGTCCCATTGTCCTGTGCTGAAACTGGGAGGCCTCACAAACACTGACAATGTTATTGCTATGCAATAATCTTTATTAGTGCTAAAGGATGCAGTGAATGGCATATAGCAGGGAAACATTCCAGCCCTTCCAGCATCCCCCTATAGCTGGCAGTAACACTGCGCCCCCAAAAGAGTCCCAGAGGTGACAATCAAATTCAGCCACCATAGCTGGCCAAAAAGGGTTCCTGTATTCGGGTGCACCCACCCAGGGCAAAGCCAATGAACAATGGACTATCTGAGGGTATACGAGGCAGGACAAAACAAAGAAAATCTAAGGGGCCAAACGTGACCCATCTTCCCCCCTCAGCCCCAACAGCTGTGAGAACTGTGCAAGAGGGTATCAACAAAGGAACATTCACTCCCCCAGCCAGTTCCCAGCCCTTCCAGCCTCAAAGTGCCAAGCCAGTGCAAAAAGGCACTGTATTACTTAACTCCTTTGTGCCACTGCAGGGCTGTTAATGTTTGGCCGTGATGCCAACAAGCTCTCCAAACCCCAATGGCCCCATTTACCAGATGCTGCAAGAAGGGTGACATTGCCTAACGCCCCATCATCCTAGAAGCAGAAGACAAGCAGTTGCAGGAGTCAGAGAGTTGAAAAAGACCCCAGGCCCACCCAGCCCAACCCCATGCTACGCAGGACTGCACAATGAAAGCACTCCCCAGCTTTGGCCACGGCCATCCAGCCTCTGCCCAAAAACCTGCAGAGGAGGAGGAGACTCCACCATACTCCATACAGGCAGCAGCAGATCCCGCTGTCAAATCGCTCTGACTGTCAGAAGTTCCTCCTGGAGTTTAGATGGAACCTACTTTCCCGCAGTTGGACTCCATTGCCCCAGCCCATGTCGGAAGTTAATTTGGACTTGTCCTGTTTTGCCAGTTTTCTGCACACATGCTCCTGTGTGGTTTGTTCAGTATCTTACACAGGAGGCCACACATAGATTTGATGTGTCTGTGGCGGACCACCCTACCATGTTTAAGTCCACTGCGTGCTAAATTCAGCCTTTGCCAGCACCTGCTAAGTGAACCTTTCCGCTGGCTAAGTCAGGAATTGAACCCAAAGCCTTCCACCCGCAAAGGCTGTTCTTGCCACTAGGTCAGGGTGGGGGACGGCGGGTCGCATTAGCCTTCCCTGAGAATGTGGAAGCCCACACCTGCTTGCACAAAAATCCTTGATTTTTAAAAACTCTGATCTGGCCCCCAAAGACTCCCTTAATCCCCTTAGAGCATGTGAGGAAGGCATTTTTTTTTAAAAAAAATTACAAATGAAAATAGGTGCTGGAGGGATCTAGAATCTGCCAACACAGACTGGGAACCACATGCAGCTCATAAGATATGCTTTATCCACTCCTACTCAAAATGCTACTGCCCAAGCTAAAAATGTCCATGGTGTCTCATGCAAATCTCAGAGGAAATCTAGCCAGTCTGAGAAGAGGAATTAAATACAGGCATACCTCTGCTAACAAAGCCTCTGACAGTGAAGGCTCTTTTTACAAAGGTTTATTATGGTTGCATAACCACCACCTTTTCCTTCTCATCCTCTGTCTAGCTGAACATTTTTTAGCAACATTGGCTTTGGAAGAATTGTGAAAGAAGGCTGAAGAAACACAATGTTGCTTCTGGGTTGCAGCAGCCTGTCTACAGTAAACAACGCAGTAAAGCCTGCGCTGGGAAAGAGGAGGATTCCACTCTGGACACTTCTAACCCAATTGTGGGTGCCTGCCTACCACAGCCATGCTACACAGCGGCTGCCTCCAGAGTCCCTCTCTGAGCCTGTGTGAACAGAGAGGAAAGGAGGCCACAGAGAGGCCTCTCTCACCAGCTGCCCTGCCCCACCCACTGTATTAAAAAACTCATTGATCTATAAATCACAGGCTACCAAAATGGAGATCGTAAAAAAAGTGGCAGCTGGTGAAAGAAAAAGGCGCTCTTGGATGCATTTTGAAAGAAGCTTTTGAGCAGTTTCCAAAAGATTCAAAACGTTTTTGTTTAGTTATGCAAGGCTTACCTGATCTGGTTGTTTAAAGCATGTGTATGTTCTTAATTTTGACTAAAAACTTTGCAGAAACGTGGTAGACAGCTCCTCTCTAGGACTCTGTCTCCGCATTATTTCTGCCCCGGGAACAAAATTCTGTTGGGGAAGCAATGCCCAGGTAGCACATCTACTTGTGAGCTGAGAAACGCTTGTACTTCTTTGGAGCTCACTTGCAGTTCCTTCTCTCCCGCTCCACAGACTTACCTCCCTTGGCACAGCTGCCTCTTTGGGGAGCATCCTCCTTTCCGCAGCAGCAAATGTGTTCCATATTGACTCCATGGGCTCTTCCTGTGCTCTGACGTGCGGCCGGGCTGAAGGAGACAGGCTGGGAAGATTTATCCAGGAGTGAGAGCCAACGGCAAAGAAATCCACAGAGGAAGACCGGAGGTGGGGAAAACATGAGCAGGAAGTATCAGGGAGTATCATCTCAGCCGGTTATCCCAACACTTTCCTGGTATGTGTCTTCAGAAATCCACAGAGCTACACAACGCAGGTGTACCTCACCTAAGGAAGCACACGTGTCCCTGAGCATGGCTTCTTTAGCAAAAGAATTTAGTATCAGAGGCAGAAATAACACAGAATGAATAGGCAGAGATTACTATGCCTTTAAAAAAAAAAGGAATACTTCAACATGTTTGTAGAATAAGAGTTGGAAGAGAAAACAAGGGCCATCCGCTCCCACCCCTTCAGCCATGCAGGAAGACACCACCCAGGCCCTCCCTTTGAGAGATGGCCATCCAGCCTCTCTTTGCACTTTCAGTCAGTGTTTCAGCAAATTTTTCTCCCAGGAGTGTGAATGTGTGAAATTAAACAACCCAGGTAAGTAACAACCTTGCACACGTAAACAAAAACATTTTGAGCCTCCAGCGTCTTCCAAAATGTATCCAAGGATGACGTTCTCCCCCTTACATCATACTCCTCTTTTCTGCTGATTTACATTTCAGGAGCCGAACTAACGGAGCTGTGCATTTTTAACATGCTGGTGGTGGCACGCAAGGCTGGCTTATGTGCTTCTTCCTTTTCTCGCCGTTTTTCTGCTCACACATTCTCTGCAAGGTGTTCAGGGGCGGCGGCTGTTTGCATTGCTTGGCCTAGGCAGGCAGGCCCACACAGACACCGTAGGAGGGCCCAGAGCAGAATCCTCTTCTTTTCCAACTCACGCTTTATTGCACTGGTCACTGCAGACATGGGGCTGCAACTCCACACGGAAAACCTGTGTTTCTTTGCCTTTCTTCATCACTCTACCAATCCTGATGCTGCCAAAAAAATTCCCATCTGGAAAAAGGATGGGGGGAATGTGGAACTAGGTAGCCATAAAAAGACTTTGTAAAAAGGAGCTTCTTTATCAGAGGCTTCATCAACCGACGTATAGGATCAGGAGGAGACATACCGGGTGGCAAATGATGCCGACTGCACATGTCTCTAATTACTCTATTTTGGCAGCTGCCAGAATGAAAATCTCTGCACAGTAGAAAGACCCCAGGGGACACATGGCTGGATAACAGTACGTGTGAAAGAGATCTAGGAGTCTTCGTGGACCATAAGCTGAACATGAGCCAGATTATGTTGTTGTTGTGTGCCTTCAAGTCATTTCCCACTTATGGTGAACCTATTGTGGGGTTTTCTGGGGCTGAGAGTATGTGATATACCCAAGGTCACCCAGTGGGTTTCCGTGGCTGAGCGAGGATTCAAACTGTGGTCTCCATGATCTGTAGTCCAACACTCAAACTATGCTGGCTCCCTCCAGATTACTTACCCTCCAACATTTTGCAGACAAAAGCTGAGATACCTGTGCCAAGCAGCAACAGGGTGCAGTCGAGATGGCAAAAGCTGTGAATGAGGAAGGCCACGCAAGCTGGGAGAGCCTGCAGCAGTCTGCTTTTGCTGGAACCTACTGGGAAATGGAAGACTTTGCCCCTGCTGTGTTAACTGATGCTTTCAGGCTTGTTTCTTTTTCTCCCTTTAAACATGGGGGAAGATTTTTTTTTAAAAAAAGACACATTCCATTTGGTGATACAGTCCCCGCTTTTCTGCTACACTGACAAAGCTAAGCTTGGAAAAGAGAAGACTGAGAGGTGATACAATTGCCATCCTTACATATCCAAAGGGTAGGAGATAGAACAAGCTTGTTTTCTGCTCCTCCAGAAAGTAGAACATAAACCAAGGGATTCAAATTACAAGAGATTACACCTAATCATTAGGAAGAACTTCATGACTGCAAGAGCTGTTCAACAGTGGAACAGTCTTCCTGCGAGCGGGGGTTATCTTTCTGAGGACTCTAAACACAGGGTGGACAGCCATCTCTTTGGAGTGCTTGCTAGATGGCCACTGGGGTCCCCTCCAGCACTGTGGTTCTATGGTTTGTGTGACCCATCCATTGGCCCATTTGGGGCTCAGCCCACACCACTTAATCATTGGCTTCGAGCCAGAGCAGGTTGTTCTAGCGTATTGTGCAAGATGCATTTAGTCTCTTCCTCACCACTTTAGTGAGACATTTGGAATAGTAGCCAGAGATATAGGTCCTGGTTGTGCAACTCAGCCATGACACAGGTGACAGAGAAAAAAAGCAGTCACGTCCGTGTCTTGTCATGGAAAGGCAAAGCAGCCACGGCCGGGAGGAAATTTTGACTGCAGGCAAATGGAATGCACATGTCAGTTCTTTGCGGAGTGGAGGGACACCACTGGCATATTTCCATCTGTGACTCCTCCACAATCTTGTGCCTCTTAATGCATGACTTTTGATCAGCTTCCAAGCTTGCACAAAACCAAGATCTCCAGATTATTATTTTCAGCACACGCCCCAACACCCAAACTCATTCAGCCCACTCTCTGTCTTTTTTCCCTGCCTTTCCTCTTGGGAGTTCCAGACCGCAAATCCTGTCACATGAGGACTGTTTCTCACTCATCCCCCTCACCTGCATCTCAGGGAAATGTGTAGATACAGGAAATCCTACCTTAACACCAGCACAGAGGCAGGCGGAGGCCATATTAGAGAAAAATCACAGAGGCCATTTTTTTCAAAAACTGCAAACCTTTGACTGTATTTTGCCAGAACAGTGAAATATAACGTACTAACTGTAGCTTTTGATCATTAGCAGCTGAGGTTAACTTGAAGCAAGTGCATGAGTAGTATATAATCAGAGAAGTTGCCTTATATAGTAGGAAAGTGAGAAGTCACAATTAATTGCACCATTTTTCTGTTTGTTGTTTTTTTCCCTTTTCTGTTTTCTTTTCTTTGTTGATCTACTTGTCTGCATTGAAAAGTCTTTGATTTAAAAAAAAAGGGGGGAAGTGTCTACTGTCCCAAGCTGGTATTGGATTAAGTAGGCCGAAAATTCAGGGAAAATTCTTCAGCCCTTCACATGGAAAGAGATGAGAGCTTTCTGTGATGAAGGGTGGGACAATTCTTTCATAAATAATGTTGCATTGCCCAAGGAAGTGCTGAATATGGAAAGAACTTTCCGTCCCATTGCTTTCCATGTTGGGGGATGAAGAATTTCCCCTGACTCTTACGCCTAATTTGCCCAATACCGGCGCGGGACAGAGATCGCTACCCCTCCTGTGCTTGGATTCCAGTCCTCTGTTAACATCTAAACGACTGAAACACATTAAGATGAATGACAAGAAGGTAAGGTGGCCATGCTGGGAGGATCAGGAAAAGAAGGAAAGACAGCTAAGTCTAGACCAACACCCTACAGGGGGGTCTAGAGAAAAAGAAGGGGTCCACAGGGTTAGCAAGGGTTGTCGCTGCTCTGTGCCTTCAAGTCATTTCCAACGTACAACATGCCTAAGACGAATCTATTGCAGGGTTTTCTTGGCAAGATTTGTTCAGAGGGGGTTTAAGGCTGAGACAGTGTGACTTGCCCAAAGTCACCCAGTGGGCTTCCATACTCAATGGATTTGAACCTTGGTCTCCCAGAGTCCTACTCCAACATTCAAGCTACTAAACTAGCAAGAAGACACGGGGATATAAAGGAGCCTTAGCAGCCAGCCAGCCATGGGACCCAAAGAAGGAAACAGGAAAAAATCACATGCAAGACACAACTTTTGCCTTTTGTATTGACTGCAAAGAGCTTAAGACACTGCTTTTTATTTCCTGAAGAGGCACTGCCCTCTGCCGTCCCATTTGAGCCATTGCTCACAGTGCCTTCTTCCTCCCACATTTATGCACAGATGCTCACACCGCTAACTTGCACATGAAATAAAGGAAAACCCAGCAGCTTCAGCAGAATCTTTGCAAGCTGTTTCTTTTGCAAGCTGCATTCCGGGCTGCTGAGCAGAACACTGTCCAAAAGCTGTCCTGGCTGGCAATATACTCTTGACCTGAATTCAAAGCGCTGGAAACGGTATTTAGAGCCCTAAGGGGCTTGGGATCTTGGCACATGGAGGGGGGCGTCTCTCCACCTATGCACCTGTCTGAGGTTTTGAAGGGGTTAAGTCCAATGCCACTTGAATAGGAAAAATAAGCGAATTGAATTGTGCTTCTGAGTAAATAGCAGATGTCTGTCTTATCTCAAATTTTAGAAATAGCCTTGCAACATCCAGAGGTCTGGGAACTAAATGGGAGTAGGCATACTCTCTCATTTTGGCTGTAACCATTAATTTGTATCACTCTAAGTAACCTTGTAAACTAACCCTTTTGTTCTCTTCTGTACACGTGTATGCCAGTCAATGATGTAATGGAAAGTTAACCAAAGATCTTTTTCTCCAGTGATGGGCGGGCTAAGTAAATGATTGATTGCTGACATAGAAGGCAAAAGGTATATAGTGATGCTACCTCAATTAATCGACACAACAGCTCTGAATTAACTGTTGCCCCTTGCGCAAGGTATTGTAATAAAGCTGGCTTTTTGATTTTTCCCTGAAACCTGGTTTTCGCCACTTTCTTGGCCGCTACAGTTTCACGGTCTGCCGGAAGGCCCCCTCTGAGCCCCCTGTGCCAGGGCAGTACGCTCTGGGGGTGCAAGGGAGACACGCGTCTCTGCTGCGACACTCCAGTTATGGGACACTCTCCTTCGGGGCCAGTCCTGCTGCTGTTCAGATGCCCGCTGAAAGCATTCAGCTGTTCACTAAACCTTTTGGAGCCTGACAGGTTTTGCAAAATCCCTTGCTCATACACGGCTTTGGTTTGTCTTAAACTCTTTTACTCTCTCTTTTTAACTTGTTAACATTTCGTTTTTCACCTTTTAAAATTATTGTTATTATTCACATTTATCAGATTAGCTTCATTGTACATGATCCTGAGATCTCTGGATAGAACAGGGGTGTGCAACTTTGGAAGGCTATGGGGGCTACATTAGACCCTCTCCCCATGGAGACTTGGGAGGTCTGCGCCCTCCTCCAACCCCCCCAAAAAATTAAATTGAAATTAAAAAAGGAAAGAAAGAAAATTCAGCACTTTTTTTGCCCCTAAATGCCCACTAGGGGTTATGAGGCATTTTCACCAGGTATTGAGGGGTTTCCAGGCCATTTTAGAGCCAGGGGACGCTTTTTTAAACAATAGGAAGTGTTTGTTGTTGTCGTTCACCTACTTTTTTTTTTTTAATAAAAGCCTTTTCTGGACATACATTGGCCCAGGATGGGTTCAAAACCTGGTGGAAATGCCTCACCCTCTAGAGCAGTGGTTCTCAACCTGTGGGTCCCCAGATGTTTTTGGACTTCAGCTCCCAGAAGCCCTGAGCATTGACCATAGTGGCTGGGGCTTCTGGGAGCTGAAGTCCACAAACATCTGGGGGCCCACAGGTTGAGAACCACTGCTCTAGAGGGCATTTGGGGGAATTCTGGAGCAAAAAAAAAAAAATTAACCTCCAGGTGCCCACATAAATGGGCCCAAGGGCCACATTTTGCTCACTCCTGAGATTGCTGTTTTGTACACCTTCAAGTCATTTCTGACTTTGGCAACCACAAAGTGACCCTATCATGGGGTTTTCTTGGCAAGATTTGTCCAGAGGTGGTTTGCCTTTGCTTTCCTTTGGGGCTGAGAGAGTATGACTTGGCCAAGATCTCTTAGCGGAATTTGATGAGGTATTTGGCCCAGGCCTCCAGAGCTCAGCGCTCAAACCACGACCCCGGACTGGCTCTCTAATCCTAGGATAACAGGCAAGATATTAAAAAATTTCAAGTTCACAGCACTTGCCAGGAACTTGTAGTTCAACATTTGGAGCTGACAAACAATTTCCCATCTTTGGGGCCAAAAATACATATAATTCACCCTTCTTTAAAAATACGCTTATCCTGGACACCTCCAAAAACATTTTTTGAAGAAAGCAATCCTATGGTCCTGGTGCCAAATCTCCTTCTGACTGATGCTGGGACACAGACAGGCTTCCTCTTGCAAGTGGCCATGTCTCTTCCTCTACTGCTATTTGTATCAAGGGCCACTGAGTCCAGCCCCCTTCCGCCATGCAGGAACACACGTTCGAAGCCCTCCGTTCGACAGACGGCCATCCAGCCTCTTTTTAAAAACCTCCAAAGGAGGAGGCTCCGCCACACTCCATGGCGCACTGGAGGATTCCGCTCTCAAACAGCTCTTACCATCAGGAAGTTCTTCCTAATGTTTGGGTGGAATCCATTTTTCTGAAGTTTGAAGCCAGAGTGTCCTGGTCTCTGGAACAGCAGAAAACAAGCTTGCTCCATCTTCCACATGACATCTCTTCAGACATTTAAACAGGGCTATCATGTCATCTCTTAACTTTCTTCTAAGAGGTGACTTGATAGCCATAGTTAAATATTTGAAGGGATGTACTTTAAAAAAAAAACTTCAGCATTTCAATGTCTAGTTTGAAATTAAACTGTTATTTTCTTGAAAAGAGAGAAAAGGTTCCAGTAAAACAAGAGCGTCAAGGGCTAGAAGTTACTTTTGTTGAGCAAAGGCACTGTGACTGAAGGAGCACATAACGTCTGAGACGAGAGATGGGTAATTAACCCTGAAAAACTTACTCTTGCTACACAAATAGCCACATGTCTAGGCACACAAGGAAAAGTGAAGCCTGAAGCCAGTGAGGAACAGGTCTTGCTTTATGTGTTCAGGCACTTCTTTGCAACCCAGTTGCCAGACTCCTCACATTGGCTTTTTGTTGCCTGGGATTCTCTGAAGAATTCTCATTTATGCTAAATTCTCACATACCCATCTCTATCCAGCCTCCCTGCTGTCCCCCAAAGCTATTGCTCCAAGGAAAAGACACCATTTCAGAAGCTTATCTGGCCCTTTCCCTTTCCCACAAGAATTTGTACAGATAGCACGCTGGTTCTCAGGGGCTCCTTAGTCTCTGAAGCTTGGGCCGATACCACTACCCCCCAGTGCAGTAGCGTGTATCACAGGACTATTTATTTTGCACCATTGGCAATGAGTTTTCGGTTACATTTGCTTCTCATCACGGTTTGCATCCAGCCCTTTTCCAAAGGCACAGAATGGATGAGGTTTGTCAGACGTTTTGCTGGTGAAAACAAATACGGTCACGAAAACGTTCCAAATCAAGAGGCCAGAGGGTGGGCTACATTTTGATATTTTAATATTTATATGTTTTGTAATGCCGCCTCGATCCATTTGGGAGAGGCGGGATAGAAATAAATTTTATTATTATTATTTTTCAAATACAAGATTTCCAGGAAGCCCTAGAGGAGGGGCAGGAGTTCGGCCGTCCTACAAGTGTTGCCGAAGCACAACTCCGAGCAGCCCCGGCCAGCACAGGCAACGCTGAGGAACATCAGAAGCTCCAGTTCAGCATCTGGAGGATCACAAAATTCCTGTCCCTAGACTAGGGCAGAGTGTGCTGATATAACAAAGTTCAGCCATGCACAAATTACAACGCAATCCCAAATGTGTCCTGCAGAGTATTTGAAAACCTCATTTAAGTAAACCCATCGGCACATCTTAGCGAGGGGCCTAGATGATTTTGAAGCATTTTTTGGTTTTTAGAAAAGTCCTGTGCTGTGGAAGGACACCCAACCCAAAGCAGGCTTCCTACTTTCAGTCAAAAGAGGTGGGGGTACTGCTCACTGCCAGAAAGACTTGTCCATCAGGACACTGTTTCTCTTCCTTTGGTCACTGGAGCTGTTCTAGAGATTTAAACCTGCCAGAAGCACCGAGAGGAAAAACTCAAGAGCTGTACCTGAAATGCCTTGGAAGAGAAAGCCGAGAGACACCCCAAGTTCAAGTTGAACAAAAGCCCCACCAACCCTTGTTTGTAGGAGGTCTAAATACATGCATATGAAGATTGAGTGTTAAAAACGCATCCACTCTACCTTGTAGCCACTGTGTTCCCACATTCAGTTTTTCTGTCCATGGCCCAAAATTTCTACTCCATAGCAGTATGGCAAAAACCCAGCAAAGCATTCCAGGATGGCTACAGTAGGGATCAAGACTGGTGCCCTACCAGCAAGAGCTTCTTGTTCTGCAGAGAAATGAAATAATAAAGAGGCCAAGAAATTCTGGAACTACTGTCTAGATCACGATTTGGTCAACAAAACTCTTGGAATTGGTTGAAGTTTTCAAGCAAGGCCAAGTTTCAAACTGTCCACTCCTCCTCCCCAATTTAGTAGACTATGACCTCCTCTTGCGTGAGTGATGTTAGCAATGGCTTCTGCAACGAAGACTGCTGACCATTGCTTTGGCTTCTCCCCAGCACCTTAGCTCAGAGTGTTGGACCTGGTAAAGTTCCATCTGGAAGGACCCAATTATGTATGAGTGCACCATGAGGAAGGATAAAACCCTTGCTCCATCTCCCCTATGTTGGGAGTCTTTCAGACATTTAAAGACAGCTCTATCATATCTTAATCTTCTCTTCTCCACACCAAACATATATCCAGTTTCCTAAGCCATTCCTCAGAGGTCTTGGGAGTTTCCAGACCTTTGACCATCTTGGTCATTCTGTTCTGGACACATTCCAGCGTGCCAGCATCCTTCTTGAACTGTGGTGCCCAGAACTGGACACAGGGTTCCTCCAGGTGAGGTCGCACCAAAGCAGAACAGAGTGGAACTATTGTTTCCCTCAGCCCAGACACTATACTCCAGTGATTCCCAAACTCTAGACCTCCAGGTTTTGGACTTCAGCTCCCAGAAGTCCCAGCTGCCCTGGCCAACGATCAGTGATTCTGGGAGCTGAAGTGCAAAACAGCTTGAAGACCACACTTTGGAAAACACTGCTTTACTCCTATAGTGACTTTTCAAACTGCTGCATCACATTTGCTGCTCATCTTCAGCTTGTGATTAACTAAGGACTCTAGATCCTTATCACTGCTATTGCTTTCCACACAGGTGCCACGCACCCTCTCGTTGTCCCTTTCGTTTTTTCCTACCTAAATGTGCAGTAGTACCTTTCATTTCTCCCTACTGGCATCCATTTTGTTAGTTCTGGCTCTGTTAAGTCTGTTAAGAAGAGCACGGCGTATCCTGTCTTCCAGGGTATTAACTACCCTTTCTTCTTATTTGGTGTCATCTGCAAATGTCATCAGCAAGCCCCCTGTTCCATCATCCAGGTCATTCATACAGATGCCGAATAGCATGAGGCTCAGGACAAAAAACTGGGTCTGTTCAGTCACGTCCTACTTCGAGAAACCCAAGCCTCTTCAGAGCCACCTCGCCTCCCTTCTTTGCCTGCTCCTCTAGAAAGACCCTTCCCCATCACGTTTGATCATGCGATACCCTCAGACCACACAGGTCTGTGCCTCACCTCCCCTGACCCCCACCCAAGGACTCTCAGTCTCTGAGCGGAAGACTCACCCAAGAGCCTCTTAATCAAGGTGTGAATTCTGAAGACCTTGAGATGCTGTTGGCCTGAAAATCCCAGCATCCCTCGTCACTGCTGGCCATGCCGGCTATGGGGCTGGTGGGAGAGGCAGCTCAAGAGTATTTGGAGGGTTGCACGCATCCCGTTCCTGCCTTGACTCTCCCTTGCCGAAGCAAATCTTGGTCAAATGACCTCCCCTCTTCCTGTCAATCTCCTCTGGTGCCCGGGGGTCCCAAATCCACATTTCCACACCTTCTCTTTGCAATTCCCAATCTACCATCCAACAAGGTAGGAGCCACTTTGTCCAGGAAAGGGGGACTCTGAGCTTGGAAGACATGACTTGGGGTGGGGTGGGAACCATGACCCCGGGAATCCCTTGACCAGCATAGCCCGTGGTCATGCCCCCCAGGGGGTTCTGCATCTTTTAATCACGAAGCATAGCCTTTACACGTGTTTCTTGGCTAGTGTGGGTGTGCTACCAACAGCTAACTAGACAAACTATTATCTTGAGGTTCTGAGGTGGGCTTTGGCAAGGCAGGGGTGGGAAAAGGGCGGTTCTAAAGCTGCATGTGTCCCCCTCCCATATTTGCACGAGCCCTGCTCCTCTTTAACCCTTCAAATCATCATTTTTTTCCGACAAAAACCATGGATCGACTCTCCTTGAAGGCTGAAGAATGCTCCTCTTTTGGCTCTTTCCACTCTCCTGGGTGGCTTTCACATTCTTGGGTAGAATCAATTGGTTCTGGCAGAAAGTTATATGTCTGACTAAGACCTGCATAGGAAAAATTCTCTGTGCACAGCAAAGTAGGAGGACCTCAGGGAGAAATGCCAGTAAGAATGGCTTCATGCCACTTCCTGGAAAGAATTCCCCACACACAGAAAAACAGCACCTCAGGAATATCTAGTCACAAGAAACTAAATGCTTGCTAAAATTTAAAATTAATAAATGGTTAGTTTGTTAACTAATAAATTAATTTTCTTCTAGTCCAACACCATGCAGGATCACTCTCACACTTTTCCTGTTTCTTCCCATCCCTAGGTTCAGACTGCAAGAGTTTCGGCACAGATCCCCCGCTACTGGCACAATCTAAGGGGAAAGTCGCCCCATTAATCCCCCTTGTTAGCAACAATGGACAGGTTTCCCCGGAACACAAAACAGCCAAAAGTTACACACCAGCAGGAGATTCGAAAAGAAAAAATCTTGAATTTATTCAACCCAGGCTGGAGGAAGAGATGTCCAGGGGAAATCCAAAACCAGACACGCAGAACAAAGAAAGGCACACACATTAATACATTTCACAAGAAACAAGATTAGCACACGAAGCTACATCCCTCTACGTAAGGCCGGCTTCAGATATCAGAGCCTGTGCTTCAGCCCTGTCACGTAGTGGGCCCCACAAAACACCCAGCTGTTTATTTATTCAAAGTGGGGCCTGCTTACATTCTTCAACTGGGAGCGGGGCTGGCACGGCCGGCTCCTTCGTTCGCCACCGACTCCACTCCACTGACAATGTCCACAGATTTTCCGCATCTGTTTGTCCCTTCCTAGGCGCCAGCCTTCACCATTTGTCTATAACAAAACACACTAAGAACTCAAAGGTCGTGAGAAAGGGGAAAGGTCTGCAGAGGCCCGGTTGACTGATTTCCACGCCCTTGTGTGCTACTCTAAATCCCATCATTCTCAGGCTTCCAGGCTTCTCGACCACCCTGACTGTGCACCCAAGGCTCAGAGACGTCCCAACATGCTCCCAATCTTTTGAAGCAGAGATCTGGAAAAGTTACTTTCCTGGACTACCAGGAGTTCACCTTGTGGTCCCTTAAAAGGTCTAACGAATTTTTATTTGGCATTATTATTATTATTTCTATTTCTAGCCTGTGTCCTTCCATGAGAGCTTTTTAGTTGTTTAGTGTTTTTCAAAAAATTGCAGGGCACCTTGGTGGGAGAAAAGCAGGATATAAACAAATAAATAAGCAAGGGAAGGAATGTCCAAATCCCGCATCCACCAGGACCCCTGGGGCTGGCTGGCGGGCTCTGGGAGCGGCCCTCGTGGATCCCCCAAAAGCCTCTGGTTTTTCAAAGGCTCTGAACAGACAGTATCCCACACACACACACCCCCGGGCCTTCCTGGTGCTTGGAGTCTCTGCCCCCCAGAGAGGACAGCAGGGGAGCACCTGCAGCTGTGAAAAGGGACATTTTGGAACGGCGGCCCCCACTGGCCAACCTCGCTGGAGAGGAATTCTGGGTGTTACAGCCCAAACATAAAACATCTCCAAACTTAAAAAGATTCTGACCTACACAACAGACAAGGCGGCCACAGACACACACACACACACACACAGGGAAAAAACCCAACACCTATCCCTGCAAGTAGAAAATACTGATGAAGGGGTTAAATCCAATACCACTTGAATAGGAAAAATAAGCGAATTGAATTGTGCCTCTGAGTAAATTGCAGATGTCTGTCTTATCTCAAATTTTAGAGAATGGCCTTGCAAAGGTCGGGGAATTTACAGGGAGGCACTATACTCCCTACCATAATTTTGTATCATCTTCTAAACTAACCCTTTTTTCTCTTCTGTACACGTGTATGCCAGTCAATGATGTAATGGAAAGTTAACCAAAGATCTTTTTCTCCAGTGATGGGCGGGCTAAGTAAATGATTGTTTTGCTGACATAGAAGGCAAAAGGTATATAGTGATGCTACCTCAATTAATCGACACAACAGCTCTGAAATAACTGTTGCCCTTGCGCAAGGCTTTGTTAATAAATGGTTTTAATTTTTCCCTGTCAACCTGGTATCGCCTCTTTCTTGGCCACTACATTTCTGGTGCGTTGGCCGGAAACGGGGAAAGGGGCTATTCTGTCCCCCTTGACGGACGTTTGGACGTCGGTTTTGGACCCCCCGACAAAACCCAGGGCGCCCTCGACCTTTTGTCGAAAAGGTTTGGTTGGGGAGTGGTGGCATCCCTGGCGACAGCGATCCAGTCAACGGACCCTCGGGTTACAGCTGGAAATCAAGCCCCCATGGCCCTCTGGTGAGAGACCCCCTCATGTTTGGGGGGGGGAAGGGGGGAACTATCACTCCCCGAGTATTCGGCTGAGTACCTCTCGACGGTGGAGAGAGAAACCCCGAAAACTCTTGGATGGCGGAATAATAAATGAGACGTCTCAGTTGTGGTTTAATGGGCCAGATGGGAGGTTGTTTGTCTGAATGAAAGATGTGTGCGTGAAATGCTTGCAGCATTGCAGTTCTTCCCGTCATGCCGTGATCGTCCGGGTGGCCAAGTCAGTGCTGGAGTGACTGGATAAAAAACCCCTTTGTGTGGGTGCACAGGACCCCCTTTACCTGTGCATCAATCCCATTCCTATTGTGTTTTGTCTGAACTTGGGAGGAAATGGGAGGGGGAGAAAGTCGGCAACTCCCTTAAGAGTGTATGATAAAGAATTTCAAAAAGAATTTAAAGGAGGATTCAGTGGAAACTTACTATTGCCGTTGTAGTGTAAAGAGAAAAAAATGGTTTGTTTCCTCTCTAGTGTTCGAAGCCATTTCCTGAAGCCCCTCCTTCTTGGGCTCTCTGTTGTTTTAAGCCAGAGAAGTTAACTCAGCCAGAGGCTGGGAAATGGTAGAAATAAAAGTCAGTGCAAAAACCTCAGGTGTTAATGAGAAATAGTGAGGAAGCAATGCAGAGTCTCATTGTTTTCTCTTAGGTGTAAGGAAGAAGCCTGATTTTGCCATTCAGGCAGTGGGAAAATGTTCAATTAACTGGAAAGGGATCCCTTTGTTCCATGTTAAAAGGAAATAAGGGGATTTCTAGGACCAAGTCTGACCCCTTTGATGGGGATTTAAGGGGCCCCGGCAATTAACATTCAAAAGGGTTTAGAAGGGATGTATTTTAAGCAGTTTTTTTTTTGCCTGGTTGGTAATAGCGAGACACTGATTTTGGGCTAGATATTTATTTAGCCAAGAGGTTTTGGAATAGCAGGAATAAAGTTAGAGAGTTAATGAAAAAAAATAATAAGCCTTTAAGGTGTTGCATGGAGACATGCCAGGAGTTGGAAAAGATCTCCTCTAGCAGAGCTTAGCGCAGAGCTTATTGTTTAAAAAAAGCTGCATTTGAAAGGAAAAGAAAGAAGGGGAAAAAGAAAAAAGAGGAACTTCGCCACCGGGAATTCCCCCTCACCCCTCCCTGTTGAAAGAAAAGGAAAAAAAAGAGAAAGGCAGTTTCTCCCCTTTTAATGCTGGAAGCAAAGTCTGTTTCCTAGTAAAAATCTCTCATGTCTCAGAAAAGGGAGAACGAAAACTCCAGTGAATATTTAATGAGCTGTCAGCTCAACACAAACGACCCAAGGGGGAAAATATTACTGGGAAGCTCAATGAATCCCTTCATCAATCAACAGTCTGTGGAAACACAAAGGCCCCGGTACTTCCTCCCCTTCGGAGATAAATATGCAGGTTCCCCAAGAATCAAGAAGATCAGCTGGTATTTGATGTTTAGCAGTGGGGGGGGCTACAGTGAGTTCAGAGTTATCAATACACACCCTTCACCATGTCAGACCTACTAAGTAATAGAACTTTGCTCCAGAATCATGGCCTCACATGTTTTCTAACTGGCAGGATTGTCAATAGTTGCTTTTGACCTTGTTCACTACTGAGGAGTGGAGGAGAAGAAATCCAACATGAGGAATGGCGGAGGCGGAGGAAGAGGCAAGTGGAGAGAAAGAAGGCAGAGGCCTAGATTGGGAAAGTTCAGGAATGATGGACTTAAAAGCTGTAAAACTCTATCTGACAATGAGTTTTTGGAGAAGCAGTTGACACAGGAATCTGAACACATGGGAATTGTAGTACCTGAACAAGTTTTCCCAAGAACCCTTGGGAATTCCAATGCAAAAGAACAGAGAGGTAGAGCCCCCACAGAGGCCTTGGAGCGGCAGCTATTCAGGAGACAACCACGCTCCACCCCCGCCGGATCCTTTCTGCATGCCTGTTTGCCCGTCCTTCCCCTGAGGGGACAGATGCGGGGAAAATGGAAGCGGCGGATGCAGCGGAGGCTGAGGATGCAGCCGACAATAAGTAGCAGGAACAGAGGAGTCAGTTTGAAAAGGGGGGGTTCACCCTCCCTTCCTAGTTCGTCTGATGGTTGGAATTTTAGAACCAGGCGGAAGAGGAAATAAAATGCAGCAGAACTAAGTGGCTGACAAAAAGCTAGCAGGGCAGCCAAGAGTCCAGGAGCTGCAAGGGGCTGAAGAGGGCAAAGAGGAGTGGCTTGGCTGCCTACGGCCATACCACCCTGAACACGCCCGATCTCGTCTGATCTGGAAGCTAAGCAGGGTCAGGCCTGGTTAGTACTTGGATGGGAGACCGCTTGTGAATACTGGGAGCTGTAACTTTTTGTAAAAAATCCAAAATGAGTAGAGGTTGGAAGATGAGAAGGTGGTAGGAAAACCCAGAAGAGGAAGAGGGTCTCTGGGAGTGTGCCAAAGTGCCCAGTGTGGGCAAAGAGGCATAGGTGAGAAAAATCTGGACAGATGGTGAAGACAGTCAGAGAAGGATGTGGATATGTGGTGGATATGTGGAAAAAAGACGCAGGGACCAAGTGAGAGGTGATGTATGGTGAGAATCCTTTTGTGGAAGACGACAGCAAAATCCATGAATAATGTAGAGGTCAGCAGTTAAGAGGAAAGTTTGTTTCCCCACCCCATAAACAGCACAGGGTAAGGACTCGGAGTTGTGCCATTCTGGTGAGAAACGTTGGCAGCAGAAGCATGGAGAATACGGGAAAGGGCCGAGTCAGAACTGCAAAGCAGCGCCCTTCACCAGTTTCTGATAAGGTGGAAACTGGAAAGGCTCCCTGGCGCAGTCCCAGCGGGATGGAGGAGGTGATGGAGCACCCCTACGAGTAAACTGGGGGAAAAGGTGACGGCGCACCTCTGATTTGGGGGGGAGAAATAGGGAGCAATTTTGAGAGGCGATAGAGCGCCTCTCCAGTTTGGAAGTGGAGTTGCAGTTGAGGGACTCTGGCTGAAGAAGGCAGAGCAGGAAAGAGAGATGCAAGCTGTGAGACAGCTAACAGGCCGACAACAGCCCTGAAAAAGCCCACACACCATACAGGCTCAAACAACAGACCTGCATTTGTCCACAGGATCATCAAAGATTAAACACTGTTCTAGGAATCACCCGGAGGAGTCACATTGTACCTGCAGACCTCGGAATTTAAGGAAACTGGAGAAGGTGAAACAAAATCCTGGAGACACAGGAGTTCAACGTGTATGGTCCAGATAACAGCCCTGGCTATGTTTTTGGACTGGATGCCAGCACAGGACAAGCGGCATGATACCACATTCATCTTCTGAGCCCATTTTATAGAAACCTTTCATTCTCATTCCATGTGCAGCCCATAACAGAGAAACCAGGAGTGTTTTTTTTTTTTCCCAGAGCCCCATCATGATGGGGAAAAAGAAGATGCAATATATACTTCACAGAGTCATGAAGTTGTCACCTTTCAGCAAAAGCCCTTTTGGATGGATTAAGGGACCACAACTCTACAGGAAAGAGTTAGTGTGTTAGGGAAAGCTCTAGTACGACAAGGGAGAAAATGCTAAAATAGGGGCTTCTTTCCCTACAAGCACAGGCACACCCTCTCAAACCAGGAGACATGGGTGGGGACCATCAGGCGGTAGTGACAACCCCCACTGTGGAAAGGTGGCCAAGATGCTAACTTGGGACACGTGCATGATCAGATCTTGAATGTGGAAAACAACAGATTGAGACAGGTATAGGAAGGGCAGGGTCCAGGGAAATGTCTTAATGTTAATTTCCTTTCAGTTATAGTATTGGTTTTATTGAGTTGTGTGACAAAAGGGGGGCTGGTCTCCATAGTCAGTTCTGGAAAGCAACCAGTTTTTACAATGGCAAATAGGTATATGGTTATCTCCTGGGATTATCACTTTTCACTCAGTGCATGAATTGATATAGTGTGGCTGGCCAAAAATGAAAAGGATTCCCAATAAAAGCAACAGGTACATGACAACACATGCTCCCCATGGAGGGAATTGGTTTTCATGTAAGGCAGGTGCGTTGTTGGCTGTAGCCCACATGAAACTATCTCTTCAGTTGTGAAGGGGTACTCAGCATTTTGGTAAAATACAACCTGTTGTTATTATGTAAATGAGTTGAATGCAAAAGAAGGGAAAATGCATTTTGAAGTATACAATATTAGAAGATCATTCTAATGGCCTGCAGGCATGTGGATAAAATTGAGTTCCCTAAGTAAGTATGGGGAAGGCAAGTAAGCAAGAGTACTTTGTACTAAAAATAATGGCTTTCCAAAATCTGCCAGTCTTTACTCTGCATGTTAAAAGTGTTGTTTTTAAATCTGTAATGCTCAAGTCAATGGAAGAAGGAAGTTGATGTGTATGCCTAACTGGTGGTTGCAGAAAGAGGGGTCAGAAGAATTTGGGCTAGGTGATACATTTGACGCTCCGGAAGCCGCCAAAAAGTACACCAGACCCAGCAACTCCTGAGGAGAGAAGACTGGGCTAGATTTCTGCTGGGGTTACACCAGGACGCTAACCTCTCTACGCAAAATCAGACCCCCTCCGTTATTGGGAACAGCGTGTAAGTGTAATGTGTGTTAATGAATCCTTATGCTGCTATGTAGTTTGCTGTTATATATTATTTGTGTTATAAGGAAGTAGGAAATAGTACATGCTTGAAAAATGCAAAGTAGTTTGAATTTAGCATGAAGGGGGGGAAAGAAGGGGTTAAATCCAATACCACTTGAATAGGAAAAATAAGCGAATTGAATTGTGCCTCTGAGTAAATTGCAGATGTCTGTCTTATCTCAAATTTTAGGAATGGCCTTGCAAAAGGTCTGGAATTTACAGGGGGGCACTATACTCCCTACCATAATTTTGTATCATCTTCTAAACTAACCCTTTGTTTCCTTTTGTACACGTGTGTGCCAGTCAATGATGTAATGGAAAGTTAACCAAAGATCTTTTCTCCAGTGATGGGCGGGCTAAGTAAATGATTGATTGCTGACATAGAAGGCAAAAGGTATATAGTGATGCTACCTCAATTAATCGACACAACAGTTCTGGGATAACTGTTGCCCTTGCGCAAGGCTTTGTTAATAAAGGGCTTTTTATTTTCCCTGTAACCTGGTATCGCCTCTTTCTTGGCCACTACACTGACATAAAAACCCTCCTCTTCTAGGCCTGGGGCTTTTTCTCCCTGAAGTGCTTGCTTTATACTTGCGGGGAGACAAAGGGCACTTGGGCCTAACAACTCCAATGGCTTTACTTCAATCAGAGGGCACCCGTGGGGCTTCCAAGGCTGTTGCTCTCTCATTCAACTCTTGGACTCAATGGGTCCACCTGGAAACAATCCCTGCAGTTAGGACCGAGTTTAGACTACAAATATAGATAAATATAATATAGACATGGGCCTTTAAGAAGTTTTACCACTTCTTTTCTTGTGGAGGGGAAACAGGTCTAGGTAAGACTTCTTTCTCTCATTTCCCCCCAGCCCGTAACGCGTTCACACGTGACACGCGCAAAACACGCGAAAGGACGCTTCGCCAGCCCCGCCTCCTTCGGCCCACGTGACGACGCCTTGTTCGCCTCTCCCCCCACGTGACTCACCCTCGCCAGGCTCCTAATCGCCGGCCGGCCGGCGCTTGACGAGGGAAAAAGCGAGGAGCGGAGCCCGGGGGGAGGGGGCTGCCGGGGAAGCGAGGCAAGGCGCACGCGTCCTTTTTCTTCAAGGCGTTCGTGGGCGCGCGCTTCTTCCACACGCATGCGCGCGGGGAAGGCTTTGTCAAAGTCTCCAATCCCGTTTCAGCCTCCCCGCGATGCGCTAGGCAGCCTGGGAAATGCAGTCCCTCCCCTCACGATGAGACAATGGCAGGGCGGGAGGCTTCAGCGCCGCCGGTTTGTCTTCCTGTGGGATTCTGAGGGGGCAGCGAAGGGAGGGTCCGTGAGAACCCTCAGCCGGAGAGCCCCTGCCTGCAACGGCCGTAACCGCCCTCCGCTGTGCGGGCGGAAGGGGCCGCAAGCTGGGGGATGGCGGCTTGGTGGTTTTTTGGGGCATCCCGGCCCGGAAGAGAGCGGGGAGGGCTCCCAGCTGCTGTGGTGGCGCTCTGGCGGGGAGGGGGAGGTGTTTTGGTTCGGGGGCTGCGGCGGCGTCCTCCGTGTGGAGTCCTGGGAGAGGTAGTCGAGGGAACTGCAGTAGGAGGCAGCAGAAGCCGGAGGCCCCTCTGTAAACCGCGCCTCAAACTGCTAGGGGTGTCCCGGCAGCCGCGGCTGGGCTTTCACGGCCTCTCAGGAAAGGCGGGGAACCCCAAGGCCACGTCCTTTCGCTTTCCCTTCGGTCTCCTCGCTACGGGCATTGCGTGTCCTTCGCGCCAAATAAAGGCCACTTCCGCACGAGTCTGTTGTAGCGCGAGGATTCCACTTTCAACCTCCTATGGAATCCAGGGGCCGTCCAGCCCCTCCCGAAACTGCAAACCCCAGGATTCCATAGGAGGTTGAAAGTGGAATCGTCGCGCTACAACAGACTCGTGCGGAAATGGCCAAACAGTGCTTCGTGCGTTGTCCGATTTGCGTGTGGATTTTTGTTCGTTATGTGTTGTTCTTTATGTCAATTCCCAGTTGTAGTTTTTCGGTTCGTTTGTTTCTCCCCTTTAAAGTCCTTTTGTTTTTCATAGGTAAGATTATATGTTGGTTAGGATACGTTTGTTACAGGAATTGTCTTTACACGAGCGTTATGTTAAAATATATTTTCAATGAAAACTTAATTTCAAAAATAAAAACCGTCCCCACTTCCAAGCTTAAATTTTCCAGTTGAATCTGCTTGTTTCCATTACATACAAACACAATTTCCGCTTATTAGAGAAAAGAACAATTATATTGTTACTTTCCTCATTTCTTAAACATTTATATCTTTATCCAGTCCATAACTCCTCTCCATTCCCTTTCAAAGTTCTGGATAGGTTTATTCTTCAAAGAAAATCACTACCATATCCAGAACTTTTAACTTCCATTCTTCTATATCAATATATTTCCTTTCTTTCCAATGTTGCGCAAATGTCAACCTTGCAGCAGTTATTAAATATAATAATATCTTCTGATGGCTTCTTAGCTCCTTTGTTGCCCTAGCATGTTTAACAAGTAAAAACTCCAGTTTCATTTCAAAATTCAAATTACAAATTCTTTGAATTTCATCAAACCCTTCCAAATTTTTTTTGCTATCCTGCAGGTCCACCACAATGAAAAAAGGACCCCGACTTTTCACCACATTTCCAACACTTTGCATTCCCAGTTTTTGTTATTTTTTGTAATCTTTCTGGGGTCATGTACCATCTATGTAGCATTTTATAAAAATTTTCTCTTAAATGTAAGTTTGGTGTAAATTTTATATCAGTTTTCCACGCTCTCTCCCAAGTTTCTAATTCAATTGAGTGTCCCATATTCTGTGCCCACCTAACCATTGTTTCTTTAACTACTTCTGATTTCATTTCTCTTTTCAACAATAGTTTATAAAATTTGGAGATTCTTTTCTTTTGGTTTCCCTCATCAATAAATCTAACTCATTTTCTTTTCTCTCAAATCCATGTAATTTTTGATCCATTTTAAATCTCTCTTTAAGTTGTCTCCATGGGAACCAGTTTAGGTCATGCCCTCAGCCTTTAATTCTGCTGCTGTACACATTCTTGGCTAATCCCCTGCCCATTTCAATAACTCTTGATACGTTAATAGATTCCCTTGTTTTGTTGGGGCAATTTTGTAAGCTGCTTGTGGTGAAGTCCACACTGGAAGTTTTGTATAAAATTTTTGCTTTATTTGTAGCCATACCTTCAACAATGTCTTCCCGATACAATGATTTTTAAACTCTTTATTCACTTTTAGTCTATCCTAACATAGATATCCAAACCTTTTATTTGTTTCTTCCACTTCTTTGATAATTGTATTTTCTACTTGGATCCAATCTTTAATCAAGTCTAAACAACATGCATAATAATAGATTTTTAATTATGGTAGATCAAATCCTCCTCTCTCTTTTGCATCTTGTAATATTTTAAATCTTATTCTTAGTTTCTTCCCTTGCCAATACAAGTGTTATGTTAATAAAAGGCAATGTGTATGGCGTAGAGGAGTATTACCCATTTTGTGCATTTATTATGTCTGCAGTTTTGTACTTTTCCCTATGTATTTCTTGCTCGTCTTTTCCTCCCTGTTCCATTTTTAATAAAAATAATTTATTTTTTTAAAAAAAGAAGAAAAGTCTCTCTCCTGGATGTTCACAGAATCCTAGAGTTGGAAGAGACCCGAAGGGCCACCCAGTCTAACCCCCTTCTGCCAGGCAGGAGACGCCATCAAAGCCCCTCCCTCTGACGGATGGCCACCCAGCCTCTGTTAGAAAAATCCTCCAAAGGAGGAGGACGCTCCACCACAGTCCCCTGAGGCAGCCATGTATTCCACTGTGCAATTGCGCTTACCCTCAGGAAGTTCCTCCTAAGGTTTAGGTGGAACCTCCTCCCCAGGAGTTGGAAGTCACTGCTCCATGTCTTAGTCTCTGGAGCAGTGGAAACAAGCCTGTTCCCTCTTCAATATGATGTCCTTTCAAACATTTAAACATGGCTATCACGTTCCCCTCTTAATCTCCTCTTCTCCAGACTAAACATACCCAGCTCCCTAAGCCACTCCTCAGAGGGCTTCATGGTTTCCAGGCTTTCTCCTGTTTTGGTCACCCTCCTTTGGACAGCCTCCAGCTCGTCAATATCCTTCTTGCATTGTAGTGCCCAGAACTGGACACAGGATTCCAAGTGGAGAGCAGAATAGAGTGGTACCACCACTTCCCTGGATGTAGACACAATACTCCTATGGAGGCAGCCCAGAATGGCATTGGCTTTTTTAGCTGCTGCATCCCACTGCTGGCTCATGTTCATGTTAGTCCTGGTTGTCCTTGGCCTCCCTATGGATTAAAGGAGTCCTCCCAACCCCAGAGGTGAGCGTTTCTTCTTTGGTTCTTGGGGTGAGGAAGCAGGAACTCCGGGTGGAGGGAGACGGGACGGAGGAAGATTGGGGGCAGGCCTCGAATAGTCACCCCCCACCATCCTCCTCTCCTTTTGCTGCCCCCTCCCAGAAACACAACTGATTGCATCCACCACTGAATAATGCTCCATCACAAAGAGAGGAGGAGGAGGAGACCATCACCCTCTACATGATGACCTGCACCAGGACGCCTGTGTGACATCCCCGCCTTCAGTCTGGTAGCAGTTAATGGCTTTCTTCAGGGGCTGATAAAGAAAAAGAGAATTCATAAACACAAGAGTTGGTACAGGAGACAAGTTGCAATTCGCTCTGTCAATTATATATGCATGTACCTTACCTAAAAGTACATGTAAAATGTCTCGGTTTTAAAACCACTCACTAACGCAAACTCATACAGAATGTAACTCACAATGCAGCTTTAAAATCACCTGCAGGGATTCCAGAAAGAGAGTTTGCCAAGCTTATGCCTGGCAACTGATAGTTTGAAAAGCTGGAGGCATGTACCACTAAAGAAGGGCACTAAATCAGTGCTTCACAGACCGCCTGATGTGGAGGGAGCAGCGCCCATTTTTTTCCCAGCATGTCAGGGACCGGCACTAAATTTGTACCCGTTGGGTATAATTCAGCTCACCTGAGTTTGATAGGGTTTTCTTAGGCAAGCAGTACTCAAGAGGTTTTTCTGCCAGTTCCTTCCTCTGAAGCCTAGCCTAGAGCACCCGGCCCTTGTTAGCTTTCCTCACCCTTGTTCCTTGAAGGTGGCATGAAAGTTTCCATTACTGATGGAACTTCTGCCACCATTTCTGAAGAGGATGAAGAACAGGCAATTATGACAGCTTTTTTCCCTGCCTTTGCACTTTTAAGTTTTTCTGGTAATTTAAGTATCCTTGGTCGCTATTAGAAGTAAGTTGAGAGCTTCTTGGGCAACTAATTGCAACAGGCCAGGCAATGATATTCAATTACAGTTTTGCTGTTGGAGAGGAAATAAATCGCAAGGAAAAGGGAGCTCTTTCAGAAAGATGGGGGAATGAGCCAGGGGACTCTAGGAAATGACTCCAAGGAGATGTTGTATTGAGGACTCGTTACTTCTGCAACTGGAAACAGAAATCAGGCGTTCATGTTCCATTAACTCAGAAAGCGTCTCTTACTACTCTGTGGCCTCAAGTGAAGAAGGATCAGCTGTTTCGGCCACCGTGCTTGCTGGGAATCCTTTCAGCGCATGCGGTCATTCCTTCAGCCCCTGGAGAAACATGATCCCTCGGGAGTACAGCTCAAGATATCCCTCAGTTCCCACATTTCTAAGTTATCAATGTCCAAATTAAGTTCAATTACCGCAGGCAGGATCCAGCTACGTTCTGGAGATGGAACAAGCTCAACTGTGGGGAGCGGGGACTCCCCTCACCGCCGGGCTCTTGTTTGTCCTTAAAATTGGGGTTGAGGGGAGGATGAGAAAGACTGCCCTGTCAAGGAGTAAAGCTGAAAAGGGGCTGGGAGAGGGAAGAAGCCTTCTTGCACCAACAGGTATGCAATCTGCCCTCCCACCACAAATATGAATTCTTACCACTTTGAGATGACCAATCCCTTTAAAACAAGGGCTAGTGGGTGGGCTTTTGTCTTGCAGGATGTACTGCTGTTCCCTTTGCTCCTTTGTTAAGTTTGTGCCCCGAGAACCTTGAGATCCAACAAAGGCAGTGACAAAATGGTGGCCCTGTGGCTGAAATATGCAGAGCAAACAAGAGACACCTCTCAGGATGGTCAAAAGGTAAGTCTAATTTTTAAGTAAGTTTATTTTTAGTAGAAAAGTCCAGAACATCTTAGGCTATGTGTCCTTTCCAGGACTTCTACAAAGGGCTATATAAAACCATAAAAAGGACAGCACTGTTACGGTTGTTGCATTCCTTCAAGTCATTTCCAACCTAGAGCAACCCTAATGTGACCCTATCACTGAGTTTTCTTGTCCAGATTTGTTGGGGGGGGTCACTTTGAGGCTGAGAGCATGTGACTTGTCCGTGGTCACCCAGTAGGTTGCAGCCACCCTATACGGACAACCGTCCACTCTTATTTCTGTCCTGTGCTGTGCAAAGCGAAGCAAAGGGAGGAGCAGCAGTGACATGGAGCCTTGAAACCCAGGACAGTGGGACGCTGAGATCCAGGTAGCCCTTGCGGGGGTTTTGCTTCACTCTGCGCAGCATAGGACAGAAATAAGGGTGGACTATTAGTAGGGCAGGGTTCCCTCCCTCCTCCCGCCTCATTCTCCCACTCCCCAGAGCAGGAGGGGGAACCCTTGTCTTCCTGGAATGGTTCACAGCTGCACAGAAGCAGTGGTGCTGGGGCCAAGAAATGCACACAGCTGTCCGCTCGGGGCCTCATCCCCTCCTCTTCCTCTAAAGCACTTCCTTCTCCAGGGCAGGGAAAAGAAGATGATGAGGAGGAAGGGTTGCGTCACTTACAGTTTGGGGTGTGGGAACATGGTGGGCACTTGGGAACTGGGTCTCTGCCCCACCATGTAATTACTGGTCTTTTGAGCCCCTTCAGGGTTTTACCACATAAGGCAGTTAAGCACATTCACCTTACGGTCACCATAAGTGGGAGACAATTTGAAGGCACACAACAATTGCGCCTTTGGCTGGGAGTTATCACGTGAAGGCTGTTGTTCTCCCAGTGGGAGACTGTTTGGACAGGGCTTCTTTTACAAGAGAAGTCCTTAATGGGTTCTGTGTGTGTGTGTGTAAAAAAACCTCTTTCCAAAATGGCCTCCCACCGGGAGAAGAGCAGAAGAGGAACAACGTTATACCCTAAGTCCCGGCCAAAGATGCTGTTATCCTGTGGTAATTCTGATTTCCCTGCCTCCTGGGATAAAGCCCTAACTGTCGTGGCTGCACCCTGTGGAATCCCAGGGATTCTAGTTTGGTGACAGGGTTAGAATTCCTTGCCGGAGAGCTCTAGTGCCCCACAAAACACTCCCCAGCCCATCCTGGGAAGTAACGGGAGGCCCAGGAGAGATCCCTGCCACTTAGCCATGTGGGGCCAGTCAATGGATGGCAGCATCAGTCCCGGCAAGGCAACCCCGCCTCAGCTGTGGAGGGGCCTTCAGGCTTTGACCTCTCACACCACAGAATTGGAGCACTTGGCTCTTTTGAATGGCAGTGGCCGCTTTCTGCAGACCCGAGACCGGCCGTGTGGTGAGACCCTGGAGCTCGCCGGCAGAGGGCCGCTGCATCTCAGATAAATTGACTGTTGTGGGTGCAATTCCTTTTCAGCCTCAGTAATTGTGGAAATGAGGAATGGGAGTGGCAACTTCTGTAGTATAAAACAGCATCCCTATCAGTGGGTTTTTTATAGTTTGGAATGATAATTTGTTTTCCCAATAGAGAAATCCTTACATCAAGGAATGTGCATCAAGCCAACTAATTATATTGGCATGTGAATTTGGTAGGTGCTCTTACTGAATTTATCCAATCAAAAAACTTTCTAATTTCAGACATGTCTTTAAATATTAAAAACACATCATCCATGTAACGGCACTATAACGGCTTCTCCCGTAAGCCACTGCAGCCTCCCTAGTGGCGGCCCTGTCAGAGAGGGGTGGCACCCCAGAAACAGCTGGGTTTTTGCCTATTTCTTTGTTCTTGCTTCCTAGAAGCTCACTGCAGAATGGGGGCTGTGCCCTGCAAACCAGCGACGGTCCATGGACCCCCACTTTGAGTAGCAGTGGTCTAAAGGGCTATGGGTTAAACATAAGCCCCGGAGCGTTTCCATTTCCAGGCAGAACCACTTTTGGAGCTGATCTTTAACAAACAGTTGACCCCATCCTTCTCCTGACCAGATAACTCCAGGAGCATGGCACTTGGTTTCTCTCTGCTCGGGCATTTCAGGGTCTGGGCCCAACCATTTGAGTGGACCGATCTCTTCCTTTACTTGGTCTGTCTGCAGCTGCAGTTGGCCTGTGAGATGTCAATGAATTTTGGAATTGATTTTGTAAGATTGAAACGTGCCACAGAGTGTGAAAGTTCTCAAATAAAACAAATTTAAAAACCAAGCTGGGATTCCCAAAGCAGCCCACAGCTGGTCCCTAAACAGGAGGCGTTGTGCCTCCCATCTTGCTCCCTTCTCTTTCGTGTCACTGTGGAGATGGCTACCGATATCTGGGTGACCTCACTGTGCCACCATGTTTTTATCTTTCTCCGGCTGCCTCTGGTGAGCTCAGCCTCTGCCACGTTGCCAGGCAATGGCTAAGCAATGCCCGTCCCTTTCCCCAGCAGGCGGTGGCTGTACCAGCACCCGGTTCCCTGCAGGCCGAACCCTTCTCCACCATCAGCTGCGGCGTTGGCGCGGGATGGAAGGGCAGCCCTTTGGCACGGCATGGAGGGGGCCCCTGGGAAGGGGAAATCCCCTCAGGAACTTCGCTCTCAGGCCTCTTCCAGGACAGGTTTCCTCTCATCCAGGCAGATTTAATAAAAAGATCAAAACACCTTCTGCTGCATGTTTTGGGGACCGCAAACAGAATTGCAAAGTACTGTAGGATATAAAAATGTCACCTCTCCACAGAAATGTTTGTTGGGGGAGGATCAAGAGCTCACCTTAAATCCTGTGCCCAGTTCTGGGCACCACAATTCAAGAAGGATATTGACAAGCGAGAGCGGGTCCAGAGGAGGGTGACGAAAACAGTAGAAGGCCTGGAAACCATGAAGCCCCCTGAGGGGCCGCTCAGGGAGCTGGGCATGTTTAGCCTGGAGGAGAGAAGGTTAAGAGGGGACATGATAGCCATGTTTAAATATTTGAAGGGATGTCATATGGAGGATGGCGCAAGCCTGCTTTCTGCTGCTCCAGAGACTAGGACATGAGGCAATGGCATCACACCTACCTTAGGAAGAACTTCCTGAGGATAAGAGCAGTTCGACAGTGGAATACGCTGCAGCCTCAATGGAGTGTGGTGGAGTCTCCTCCTTCTTTGGAGGTTTTGATGGCCGTCTGTCAAAGGGAGGGCTTTGGTGGTATCTTCCTGCACAGCAGAAGGGGGTTGGACTGGATGGTCCTTCAGGTCTTTTCCATTTCTAGAATTCTATGATTCTAAGAGCAGTCCACAAAGCCCAAATGGTCAAATAAAGAGGGAAAGAAAGACAGATCCATGTTCTCATAAGATGGAACATGGATCTGAGTCACTTTCAGACTGCTTTGTTTGCCACAGATGTAGCCAAAACAAATGCAGTAGATTTCTTGGCATAATTACTGTCCTGGACATTATTTGTGTGATGGAAAAAATACACATCAGGTGGTGGAAAGATGGGGAGACTGTTTACTGCTCCTGAGCTGACCATGTTATAAAATGCTAGCCTCCTATCTCTAGTTTTGTGTGTGAATCCTGCAACAAAATGTGAGTCTGGGAAATTAGCAGTTCCCATTTCCCAAGCCTGGATGACGGTTGAAAGAGCTGGTGGGGTGTAGTGCTCGGAGCATTGGACGAGGACTTGGGGATCCCTGCTCAGTCACAGAAGGCTACTGGGTGACCTTGGGCAAGTCACACTCTCTCTGCTTCAGAGGAAGGCAAACTTCTCCATCTGACCCTGTTATAAAATGCTAGCCTTGTTGATTTGGGCTTGTGTGTGAATCCTGCAACAAAATGCGACTCTGGGAAATTAGGAGTTCCCATCTGCCAGGCCTGGACAAAGACAGGCAAAAGGTACTCCCCAGGGAACAAATGTCTACCTCCATGGGACATAAAGGTAGTAGTCTGTATCACTGCATCATGAAAGGCACTGTGGTGTAGTGGTTGCAGCACTGAATGAGGACTCGAGGAATGACCCTTGGGAGTCCATTGGCCTCATTAGGGGTATCTGTGTGTACCCCAGCTGAGGGGCTCCCCATTTAGCCAGCCAGGATAGAATTAGTAATTTAGGAACCCAATTCTATCATCAGTTGGTGGGTGGGGGAGCTGGACCCCGTTGGTGAAAGGACTGGAAGTCTTGTCCACTGCATAGCATCCATTACATCATTGTCCACTCAGAAAGCTTATTTAACAGCAGTAAAGATGTGTCCATATTTGGTGCCAAACAAAGTATTGGGGAGTCCTGGAAATAAATCCACTTTTGGAACAGAGAGAGTGCCGTAAGGCCACCCCAGGCTTCCCTCGCATAAATGAAGCAAGTGGGAGCTGGCAAGCCAACAGCTTCTAGGGGTTCAACAGCCTCTAGGGGCCTCTTCTTGATGCTGGTATAGAAGGAACACTGATCAGACACAAAATACAAATTATAAGCCCTGATTCCTCCCACTTCTTCTGTTGCTGGTCCTGGTGTGTTTGGGTTGCAAGATGGTTTTTCCATTTAAAAAAGACCCATCAATGACTTTTTAAATTCTTTTATTATATGTTACATTGTAAGATGAGTACAGACAGCTTTGTAAAGTTAAGGACCCTGTGGACTTCATAACTTTAACATCGGTTTGCAGAATGTTCTCCAAGCAGCTCATAATAAAACATATAATAAAACAATCTCAAAATCAATCAACAGTAAAATAATAAAGCAGCCCAAGACTTGAGGACCAGAGGACAAAACAATAAAGCTAAGACAGAGTTCAAAGTCAGAAGAGGTTTAGGGATCCTCCTGGCAAAATGGAAAGGTGTTCTGCTTGGACCCAGAGGCAGCGATGAGGGCACCAAGAGAGTCTGTCTGGCGAGGGAAGGCCTTCACCGAGGGACCAGCCCCTGAAAAGCCTGTTTCACCCGGAGCCCCCGCTGTAGCTTCCCTGGGGGCCACGTGCAGGAGGACCGCTGTGGAGGCTCTCAGGGCCTGGATGGGTGCAAACGGGGTGCTCCTTCACACACCCCACCTGCAAAGCCACGCAGCCCTTGAAAGGCCAAGACGTGCACTCTGGATTGGGCCTGGAACTGGGATGGAGGTCAGCAGGGCTCTGGTTTTCCTTGCCACCCCCAGTCCCGTAACAGTCTCCAACTGTCCTGATATGGCACAGGTGGGCCGTTAATCCTCCCTCTCCCCACTTTTCCAGCTGCATTTGAAATGTCCTGTTTCCCTCTCCTCCGCCCACTCTCCCCTTTAGTCCCCAACTTACTTCACCTGCTGCAAACTGAGTTCAAGCGACAAGTGGTTTGCACTTAGCGACCTCAGTGGGTGCAGGGCAGACCGAGGGGCAGATTCTTGTTCCTCCCAGGAGGCTCTGGCAAGAGTGGACTGCGGCAGCCCTTCGTAGCTCGTGCTCTTCCTCGCCCGAAACGCTTGCCTTCTTGAGCACATGCTGTGACTGCTTCGCCATACGGGTCCTGATTTTCCTCTGTGAAATACCGGAGGGCGCGCAGGCTCAGTTAGCAGTCTGGCACGTAGGGCCATCCCAGGTTAACAGAGGCTTCCAGACCAGTCTCGGAAGCAGCCCTGCACCAAGGCGCTGTGCTCCCCAAGGGGGTACAGACTTGGGGCACAGATAACAACGGAAAGGAGGCTGTAGCCCTGGGCTGTGGGGAGAGGGCTGCACGACCCCTCAGGTGCCAGCTTCACACACTGCGTGTCGCTTGTGTGCTACACCCCACGAGTCACTTTTCCCAACTACTGCTTCTCCCACTCTGAAGCCATGATTCCACTTGCAACATCCGACGGAATCCTGGGGTTTGCAGTTTCGGGAGGGGCTGGCCGGTTCTAGGCTCCATCCCAGTTCCAGGCCCTCGGTGGTGGACAACGGATGTATGGGGAGAGTCAGAGTTGAAGGTGGCTTTTATTTTTCCTACAGGTAATCCACCTTTGGGAAGCCAGGATTCCATGGGATGTTGCGAGTGGAACCCTCACGCTATACCGGTCCAGTGCCGAAACGGCCTGCGTTCCCCTTCGCGTTTTAGTGATTTGGGCCACAACCCACCCCGGATCTGGCGGGGCCCAGCAGCTGCCACGGCCACCACGCTCCTCTGGCAGGTTTCTCACGCACCGGCCGAGGGCTGAGTCGTAGGCTGCGTGCGCACCATCCTGCTCGACTGGGCTTTCCTCCCGTTTGCTCTTCCGGCAGGAGGCGATGCAAAGCAGAGGGCACGAAAAGGCAAACGGGCGCAGGCGGCCGCCGCGCGGGTGAACGGAGCGCCGACCCAGCCGCCTCCGCGCCGCTCCGCGCCGCTCCGCGCCGGCGGTGGGGACGAGCGGGAGGGGGGCCGGGGGCCCCTCAAGCGGGGGGCAACCATTCGCCGCAGCCCCCTTCCCCCCTCTGGCAGAGCCTTCCTTCCCCGGAGGCAGGGGTGCCGAGAACGCCACCGGACGCCGGCCACCGCAGCCCCCCTCGGGAACAGCCTGCCAAGTCAGCCCGGAGACCCGCCGGCGCCTACGAGGGCCCCCGCCAAGCGCGCCGCGGACGCGCGCGGGCCTCTTTCGCAGCGGCTCAGCCTCGGAGCCGGGCTTCTCGCCCGGGCCCCCGGGCCCCCGGGCCCCCGTCCCCTCCGCGTCGCCGCGCTGCCCGGGCCGAGCGCCCCCCGCAGCTTTCTCGAGGAAACGTCCCCAGCTGTGCTCACCCTCCTTTGCGCTCCTCCTTCCCCCGCTCCAGCTCTTCCTCCGCCTGGATTTTTCCCGGGCAGGAGGAAGAAGAAAGCCAGCGCGGCCGGAGCGAGGGGGAGCCCGCGGTCTGAAAGGCCCCAGAAGCGCCGGCCCGCGGAGCCGGCCCCACCCCGAGCCGCGCGGAAACTCCGGGCCGGAGCTTCCCCGCCCGGGGGTCTACGGCAGCGCCACGGCTCGCTGGGGAAGGTTACTTCTGCGGGGTCCAACTGCTGGAAGCTACTTTTCCGGCCAGCAGCTGCCAGAATCTGCTGCCTGGTGCCGATCCAGAAAGGTAACTTCTCCAACGCCAGAATAAAACCAAAGAGCGAGCAGCACCTTGGAAAAGTCACCTTTTTATGGAGTGGAAATTCAGCAAGCCAGTCTACCGGGCTGCAGCGCCCAGAGCTAACTTACAGCCACTGTTCCGGGGTGGGAACAGCGGCGCGACTTCTCCAAAGCAACTTCTCTGAAGCGGAGCTTGTAGACAAAGCGGGAGAAATCTCGGGGGGCGAGGCGCCCCCTGGAGGCTCTCCGCCGCCTCTGCGGCCCTCCACCGGCCGAGGCGGGCGGGGTGTGGGCGTGTCCAGCCGCTTGCGGGAGGGCGGGCGGGCGGGGAGTGGAGGGGCGTGGCCGGCGCAGGTGAGCGTTCGTTCGCCGGCCCCGCCCACCCACCGGCGCGTCATTGGCTGCGGCTGGGCCCCCCCGCGGCGCGCCGGCCGCCCCCTCCCCTCCGGCTCGGGGCCGCTCTGGCCGCGCTCTCGCTGCCCCGAGGCGACGGGGTCTCCTGCGCGCCCGCGGGTGGGTTGCCGCCTCCTCCGCCTCCGCGGCGCCCCCAGGGTGCCCGGTTCGAGCCCCGGCCGCGGCCTGGCGGGTCGGGGGCATGAGGGTTAGCGGGGCGAGGAGGCGGCGGGGCCGACGAGGACGGAGGCGGCGACGAAGACGGCCCGAGGAGGAGCGAGGCGGCGGCGAGGGAACGGCCCGCGGCGCCCCTGAGCCCGGCCCGCGGAGCTGAGGCCCGGCCCGGCCCGGCCCGTCCGGCGGGGCCGCGGGCACCATGTCCCTCCTCTGCGTCCGCGGTGAGTCGCCCCCGGGGCCCCTCCGGCCCGCCCTTCCTTCCTTCCTTCCTTCCTTGCCCCCCTCGGGTAGGGGAAGGGGCGGGTGACTGACAGGTGCTCCCCTCCATTTCTTCCCTGGGGGAGGGACGGCAGCCCCCTCCCCTCCCGTGCCCCCGCGCGCCCCTCCTTGCCAGCCCCGCTCCTTGGCTGTGGTCCCGGGGGGGGAGAGAGGGCGAGAGCGCCTCTGAGCATGTCGCGGGGGCTCCCCTCAGCGCCCTCCTTCCTCCAGCCTCCGCCCCCCGCCCCCCTCATGGGCTTTGAGGGAGGGCTTTGGCCGCGCAGGTATTTGGGCCGCCTGAGGACGGTGGAGGGGGCTGCCCGGTGGGGCGGCCCAGCAGCGGGGTGGAGGCGACCCCGAGAAGGAGGGAGAGAGGCTTCTCTGCACGCTGAGTGGGTGGAAAGGCCCCCTGATGCCGCCGCGGGGACCCTGCGGGAGCCGAGGACCGGCCCCCTCCCCCTCCCCCTCCCCCTGAGGCGGCTGCCTCGCCCCCGTTGTCTTCGCACGGGGCCCCCCGCTGCCCACCCCGCGCCTCCGCCGCTTCCTTCTGTCCTCCCCTGGGCGCCGGGGGGGCCGCCTCCTCCCTTCCAGGGGTTACCGGGGCGGGGCGGGACGAGGCGGGAGGCAGAGGCGCCCCAGGTGGCGCCCGGAGGGGACCCCCTCCTAATCTTTGCTCCGGCTGGGGGTCCAGGAGGAGGAATTCTGGCAGCGTGCGTCCGTCCGTCCCTCCCTCCTTCCCCTCCGCGCCTGGGGAGCAGGAGTTCTGCAGCCTCCAGGAGCCCCCCAGAGGCTTTCTTAGGGCCGGCTGGCTGTCTCTGGGAAAGAGCCGGTTGAAACTGTGAGGAGGGGAGAGGGGCTGGGGGGGCGGCCTGGGGTTCTCCCTCCCTCAAGAGATGTTTTGAGAAGCGGGGGGGACGGTCTTCAGTGCCTTTCAGGGACTGAGATAGAAGGGTGCCCCCAGGGTCTTTTGGAGGTGACTCCCTGCTCTGTGTGTGTGTGTGTGTGTGTGTGTGTGTGAGAGAGAGAGAGAGAGAGAATCCCATGGTAAATTCATAGAGATGGAGGGGATTAAGAAAATCTTCTACTTCAGTTCTTCTCAAGCTGTCTGGTATGGCAGACCTATAGACTTCCCACCCCACGTGCCAGGGAGTGGCATCATATTTATGCCATTAGATAGGATTCTTTTTCTTTCTTTCTTTCTTTTTTCCTGTAAAGTTCTTGCAAGCTAGTAGCTGGTGGCTTTTGGACCAGCAGTAGTCCATGGGCCACCGCTCTGAGTAGTACTGCTTCTAGTCCAGCCACTCCCCACCCCTGGGCTCAGTGGAGGCTGTCCCTGCAGCCATCTAGACGCTGCTTTAAGTCTTTCCCCCGAAGGAGAGCCAGGTTACCAAGGGTGCTGTCTCCCTGTCAAACAGTTTCTGTCTAATGTTAGGACGCTTATCCCAAGATCCTTTAGCCGAAATCTGCCTCCTTGCCGTGTCTGCCCGTCAGTTCGTTTTCTGCCTTCTGGAGCAACGGAGAACAACTCTGCTCCATCTTCTCCATAGCAGACTCTCAGATATCTGAAAACCATACTTGTGTTCCCCTTTAATTGTCTTTTTGGACTAAAACCGTGCAGATCTTCCCTAGGACGTGCCCGCTGGCTTCCGTGCCATGCTGCTTCTTTTGCTCAAAATGCTCTCCAGTTTGCCAAAAGTGCTTTAAAAATGGGGCAGCCAGACTTGGGCACAATACAGTCAGTATTTGGGGGCCGGCTTTTAGGACCCCTGAGGGGTACCCACATTTTTTCTGACAACAGTTTAGACAACATCCCAGGAAGTTCTCTCTGCCTCTGTGGTTATAAGAAACCTAACTGGAAATCAAGATTTTGGGAAGTGAGGGGCTGGTTTGTTCAATATGTTTTTTTTTCTTTTTTTGTCATAAGCAAATTACAACCAGCCCTCCACATTTGTGGGTTTCACTTCCGCAGGTTTAGTTATTCAAGGATTCTTTGCTGTCACCTCTGCTGCCCCGCATGCCATTTTTAATTGGGGACTAGAAGCCTTGTGAGACTGAGGTCTTTTCCACACTAGACTGTTATAGTGCTGTTATTCCAGTTTCAACATCCTATGGAATCGGGGGGGTTGCAGTTTTTAGAGGGGCCTTTATGGAGGGGGCATTCGATAGGATGTTGAAAGTGGAGTAGTAGCACTATAACAATCTAGTGTGGGAATGATCTCAGTCTCACAAGGCTTCTAGTCCCTATTAAGAATGGTGTGGGGCAGCAGTGGAGGTGGCAGTCAGCCCCACCGGCCCCCCACTTCTGCCTTATGAAGGAACCCTGGTGCTGCAAAGGAATCCACAGTGGGTTGAATATGGTGATCATACTTTTTCATGTGTTATTCATGGTTTTTTCACTTTCATGGGAGTCCTGTGCCCCTAACCCTAGTGAATGTGGAGGGATCACAGTATTAATTTTCCTCGTGTGTCTTCATGTCTGTGCAAACAGGTGAACTGTGTGTGATCACAGTTGACTGATCCTGTGGCCCTTGAACAGCACAATTTCTTCATCCTGTTTTAACAGAAATTGATATAGCTGTATCTTTGATTGTCTGTTTTACCTATTATGTTCATCAGAATGCTTTCATGGGACTGTTATAAAATAATCACTTTTAAGAAAAAGTGAGGAGTGTGTGATGTGGTTGTGGTAATGAACTCCTGAAGTCTGATTCTTCAGTTGGTTTCCCATAACCAAGTATTATGGTGCTGACTGTTTAAAGTTGATGCTAGCCACCTGCTTGCCGCTGCCTTGCATCATCAACATCGTCATCATCATCCTCACCACCGCCACCATCATCGTCATCTGTTGGTATCCCACTTTTTCCCTTAGAACTCAGACTCAAGGAAGCAAAGTGAGGCCTTTTAACTAGCCAGTCCTCAAATCAGTCTCCATGGGAATGTTGTCTGTTTTCAAAATCTGTGGTGAAGCATAGTCTTCATAATGTATTGAGATTTATAAACTTGGCAGGACACAGCTGTGGTTCTTATCAGTGTGGGAGTGGGCTTTCTTTCTTTGCTAGCTCCGTTTTTGAACTACTTTTCATTTTACTGTGGTGTTCTCTCCAGCAGCTGCGTCATCGTGACTGAGTCTCTGGAAACATAATTTCCTGATGTTGCTTTAAAAAATATTTAAATCCCTAAGCCCTGCTTTCTCATCTTCCCTTTGCTGTGTTTTTTTTCCCCCTTGGGGAAGGAGGATGTTCAGCCTGATAGGGCTCCTAGTTTTCCCCATCCGTTGAGAGAGGCCGGGAGATCTTACACTCTCACTTCTGCAGTTCTGCTATGGTTAGGTTATTTATTGATTTGTGGAGCTGTTGTCCCACCATATTACTGTTTTGCAGCTCTATTGAAATGTGCTCAAATTGCTGTTGCTCTTCCCAGGGGACTTTTGCTGCTGCTACAAGAAGCTGTTTCTGCAAACTTTCCTCACTCTCCACAGAGTACCCGATTTCAGGTTTAGAATCATAGAATCATAGAATCATAGAAATGTAGAGTTGGAAGAGACCACAAGGGCCATCCAGTCCAACCCCCTGCCATGCAGGAAAACCCTCAAAGCACTCCCGACAAGTGGCCATCCAGCCTCCGCTTAAAAACCTCCAAAGAAGGAGACTCCACCACACTCTGTGGCAGCACATTCCACTGTCGGACAGCCCTGACTGTCAGGAAATTCCTCCTGAGGTTCAGGCGGAATCTCCCCTCCTGCAGCCTGCATCCATTGCTCCTTGTCCTGGTCTCAAGAGCAGGAGAAAACAAGCCCACTCCCTCCTCGACATGACATCCCTTCAAATATTTAAACATGGCTATCATGTCCCCTCTCAACCTTCTCTTCTGCAGACTAAACATACCCAGCTCTCTAAGTCTGTCCTCATAGGGCATGGCTTCCAGGCCCCTCACCATTTTGGTCGCCCTCCTCTGGACCTGCTCCAGCTTATCCATATCCTTCTTGAATTGGGGTGCCCAGAACTGGACACAGTATTCAAGATGAGGTCTAACCAATGCAGAATAGAGTGGTACCAATACCTCCCTCAATCTAAACACCATACTCCTATTGATGCAACCAAGAATTGCGTTGGCCTTCTTGGCTGCCGCATCACACTGCTGACTCATGTTCAGCTTGTGGTCTATGAAGACTCCTAGATCCCTTTCACACATACTGTTAGCCAGCCACGTGTCCCCCATCCTATATTTCTGCATACCATTTTTTCTGCCTAAGTGTAGGACCTTACATTTCTCTCTGTTGAAGTTCATTTTGTTAGCCTTGGCCCAGCTCTCCAAACTGTCCAGGTCCTTTTGAATTTTAATCCTGTCATTGGATTAGGCTGGTCAGAAAACATCTTGCATCTTTGTGACCCCTTGCCTGTTTTGTGCCTCTGGCTTCACTTTGCAGGACTCTAATTGCTTTCTCTTTTTAAAACCTGGACGTTTGCCTAGAAGTCTACATTTTGAGACAGATCAAAATCTTTCAGCCCTCCTGGGCAGAGAGAGCCCTTAATGAGATCCGAAAGTGGGATCTGCATCTAAGAAGGAGGGCGGCCTTCCGCAGCACGAGCATTCTCCAGCGGTGACAGCGCTGGCCCAGGGCATGATGGGAATTAAGAGTCTGCATATCTCTCTCTTTTTTTAAATAATTTTATTGAAATTCCGTCATACAAAACACATATGTATATAATTGTACAATTCATTGAAATATTTCTGATAATCTTCCTCTCCTCCCTAGATTTCATGTTCTTCAATTCCATCAACATGTTAAAAATTAAAATTAAATGTACCACACTAATATTATGCTAATATTTAATGACAGCTCCTACAATAAGTCCATACTAACTTGTATGTCGTATTATTCATCTGATCACATCCTCTTGATAAAAGTTATACATTTATATCAAGCATTGTTATCTGAAAGTACCCAGCACTTATCTGACACTATTCTCCATTCTTTTTTTTATCTCTTCATCAAATTTGCCCTTTAATCTCTGAGATACTATATCTGCATTCCTGTTTTCAATAAAAGTTACCCACCATTGGTCAACTGTAGGTATTTGCTGGTTTTTCCATAATCTTGCAAATTCTGTACGAGCTGTCATGACCATATCCATTTATCCGCCAATATTTCTTTAACACAGTACCATCCAACATATGTGTTATATTTAACAAATACGTTTCAGGTGTCTTATCAAATTGCATCTTAAATATTGTACAGATCTTATTATGTATTTCCCCCCAATATTTCTTTGCTCTATTACATGAGCACCACATATGAAACATCATACCGATCTCCTTTTGACATTTCCAACATTGTCCTGTTCCTGTTTTATAAATTTTCATCAATTTTTCAGGTGTCATGTACCATCTCTGAAACATTTTATAATAGTTTTCTTTTAAATTCTTGGCCACTGTAAATTTCTGTGTTCTTTTCCAACTCTGTTCCCAAAACTCTAACTGAATTGAATGTCCTATGTTTTGAGCCCATAAAATCATTGCATTCTTTATTGTTTCCTCTTCTCTTTCTTGTTGTAATATTTCCTGATATATATGAGATAGTAAATGTGGGGGATTTTCAAACAACCATTAGAGTCTGCGTTTCTCAAGCATGCATGTGTTGCAGAAGGATAAGATTTCACTGCAGAAGGGTATTCTGTGCAACGTCTGAGAACCAGAGCATCTCTAAATTGGTCCTGCCACTGGACTGTTTAACTCGGGCGTCTAAAGCATTCTGCAAACACTGATGTGAGAGTCAAGTCTGTTTGCCGACAGAGAAGTTCCTGGATCTTGTTGAAGTCAGGACTGTGACTCAGGTTCTGCAGATCTTGGCAAATAAAACGTCCTCCCTGGCTTGCCCTTTGTGCTTTGTTACCAGAACACGCACAGAGAGCGCTGGGGGTGAGATTGTGTTTCTGTGTTGCTACCGCCCTTCTCTGGCACCATCTGACATCATCAGATCAAGTGGCTCCTCATTTCACTTCCTTGTATTGTTATAATAACATTACAAACTGGAATGTTTCTGATGAGAACCTCTTTGCTGTTGCAGATGGAACCACCTGCCATCTTTCTTGCCTGGGAGTGTGTTTCATTGTGCGTGCTGGGGTGTTGACCATCAGGCCGTGGCTGATAAATACTTGATTAAGTAGTGGCTGGTAATCCTGTGTAAAAAGTTGAGGGTGGCCGAGCAATTTTGCCAAAGGGATCCATTGTCCGCTTTTTGGCTTAATGGGTCCTTTTTTTTTTCGGCTGCTAAAATAAAAGTGTTGTGGAAAAATGGACCAGCTCACAAGAGTCATGGCTCTATCTCTGTGCTTCCAGGAGAATTCAGGGAGCATGATATCCAATCTGTTGCTGGAAGAAGTATGGAATTTAAATGCATCCACATTCACTGCTTCCCCCCTTGCCGTTATCAGTGTTCCCCCACTTAAAAACAAAAACAAGTGTTCAGCTAGAATAGCCATGGTAATGGGCCCAAGCTTGTTACCTGGCCTATTATTATTATGAAACTGGTTTTTGTGATATAGCTGAAACCCTAGATTTTCAGAACAAAGAATTCTCTATTTGCTTCTATTTGGGCCATGGTTTTGCCTTTCTATGGCTCTGTGAGTATAGTCGTCTTCTGGTGAAAAGCTGATGCAGGTTGAGTCCTAAGCTGACCGTGTTGAATCCAAAGAAAGCAACAGTAAAACTGGGAGAAGTAATTTGATGGGAACCGGTTTGGACCTTAGGAGTCTTTCTAGAGGCCTTTTGCTCTTAGTGTTGGTATTGGTGTTGGTGGTGGGGACTATTGAGTGGAGACCCTTTCTGGAACAAAGGGGTTTCATTATGTGGCCTCATGCTTTTGCAGTCTCTAAGATGGACTGCTGCATGATTCTCCATGTAGGTCTGCCCTTGGAGACTACTTGGAAGTTTCAACTGGTTCAGTTTTCATCAGGTGTCCAGAAGTCAGAACACATGCAGCCTCTTTCTCAGCAACTGAAATAACACAGCCTGGACCCCACATGCCTAAGAGACCTCCTTACCTTAGGTGAGCTCCACGCGTGCTAGGGTTGTGGCAAAGGCTTGGTGTTGTGTCAGGCAGCCCCTCTTCTGAATTTCTCTTGTATGAATGCACTCTGTGCCTTGCTCCCTCGGTTACCTTATGAGGATAGTATTACTACCGAAGAAACATTTTTGCAAGAGTGGGATAGTAATATTAAATATTTTTTAAAAATTGCAGTGAATTCTGGCCTCAATTATAGGGTTGTTATATTCCAAAGTGCTACCAAAATGTCAGCTATTACTGTGGAGTGTGAATTAGACTCAGACTAAGGATCTCTGTCAGTCATGAAAGTTACTGAGTGATGGATTTGTTAAGAACAAATTTTGCCAAAGTGAGATATATATGTATAGATATAGATAGATAAATAAATATCAGGTTAGTGGTTTAGTGACTGATGGGAATTCTGTGGATGCCATTTATCTGGATGTCAGCAAAGCATTTGATAGGATCCTCCTAGTATTTTGATAAGCTAACTGACCAAATATGGCATAGATGGAAACACCATCAAATAGATCTATAATTGGTTGGAAAACTGTGCTCAAAGAGTTGTCATTGGTGATTGTGCTTCAGGCTGGAAGGAGGTCTCATGCGGAGTGCCTCAGGGTTCTGTTCTAGGGCCATTCAGCATTTTATCAGTGACCTAGGAGGGAATCCTTATTGAGTTTGCAGATGGCACAAAACTGAAAAGACCAAGATAATCTAGAAAACTGGGCAGAAATTAATAAAATGGAATTCAGTAGGCACAAATGCAAAATTTTACATTTAGCCTACAAAAACCAAATGCCCAGGTATAGGATGTGGGATACATGACTCACAGCATTACAGGTGAAATTGGTATTGGAATTGGTGTTCATGATAAGCTGAACATGAACCAGCAATGTGATGCTGCAGCAGTGAAAGTGAATGCCATTTTAGCCTGCATTAATAGAAGCACAGTTGAAGGAAGTAATGCCTGCACTATATTCTGCGCTGGTCAGGCCTCATCTGGAGACCAGTGTTCAGTCCTGGGTGCTTCATTTTAAGAAGGATACAGGCAAGTTGGAGGAGGTTCCGAGAAGGAGGATGGTAGGAAGGATGGAGAAGAAAATGGATGAGGAAAGGTTGAAGGGGCTGGGCATGTTTAGCCAAGTGAAGAGAAGACGGAGGGCGCCATGGTTGCCCTCTTTCAATACCTCATGGGCTGTCATGGAGAAGAGGGGCAGGGCTGTTCCTTGCTGACTCAAAAGGTAGAACCAGTTCCAATGGTTTAAAGTTACAGATTTCAATTGAATATTAAGAAGAGCTTCCTGACTGTAAGAGGGGTTTAGTAGTGGAATCAATTGCCTAGAGAGGTCATGGGGACTCCTTCTTTGGACGTCTTCAAAAAGAGGTTGGACAGCTATCTGCTGGGGTGCTCTAACTGGGTTTTCTGCATCGAATAGGGAGGTGGGGGTGTTAGAGTTGATGGCCCATGGGGCCCCTTCCCACTCTATGTCTCTGTGGGATGTTGGATCTGTCACACCTCCCACACAGAGCTGTTGGGAGGATTCAGCAAGTGGAAGGCAGACCTTGTACACTCCCAAATGGTAGAGTAAAATTGCAATAAGTAACCTAAATGCCTAAGATATTTTCCACTGTCTTTTGTGGATTCTGCTGTTGTAACTTGTCATTGACCTGCTGTGTAATGCTCACCTTATTTCTCCTTGTATCCTGGCTTTCCCCAAAGAGCTCTGGACAGTCTGTGTGTCTGCCTTATGTCATTGTCCCAACAGCTCTGACAGGTAGGTTAAGCTAGTGGCCTTGCAGAGCTTTGATGATACCTGGTGTTAGGAAAGAGATGGAGGTTCAGTTCTAAAGGCCCTGCTTTGTGTTCAGATGATCCTAGTTCAGTTTCTGTCGCCTCCAGGCAGGGCTGAGACAAAGCCACTGCCGGTCTGTGTTATCAGTACTGAGCTAAATGAACCCACCTGTGACCTGATTCAATGCAAGGCAGTTTCATAGTGGATGGGTGGAGAATTGGCCCTCTAAATCTTTTGCCAGCACCATGTGGCATGGTCAAAAAGTAAAGGACCATGGATATGCCGTTCTGAAACATCTGTTGGGGGAAGCAGATGTTTCCCTCCTCTGTTTTATTGCTGGGGTTCCCCCATGTCCAGACTTGACACCCAGCAGCTTTCAAATGTGCCACTTCTTCTGTATTGTTCCCGTCTGTGTCTTTTCATGCTCTAGGACAGTGGTTCTCAACCTGTGGGTCCCCAGATGTTTGTGGGCTTCAGCTCCCAGAAGCCCTGAGCATTGACCATAGTGGCTGGGGCTTCTGGGAGCTGAAGTCCACGAACATCTGGGGACCCACAGGTTGAGAACCACTGCTCTAGGATATGATAGATGAGTTGGTGCATTTGGCTGTGATGCACACGCCAGCTAAGTTATGGGGCAGAGAAGCCAAACAAGCCATCTAAAAATACCAAGCTTCTTAAAAGTCACAAATCCCATGTTAGTCTTGATGATTTCTGTGCAGTAGAAATACACCACTGCCCCTCTTGGTGAGCCTCCCATTTGCCAAGGCCTTGCGGTTCTTAAATTGCCTGAATGGGTTTCGGCTTCTGCTGTGAAGTAGGGGAGTGGGGAGCTGCTGTGTGTGTACATCGCTCTTTTTCACAGGGACTTTCTGAGGTGTTTTTACAGGTGCTGGGAGTGACAGCGGTGTTCAAGAGCCCCTTTTTATGTCAGTGGTGTGACTGGAATTCTGCAGGTCAAGCAGATGAACCTGGAATGAGAGAGTCCTCTTCAGAGGGTGCCCCTGATTTCCCCCAGAGGCAACTAGTAAAATACTTGTTTCAGCGTTTGCAAGCAAAGCAGGCCCTGCTTGTGCGCATACGGTTGCATGCTGTGCATGAAAGAGGCATGCACCTTTACGCCCATGTTCAGTACTGTTTTCTCAGGAAACCTTTGTGACCTGGAGGTGACCTGGAGGGTTGGATGCACGAAATGTAATCTGTGCATGCTACGTGTCAGTTGACAAAATTGTTGGCAGGCACCTCTCCTGATTTTACTGCCAGCTTATTCCACACATGGTCCCTTGTCAGCCCCAGGAGAGACCTGTTTAATTTGCAGGTGTTGGGAGGAGAAGTGTCATGGGCTTGGTTTCTTTTACTTTCTTGTTTCCAGAGCCTTCAGTGTTTTTGTCGTTACCTTTGCAAACACATTACCTTCTGTAGCGCATGTGAGAGAGAAACCTGTAGTTTGCCTCCGTGGTGGTACAGCGTCAGTGTTTAGCAGGATATGATTTGGCAGAAGGAAGAGAGAGAGAAGCACCGGCAGTATCTCCTTTGTCCCCTTGAGGGAAGAGGAGGGAGGTGCCCGAGTTGGTTGTGTGTGCTTGCTTGTGTGTGAGTGAAACTGCAGATGGTGAAGTCTGAGGCAATGCAGAATCCCTTCTTTTTCTTCCAGGCTGCTGAGTCTTATTGCATGGCATATCCAGTAACTCACTTTTCTGAGTTTTCTTATGCATGAAGACATGTTGTCCTCAGCTGGGCAGGAAAGCCCCAGCCATTAATGTGCGTTAATGGTTCTGTGTGGGGCGGTAGGTGAACCAGGTGAGGTGAAAGAGAACTTGACTCTTGGGGGGGCAGGGGGGATTTCTTGGGGTCTGGACCTTTGAAAGACCCGTGCTGTGACTGTCATGGCTGGCTGGGGCAGGGACAAGTGTCTTTGGCTTGCTGTGGTTTTCAGTTCTCAGTCTGTTTTTGCCATTCTTAGGCACACAAGACTGTTGAGGGACTATCTTTCTCTCTTCTGAAGGCTCTTTGGAGGCTGTCAGTTTACACTTTGAATGATGGATTCTTTACTCCCCTATAAGTCTTCTGGTTGGGAGGGCCCCAGCCTTGAAAGAGAGCCCTCTCTGTCCCCAGCTGGAAGATCTACGCCTGGTACAGAGTTGCATCCCAGAGGGTGGCTGGGAAGGGCTGCCTTGAAGACAGGAAGATGCATTTCTTCCCTTCTGGCAGATGCTTTTGGATGTCCTTTTTCCTTGGAAGCTCCTTTCTCTGCCACCATTCTAGGTAGAAGCATGTCTTGTGAAGCTGCATTTGCGAGAGGGGAGCCAGGTGAGATGGGACCTGGTTGTATCACTAAGGGGCGGGCATGGCCAAGCTGCTGTGGTTGGGGCTGGCAGAGTTGAATGCTCCCCTGCTTTCAGAGGGCTGTGACATTTGCACCTCTTCCTCTCCTACCAAAGCGGTGCTGCCTTTCCTTTCCTGTTCTGCACATTCCTCCTTCAGGATTTGACAGGGCATCCTTTTAGGATGATGGCGTGGCTGGCAGCGCTTTCCCATGCCTGTTTGGCCTGTGGCAAAAATGCTGAGTCCTCAGCCAGGCTCCCTCCTTGGTACCAATTTTTTCTCAAGGGATTAATGAGGGTCTTGCCAGAGGGCAACGGCAAAGCACTCTGTTCTGCCTCCCTGGCACGTGCTGCAATCCTTTTTACAGGACAACAGGCTCTGTATTATGGTCTGAGTTTCAGCAGCAGCATTGTTTTGTGGCCAGGGAGATGGCCAGGGCATCTGCCTGCCAGTATCTTGGGCAAACATCCTGTGCAAATGCAGCGTTTCCTCTCCAGTCTGATCAGGCCTCTCGGAGAGAATGCCTCCTGCCCAGCTCCAGCCCTTGGTCTCTCCGTCCCCCAGTCCACAGTGGATGTGCGCATAGGGGAGACTGCTTCCCACTTTTTAGGACTTTAATAAGTCTAGTGTAATAGGATGTGCTAACTTAAAACATTTCAGTGTCACTCTTGAAATATAATGAAATTCCAGTTGATGAAATATACATTTTCTTTTATACGGGGAATTCATACCTTGAACATTCCAGGACATTCTTAGTCTCATTTTGTTTTATTTCTTTTATTGACTTCTCTCTGATGCTATTCACTTCCTTCTGTTTGTTCTTCTCCCAATTCTTCTAATTCTAGATCCTGTACTGAATTAGATTCTTCTCCTCCTTCTTCCTCTTCTTCCCCTTCTCCCCTTCTTCTTCTGCTTCTTCTTCCCGTTTTCTCTCTAAATCTTCTTCTCTTTGTATTTTTTATCAATTCCTGTTTCATTTGTTCTTTCCTCGATTTCTTTTCCATTCCTTGTGTAATTTGTACTTCTTCTTTACCCTTTTCTTCTCGTTGTTCTCGTATTATTCCTTCTGATCTATTTAACTCTTCTTTATACCTTCTCATAAATTCTCTTGCTTTTATGACTGTATTTAGAACAAATCTTTTCTGTCTCCACGTAAAAGAAATTCCTTCTGTTTTTTCCCACATGTATCTTATTCCAACTTCTCTCAGTGTCTGGGTTAAGAAGTTATAATCTCTTCTTCTTTTAAGCAAAGTTGGATGCACGTCTTTAAATATTTTCACCTCTACTCCTTCCACTACCAACTTATCCGTATAGCTGCACTTCAAGACCAGGTCCTTCACTCTCTCCTGTAAGAAGTATATCACAATGTCCCGCGGTAACTTCTTTCTCTTTGCCGCAACTGAGTTTATTCAAAACGCTCTGTCAATCTCTAAATCCAATTGTTCTGGTTCCCAGCCTATGTATTGTGCTAATGGTGTCGTCAGTCTCTGGTAAAGGTCTTCTTGATCCACTTCTCTCAATCCTATTATCTTAATCGATTTGTTTCTATTTCTTATATCCATGAATATTGTTGTCTTTTCTAATTACTCTAATTGCTCAGTCTTCTCCTCCGTCTTTACCACAGCCAGGCCCTGTGTATTTTGCTACAGCATGTGTTCGAGCTGCTACATTCTGTGCCACCTAAAAGGGCAACCCCACACAGACTACAGTGGCCTGGCCTGACTGTCACCAGAATGCATGCCACTGTGGCTAAGTCGTCTTTTCTGGATGGACTTGCACCTGTTGAACCGGGTCTATGAGCCAGATAGGGGGAAAAATACCCAGCAAGGGCCATCCCTGGTCCCTCTGGGTTCAGGAGAGCTCCCAGAGTGTGTGCCTGTCTCTTCCAGGAGCTGTCACGCCATCCGGAGTCAGATTTAAAACTCTGCTTAGGTCTGTGGATCCACCAGCCTCAAGTATTTCTGTTTTCTGTGGTATGGGGTTTGTTGACCAGGGTTCCCAAGAAACATTAGATTCTGTGAGATACCATGACTGAGGAAAGATTGAACATCTTTTTAGCTGCAGATGTAGTAATTTTTATACAGGGGCTCCCTGGCACTTGACAATTATTCCAAGGTTCCCTCCTGTTTAAAATGGTTGAGCAAGACCAGTTTTGGTATGTTAGTGCGGGCCGACTCTTGAACTTCAGGAATAATGTTGGGGTTTCAACTGCCTCTCTGGTATTAGATGGTGTAGGAGAGAGTTGTCGCTGCCTAACACCCTTCCTGTAGTGATAATTTCACAGCTTAATGACATCTCTAGCTGACTTCTGATGTAGATGCCTAAAAACTTAGGGGACAGGATGAACCTTGAAGCTGCCCCTTCCCCAATCCCAGTGGCCTTGAGGTGCAACAAAAGCCCCCTGGCACAACTTTCTGCGTCCACCCTGAACAAGGACTGATCACAATCTACTTATGGCCAGATAAGTTCTTCTGCAGGATTACTTTGGACTAATGGAAGTTTCTGAAGAGTCTTCGAAGGCAGCCCCACGCACATCTCACTGCAGTAGTCTGATCTGGAGGTTGCTGGCCCTGGCGACACATGCCGCAGTTACGTTCTGTTTGAGTTGCTGTAACGCACTCTGCTTGGGACTGCCTTTGAAGAGTGTTCAGAAACTTCATCTGGTCCAAAGAGCTGCAGCCAGATTGCTGACCAGGCTGGGTGAAGGGAGCACACGGCTCCTCTGTTGCAGCTGCACCAGTGGCTGCCAGTCTGTTTCTGGGTGCAATTCAGCATGCGGGGTGTGACCTATAAAGCTTTGTACAGCTCAGGTCCAGGTTACCCGAAGGACCCTGTCTTCCCATCTGAGCCTGCCTGTGTCTTGAGAGCATCCAGGGAGGCCCTCCTCCCTTGCTGGCACCCTCCTCCCAGCTATGTCCAGGGGGAGCGTGAGCGGGGGCTTCTTAGTGGCTGCTCCCAGGCTCTGGAACTCCTTTCCTGGAGAGGTGAGAGTCACCCCTGCTGTCCTTCCGTGGGCAGGTGAAGACGTTTTGTTTCGGGGGCCTTTGAGGGCTGACTGCTCAAGGGGAACAGGGCCTTTCAGCTATTGTGTGCGTTTTTTATTTGCTCTTCTTTTTAAGATTTAAATATCTTCTAATTCAACTTTTGTACAGTGAAACTTTTTTAGCTGTATCTGTTTTAACTTTTGCAAGCTAGGTCCTGTTTTTCAAGGAGGGCTTCCCAGTTCTGTCTGTGGTGCGGTATATTTTGTATTGTGGAACTTAACTTGGGACTTTGGTGACAAAGCTGGATTGATCACTGCAGCCAGATTGCGGGCAGTCCCACTTAGAAAAGGCCTGGCCTAGACAAACCCATAAGAGTGATTTGGTTTACTTCACATTGTACTTCAGTTCCCCTCAACCCATTCTTGATTCAAGAAACAAACAAGGTGTCTAGCAGGTTTTGGAGATTGATTTGTTAATATAGATATGATATATTCCAATCCAAACATGTTTCAAGTGGTGAGTTTTTATGGGTTTGAAGATTTAGGGGTGGGAAAATTCACACTGAAATAAGCTCTCCAGTTCGCCTCCTTCATTCTCAGTGATTTGTTGGGTATTGGGCTATTGTTGCCTTTCGTGGTAGTACTAAGGATGCCCTCGGGGGGGTGTTTAAGAGGTATTTGGTTTTTAAAATGGGTTAATCAACTGGAATTCATATATGCCACAGCTGCAGCATCATCTTCAGTCACCAGGTGGCAGAGTCACCTAACCAGTTAAGAGGAAGCCACAGTCAGGCCTGGTGAGCCTCTAAATAGCTCCAGGTAGACCAGAGGAGACAGAATGGCAGATATGATTGATGGTTCTCTCTGAAGCCTCCTCCACAAAATAAACTCTTCAGGTAGTAAAGAGAGGTAGAAAGAGAGGGAGAGAGAGGTTCTATTGCAAGGTCAGGGGGTAGGAGGAGAGTGAGCAGAGGGAATGGTTAAATGAATGCTGAGATGGAGAAAAAAAAGAGGGAACCGAAGCCATGGAATGAAGGAGAAGGAAGAGAAGACACAGCAGCAGGAGAGGTGAGAGGGAGAAAAATTGCCTGGGTTCTGGAAGATAGAGGAAGAGACCCCAGGGGCCATCTAGTCCAACCCCATTCTGCTATGCAGAAAGACACAATCCAAGCATTCTGAATGGGTAGCCATCCGGCCTTTCTTTAGAAGCCTCCAAAGAAGGAGATTCCACCATGCTCCCAGGCGGCAGCTCTTACCATCAAGAAGTTCTTCCTTATGTTTAGAGAATCCCTTTTCCTGAAGTTTGAAGCGATTGCTCCATAGTGTCCTAGTCTCTGGAGCAGCAGAAAACAAGTTTCCTTCATCTTCCATATGACATCCTTGGTGAACAGAGGAGAGAAGACCGCCATCTTGATGGGGAAGGGTGAAGGGCAAGCACCTGAGTAGGTGGGAGGGAAGGAAAGAGGGGCGGGGCACTGAGGCAGGGCAAGTCGGAGGCATTGTCAGGCCTTGCAAAGCTAGCTGCTTCTGGTACTGTGTGCATCCATTTTTTGGGTGTTTGCTTTTTTAAATGTAAAATTAATGGGAGAAAAGAAGGCATTCAGCATTCTTCCCTCCTGAAAGAATTCTCACCATGTCATGTGCCCTACCAAAATGGTGTCCACAAATTCAAGAGTTATGAGACTGAATAAATCCAGCCTAACCCCAAATAAAAACACAAATGGTTATAGCAGGTATCATCGATGTATTCTTCCCCCTCCCTGCTCCTAAATTAAATAAACCGTACTCCATGTGAATGAAATGTGAAATAACCGCTATCATAAAAAGAAACCACAGTGAATCAAATCACTTTTACAATAAAACAGAAACTACATGAAAAAAGGGGGGGATATTTTAGAATTCACAACTAAGAAATATATGAAATGTCAACATATTTGAAAATACTTAAAACCAAAGTTGTGGGGATTAATTTAGCCACCATGGGATTTACCAAGATTTTGCCTAACTTATCTTTATCTGGCATGATGCTTAATTGCCCCCACCCCAAAAAGAAAGAACATGTGATGTGAGATTAAAAACAGTAAAATCCTAGACTTCTGTGACAGTTTTCTTTTTTAAGAAAGTTTCAAAAGGAAATGTCTTAGTACCATACTTGAAAATCTGAATAGTTGGCCCACTGAAGGAGTAATGGCATATAAATGGATGAAAGTGTGATTTATGGCCTCCAAAATAATCCCTTAGATTCCCAGTAGATTTAACTAATGTGGTTCTTCTTCTGATATGGACATGACTGGGAGCTGGTCCAAAGAAAAAGCCTCCAAACTCCTGAATTATGAAGAAGCCATTTTATTGAAGAACTGGGCCTTTTGATTCCGCAGGGAAGCCACTTGTCTCTGAGAGAGCCCTCCTTCTGGATGAAAGTGTTCCTGCCAACCTTCTGATCGCCTCAGGCATGGCACACACAGCTTTGAGCTGGCCTGATGCCAGCTGCAAGCGGAGCTGACGCTGCCCTGTGAGGGGTACCCTGGCCAGGCTGCAGAGTAAGAGGGTGGACGGTTGCCGGTGGGTAGTCATACCGGGGACTTTGTTCTCTCCTGTTGGGTCAGGGATCTCCGTGAGAGCAGGAGAGGACTAAGAAGCCATTCGGGCAAATGGCAGCACCGTCAGGCCTAGTGAGCAACCATGGTGCAAAGCCAGCCCTCCAGCCGGGGAGCATCGTGTGCAAAAATGCACCCCGTCTGTTTCTTCACTCCCTCTGCAACTGGGAATGGGAGTCTGAGGACAAGGAGAGAGTCATCCAACTCAGTAGCACTCTTCCCCTTTCTCACTTGAGCAGGGGAGTTCTGCCACCCTTCCGAGAAGTGTTTTCTCTTGACAGCATCGTGATACCAGGGACTTGTGATTGCCTGCACTAGCATGGGGCCCCAGCGACTAAGGGCCCTGGAGCCTTTGATAGTAAGCCTGGCTGAGGCTGTCCTTATACAAGCCTATACCAGGTTGTCCTTCTGGCACAAGCAGGAGGGATTCAAAGGCAAAGTCCAGACATTCCAAAGTCTAAGCTAGCAGATGTCCCTCCGGGGTAGGAAGTGGTCCAGATGCTGCCGGGGTACAACTCCCAACATTCTTCAACATTGACTGGGCAGGCCAGGGCTGATGGGAGTCCAGTAACATCTGGAGGGCCGTGTGAAACGCACTCCCTACGTAACCAGAGAGCAAAGGTGTCAAGGAGAGAGAGAGAGTTGAGGAAGGTGCTCCATATAAGTGACCTCCAGATCTGCCAGTTTAAGTGATCATGGAGCATCACATCCTATACCTAAATTGGTGGTGATATGTGCGTGTATGCGCTGAAGAGTCCACATCCATGTCACCACCATTTAATAATATTGGAGCTTGAGTATTCACAAGTTTTCCCCATTTATGGGGGGTCCTGGAATGAAGACTCCTGCAGATAGGGAGTGCCACTGCACTGGCCTCCAGATATTGTTTCCTACCAATCTTCCTTGTGTAGAAGCAAGGCTTATGAAGCTGAGCTCCCAGAACACCACCCAGGTCTCTCAGCTGCAGGCATTTTCCCAGATGTTGTCCTCCTCATGAGGAGGACCTTGCTTACAAGAAGGCTGCTAGAGGAATTTTGTAGCTGAGGGGTCTTTCAGGTAGCCCCCCTAGCCTTGCTTGGGCAATGCTTTTGCAGGATCCTGGAGTGGCCCAGCCTTGTCATCCAACTCAGTAGCACTCTTCCTCTCTCTCTCTTAAGCAGGGGAGGGTCTGCCAGCTTTTGTCTTGGGAGGAAGTGGGGCAAGGAACCTTCCAGGGATCTTTTGCTTGGTGTCATGTCGTCCAGGAAGCTTGGGGTCCTCCTTGCGTCATTCCAGCAGGGGCACAACGCCTCCCCCTCTTATTAGCACAAAAGTTGAGGGACCCAGATAGGTGAGGATTTTAAAAAGGAAGATGTTTGCTTAACATGTGGAGTAGCATCTGTAGGGATATTTAGCACCTGTATCAAGCAGAATGCCGTGCAGCCAGTGCAATATGAGCTGGTAGGAGGAGACAGAATGAAATACTCAGGATGCTCTTGTAAGGTGAAAAAGGAAAACTTAACATCTATTGTTTCTGGATATCCATCTTGAGATAGGAAGGGGGGAGGTAAAAGAAGATCACCTAAATTTCAATAGAAGAGCCCCTAAAACCTGGCTTTTATGTGTGCATGTAATCTATCCCGAGGCAGGAGCCTCATGGACGCTCCCTTTCCAGGCAAAGGGAGACAAAGAACAAACTTTTGGAAGAGGGAGGGAAGTGATCTCTGCAGGAAGGAAGAAAAAAACAGGTGAAACAGAAGGACAGGCACACTCTCTAGAATTTCCTCTCATCAACTTTTACAGGTGTTGGCGCTTCTTTGCTCCAACAGCATCAGCAAGCTGACATATTGAAAATCTGCTTCGTCTTACAGCCCCTGAGCATGCTGTAATACTCTTGCTCTGATAACCACTGTGAAGGGACCAGCCCTCATTTTTAGTTGTCACACCTTTTTCTGAGACAACGTACCCTTAAATTAGAAGAGTTTTTGAAGTTTCATTTGTTTGTGAAAGCTGTCAGCATCTAAACAGAGTGTATTGATAACAAAAAACATGCTTCCTAATCAAGTGGGCCAAATTCCTCATCTCTTTGTCAATTAAAAAAAAGTGCTGCTTCTGAGCTATAGTGTTTTGGTCTCTCAAATTCAGTTCTAGATGCAGGTCCCCCTGTCCTCTGGGGCGTATGCCTTCTTCGGACGAGAAGCCCGCTGTGCCCAAGGCAGACCACAGGGTTCATTGTGCCTCCTTTGTTTATCAGAAGTGTGAGAGGGTTCATGGCAGTTTAGAAAATGGTGCCTGAAAGTGGGGATTATTGCATGGAGGAGGAGGCCTTCAGCAGCTTCCAGTCCCAACAGGTACCGCTCACCTCCAGCGCCAGAAAAGGTGTGGGACTTCTTGTGCTGTGGCTAGCAAGCACGGGCAGGAGGGTGCCATTGTGCTCATGTCCTTCCTGTGGGCTTCTGCTGAGGAACCTGGTCGGCCACCATGCCAAGGGGATGCTGCGTTTGATCGGCCCTGGTTTGATCCAGCAGTGTGAAGCTCTCCTGGAGTTTTTTAGACTGCTTTGCAGACAGCTTGTGCTTGTGAAGTTTCATGCATGATGCCAAGTTCACAAAGGTTAAGTGGCTTAAATTGCCCTGTTGCTCTGCGTTCTCTGATTTACATGAAAACAATTTAAAAAAAAAAGTGTTCTTTTTTTCCTTTGAATCTGGGTTAGCTTTGTGGATTAGTCATGATTATCAATCTTTTCCTGCAATTATTTGCCTTGGACAGCACGTGTACAATATCATGATAGGAATGTTGCACATACTGACTTAAAACTCTAATCCAAGCACTGTCTTCACTGCCCAGGGCACAGCGGCTGCTGCCGCCTAGCGTCTCCATCTTCATTGCCCTAAATAGAGCAAAAGGGCTGGCTCTGTGTGAAAGGGCAGCCGCTGGGTTTTGCCTGTCAGTGGGCGTATCACTCCCTTGGGCACCCCAAAGGTGTGCCATGCGGCAGAAGACTGTGAGAAGCTAAACTTGTGCTGCCATGTTCCTATGACCAGTGATGGCCAGAGGGGAAGGGGACTAACCAAAGTGTGATCTAGAGGAGGCAGTGGAAACTGCCATGACACACACACGCTTACACTTAGGTGATGGTTGGGTGCAGACTCCAGCAAAGGGACTATAACTAGGAAGAAGAAACAGTAGTTTGGTATAATGGTTGAACTTTGCATAAGGAAACACTGGGCTGGGGCAGAGCTTTCTATGGTATTCAACCAAGGATGTGATGGCATGGTTGATTTAACCCAGTTGGCATGTACACTGCAGTTTTAACTGAGAAATGATTTAATATGCTTACAGTCTTTTAAAATCATGGCCATTATTTATCGTCTTAAATTGATTTTATTGTCAGCCAGTCTGAGATGTTCAGATATAGGGTGGATCATAATTTTTTAAAATAAATAAATAAATGATGCTTTGCCAGTTGGTTTTGTGACATTTTATAAAACTGTCTTCCCAAAGCTGTCAACAAATTTTAAATGCAGTAAATTCCACATAAAATGAAACAGCTCAAGATAGAAAAAGCTAGCTGCAGAACCTAAATCAATTGTGTAGGGTCCACAGAATTTGTGGGTTATTCAGGGACCATCTAGTCCAATCCTCCACCATATAAGAATCTATTCCTGAAGTACCCCAAGGGGCACGCCTCAAGTCTCTGTCTAGGGCAGTGGTTTTCAACCTGTGGGTCCCCAGATGTTTGTGGACTTCAGCTCCCAGAAGCCCTGAGCATTGACCATAGTGGCTGGGGCTTCTGGGGGCTGAAGTCCATGAACATCTGGGGACCCACAGGTTGAGAACCACTGGTCTAGGGACTTCCAACAGGGGAGAGCCACCAGTTTCCCAATGAGCCTGCTCCACTTCTTGTCTGAAATGAGGAAGATTTTAGAGCCTCTCCAAAACCCTGGCAAATTCCTGAAGACAGAAGCCTCTGAAAATGTGGAACCACTGCCACAAGATTGGGCAAAAAGCAGGATATAAATAAAGATGATAACAACAATAACCTCCTCTTTGCTGCTTCTGCCCTTGAATTGCTGCCAGAATGAAACTGAGCAAGGCCAGTGGCCCTTCAGGTATGTTTGTTCCAGGTTGTGTTGGCTTTTAAAGGTGAGAGCCACCAGAGGGATGTGCATGGAGGAGATGAAAACCAGAAGAGTAAAGCAAGAGTCTTTGAATGTAGGTTGTGAGCGGCAATCTTTGGGTGTTTGGGGCCAACAGATGGGACATCAGATCTGGTCAATGAATGAAAAAGGAAGACCCAAGTGTCATTTTGGTGCTTCCTGAATGGACGCCTTTATTTTGTGATGAATCTTAAGGGTGTGAATATGCAACTGCTTCACCTTTCAAAGTGAGGAGAAATAATTTCCCACTTTTGTGGAGAAAACAAATCTTTCTGCGCAGCGCCCAGTACTTGTGCATCCCACCTCACAGGAGCTGTGGGGGCTTCTCTGTATCCCACTGACCCCGAGGAAGACAGTGCTCCAAAGCACTTGTTGCACATTTTGCAAAATGCGTTATTTCTCTAAAGCACAGATTAGAACAAGCACTTGGAGTAGAATTGGAATGGAAATTGATAACTTGCAACAGGTAGACAAGAAGTTGAAAATTCCTCCCTTGACTCACTTGAAAAGATGATTGTGCTGAGAAGAGTGGAAGGTAGCAGGAAAAGAGGAAGGCTGCATTGCAGTTGGAGGGACTCCCTCAGGGAAGCCCCAGCCGCTGCTGCCCTGGGATTTGCAAGATCTGAGCAGGGCTGATAACAGCACCTCTTGGAGGAGATCCCGTGTTCATTTGGTTGCCATGAGTAAAGGCCAGTTTGAGGGCAAATAACCACAAAATTTGAAAAGCAACACAAGAGCAATGCAGCTACCATTACTTCTGAGTAAGCATGATTACCATTGATTGCTTCTGAGACTGCCTGTTGAATAGAGTAGGGGAATCTCGTGAGTTGGCCAGCCTTCTCCAGGATGGCAACTGCCCCTGGCCTTGGTCTCTCTCTTCCCTGTTCTCGCTGGACAGAGACTGTGCTGCTCGCCCACTAGATTTCCTGGGGCAAGAGAAGTGGTGGGAAGACACTGGGTGGCTCACAGCTGGATGCTGCTGGCCTCTGGTTGCATGTCAAGCACCTTTCCTGGGGTCACCGGGTGTCCCTTATTGTAAGGGATGCCCTTATAGTAGTGGAGCAGTAAGCTTGCACCTTAGGGAACTGGTAGGTGTCCTTTACTGGAGGGCTGGGGAGCTTTTCATGTATTTTGAGGTGTGGCCCCTTCATAAAGAGAGAAATGTGCACATCATGTAAGTTTTGAAAGTGGTGTGTATTTGTGTGGCTTCGAGGCACCAATCAGCTTATGAGGACCCTGTGAATTCCATGGGCTTTTCTTAGGCAAGGAATCCTCAGAGGTGGTTTGGCCAGTTCCTCCTCTGCAGTAGAGCTTCCGGCAGCTGGTGTTCCTTGGTGGCCTCACACCAAAGTACTAACCAGAGCTGACCCTGCTTAGCTTCCAAAATCAGATGGGATCAGGTGGCTTCAGGGTATTAGGGCCTGTTTTGTGAACAATGTGTTAATTTTGCAGAAAAATGCCTAAGTTAAATGAAACCAGTACTTTCATTTAATATTTAGGTAGATCATAGAATCATAGAAATGTAGAGTTGGAAGAGAGCACATGGGCCATCCAGTCCAACCCCCTGCTATGCAGGAACTCCCTCAAAGCACTCCCGACAGATGGCCATCCAGCCTCTGCTTAAAAACCTCCAAGGAAGGAGACTCCACTACACTCCGAGGCAGAATGTTCCACTGCTGGACAGCCCTGACCATCAGGAAGTTCTTCCTGAGGTTCAGGTGGAATCTTCTTTCCTGCAGTTTGAATCCATTGCTCCTTGTCCTAGTCTCTGGAGCAGCAGAAAACAAGCCCTCTCCTTCCTCTACATGGCATCCCTTCAAATATTTAAACATGGCTATCATGTCCCCTGTTAACCTTCTCTTCTGCAGACTAAACATACACAGCTCCCTAAGTCTATCCTCATAGGGCATGTCTTCCAGGCCTCTCACCATTTTGGTCGCCCTCCTCTGGACTTGCTCCAGCTTGACCATGTCCTTCTTGAATTGGGGTGCCCAGAACTGGACACAGTATTCAAGATGAGGTCTAACCAAAGCAGAGTAGAGTGGTACCAGTACCTCCCTCGAGCTAGACACCATACTCCTGTTGATGCAGCCGAGAATTGCATTGGCTTTCTTGGCTGCTGCATCACACTGCTGACTCATGTTCAGCTTGTGGTCTATGAAGACTCCTAGATCCCTTTCACATGTACTGCTATCATAAGCTTGTTAAAAGCTTCTTCCTGATTGTCAACCGTGCGTGTCATGAATTTTGACTGTCTCTCATTGGTATTTTGAACACCTGGCAAGAATCACCCTGTGTGGAAACAGAAGAAGTAGCTGTGGATCTTGAACTCCTGCATTTTTGTTGCTCCTCGGCAGTTGGAGCTCTGTGCTGAGGTCCCGAGTCTCGCCTGCTGTCTCAGCCCTGCCGATGGGTGGCTGCCCAGTGGCTTCTTCTTGGAGGCTGATGCTAACAAGGGGCTCCCTGGGGAGCAGGCTGCGCCACTTAGCCTCAAGGGCTGCCCGTCCACTTGTTTGCACGTCTCGACCCAACTGGGACTGTGGGGAGAAAAAAGGCAAACACAACTGGTTGGTTCCCAGCCTTCAGAGTCTTTTAAAGGAATACTGGGTTTAGCCTAATTACTTGCAGCTCCTCGGATTTAAGCCTCTTAATTCTTTACAGTGCAGTGGATCTTGAGCATTCATGCTGATGCAAGGGTGAATTCACACTCAGTGGAACGGCCTGCTCCAGTTGTTGAGTCCCAGAGAAGGGAGCGCCTCAGCTGCCTCGGTGCAGCCGGCCAGCCAGTTGCTTAATCTCCTTCCGGGGCAAGAGGGCTGCCTACCTGCTGGTGCTGAAGGGGCCGGAAGCAGGAGGGCCCCGGAGAGGCCCTGGAGAGGAGGGTGCTTGGGCCCCGGAAGGCTGAATTCCGCTTGCCACGCTCTGGCATGGTTCCTGACACTTACTTAGGGGTGAAGGAGAGAATGTGGAACCCCCACCTGAGAGATATGGTTCTGCTTGACATTTTGATGCCCCACCCCACCCCACCCCCCACATGTTGTTGGACTGCAGCTCTTAGCATTATGATGCTGGCTGGTGCTGCTGGGAGCTGCCGCCCAAAAACATCTGGAGGGAGGCATGATTCCCAACTTCATTTGAAAGACTGAGCAGATTGACTTATGGAAGGACATTTCTGCAGTTCTAAGGTCCTATAAGTCTTTTAGCTTGGTCTTCCCTTAGCTAGTTCTGTGTGTTGGAGGTCTGGACCTCAGCAGGAAGCAGGACTGTCAGTTTTGGCTGTGGAGAAGGGCTTTTGTGGATCTGTGGGGATAGGGGGTCTTATCTTAAGAAAAACCATTAAAATGGTGCATCATTTTGCAGACAGGTTGTGGTGTCCCTGCTGGGATGGAAGGATTCTTGGATGCATCCTGGCCCTGAGTTCATCCATGCTTTCTGTTCCAGGTCCAGGCCTAGTGGGCGACTCTGAGGTACATCCAGCTGCTTGTGAACAGAGTCTGTCCTGCTCAATTGCAGAAACGCAAACAAACGGGTTTGCAGAATACAGTCATATTCCCACCTACTGTGTAGTCTGTTTAGGACAGAAACAGATTGCTCATCTTCCATTAGCTGATGCAGAAATTTCCTCTCAGTCCAGCGAGCAACAGTTTGTAGTCGTTGTCCTCCCTTCTTCCTTGTGGATGCCGAGGGAAGCAAGGACTGGGTGTGGAGTGGGAGTCTCTCCTTTTGTTTTTGGGCTGGCTGGCAGCATTCAAGCTACGTAGCTTTCAGTAAGTCCCTCCTTAATAACAACCAGTTGCTGCTCATGCTGAATCCAGCACTTGGCAAGTAAACCACTTGGGGAGAACCAAAGAGCGGGGGGGGATATTTGCAGCTCCAGTTAGAGCATTCTAGATTGCAGGTCCACCTCCCCCCACCACCACCACCGCCGCAGTCAGTGCTGATCTTCACTCGGTTAAGATTTAAGAAGATATGGACCATTTGGAATTAAACACACGCTTTCTCCCTTGTCTCCCATAACACCTCCATGTGTAGCTTTCAAAGACCGGGTTCTTAGAAGTGTTTCTCTTTGTTTTTTCTTTTATTAATGTTAAGTTCTCGTCATCCTCCTTTGATGGTGATGATTTTGATTTTGAATTTGGAATGCAACCCCCCAGGGACAGAATTTGATGAAAGACGACACAGCAGTACCCATTGAATGGATGGATAGATGATTACGCGAGGGGCTGTCCCATTTGGATTCCACATCTTAGCTTCTGTTCTACCTTGAAACCCAGCTCTTAGTTTCAGAACAGGCTCCCATCCCACATCCCAACAGCACTTTGTTCTGCCCTCTTCTGCAAGGTGAGAAGGTATTTGCAGCCTGCTTTGGGACATCCAAGGGCAGAACAGAAGCAGTGCATTTGAAGGGGGAACGCACAGCTGGCATCTTAGACTGGTAAGAGCTCAAGAACTGGTATCCCATGAAACTCTTTGAACATTAGCGTGACATGACGTATTCTCTCTGTGGCAATGCACAGTCAGATCAGGCTACCATATTTTGTGACTGCTTGCCATTCTTATCTGAGTTCTTATTAGTCCCATTATGTCCTGGGCTGGTCAGGCCTCATGTGGACTCCTTTGTTCATTTCTGGTTGCTTCATTTTAGGAAGGATGTAGACAAGTTAGAGCAGCTTCAGAGAAGGGCAAAGCATAAGAGGAGGGATTGGAGGAGCTGGACATGTTCAGCCTGGTGAAGAAAAGACTCCGGCCGATGTGATTGCATTCTTTAAATACCTCAAGGGCTGTCAAATTTAGGAGGGGGCAGGCTTGTTCTCTGTTGCCCTAGATGGTAGGACCAGGTCTAATGGCTTTAAGTCAGAGGAGGGTAGATTTTGATTGAAAATTTGAAGTAATTTCTTGACAGAGAGGTTTGACAATGGGACCACTGGCCTGGAGAGGCAGAGGGGTTTCCTCTCCTTGGACATCTTCAGAAAGAGGCTGGAGAGCTACCTGCTGCTGGGGATGCTTAGGTGGACTTCCTGCATCCAGCAGGGGGTTGGACTCAGTGAGCCATGAGGCCCCTTCCAGTTCTAAGGTTCTGTAAGTCAGTGTAAAAGACAGCCAGCCTTCATGACTGTTCAAAACTTTGGTTTAAGAAGGGCTTTGACAAACAAATTCTCCTGGCTGTTAATCTTCTTGACTCTCCTCGTTGGACATACTGAACCTATTACAAAGTTCTTTTAAAAAGTAGCAATTGTAATTTCTCTTGACATGGCAGCATGTAGTCAGGTTGGTAGAAGGTTTAAATCTGGGGGCAATTAAGTGCATTTCATCATTAGAAAAAGCTTGGGAGATTTATCTTCTGGAATTAACAAGATAAGTCTTAGTGAGAACTAGTCTCTAACCTGTGTGGTGAAGTGTCCATAATTTTGTTATTTAGGGGTTTCTTTGGATATTCCTTGCCGAAGAAAACCCAATGAAATTCATGGGGGTCACCATAAGTCGACAGATAACTTAAAGGTGTGTGCACGCATGCGTGCACACACAGGTCGGTTACCTGTTTCCAAAGACTTTGGAGGAGGTGGTTCCTTAAGCAAATGCTGTCAGAGGAGAGAGGTTTTCTTGCGGCTGGAGAGTCTCCTGAGCCCAGAGGATCTCCAGCGATTGGACAAGAAGCAGAGTCTTACCTCTTAGTCGGGGTAAGCGGGCAGCCATGTGTGCAGCGCAGCAGAGGGAGGCAGGGCCTCTCGGAAGCCAGGCAGGGAAGCCCCTTTGAAGGGGAGCTTTCCGTTTGGCATATGAGAATGAAAGAGGGGTTTCAGTGGAGCCACTTTAGGAGAGATTGTTATAACGTCCTTTTCTGCAGCTGGTCCTCTCACATCTTCCCCCGGAGTAAATACTGTACCCTAAAGTACTTGGATGGCGGACTGCCAGTGAATCCCAGGCGCTGTAGGCTCTGTTTCGGAGGGAGCCACACCCACCTCTGATTCCTTGGTTGAGAAAACCCTCTGAAAAATTTATGTGTTGCTGTAAGTTGACAGGTGACTTTCAGACATGTACACACAGAGACGTATTTGAAAGTGCTTAAAAGAGCTTGGAGAAGATGGAAAGTGTGGATAATAGGTGTGTGTGTGTGTGTGTGTGGTATGTTTACTCTGCAGAAGAGAAGGTTAAGAGGGGACATGATAGCCATGTTTAAATATTTGAAGGGATGTCGTGTTGAGAGGGAGCGAGCTTGTTTTCTGCTGCTCCAGAGGCTAGGACAAGGAGCAGTGAATTCAAGCTGCAGGAAAGGAGACTCCACCTGAACCTCAGGAGGAACTTCCTGATGCTCAGAGCTGTCCAGCAGTGGAATCTGCTGCCTCAGAGTGTGGTGGAGTCTCCTCCTTTTTAAGCAGAGGCTGGATGGCCATCTGTTGGGGGTGCCTGATGGCAGGTGGTTGGACTCGATGGCCCCTGGGGGTCTCTTCCAACTCTAGGATTCTATGATTCTATGTTTGTCACAGAATGGAGCAGAGAGTAAGTGAGACCCTTAACACTAACCCCAAAGTGGTTCCTGTCCTTTCAGAAGGTGGAAATTACTATTACCCATCAAGCCAAAGCTTAGCAGTTTAAGCTGAGGTCACCACACTTGGTTAGAGTACATTAAGATGGTCCCGTTAAGAAGTTTTTGCCTTGCCTATGACAGTGTCTGACTTCCCCCCACACACACACACAAAGACCCTCCCTTGCCATACGAAAGGGCGCTGCTCCCTTCCTCTCAAGGCTGTCCCTGTGTGGTTTGTGATGAAATGCTTCACTTCGTGTTTCAGCCCTTTGCAGATGAACAGCCTGAGCGCCTTCTGCTTGCTGGTCCAGCATGTGTGTAAAAATCACAGCCAGATGGGCTTTGCTTTTCCCCATTATAAAATAAATATGCATTGACCTCAATTAGCAGAGCTGCCTGCATGAGCAGAGGGTTTATTTTGAAGCAGCCCCTCTGGGATGTTGATTTTGGACCTGGTCATTAGTTTTGTTAGTGATAGTTGGGCTTTGACGTAAATGATCAGGCAGGTCATGAGCTTCCATGCACTAGGAATGCGCAGGGACTTTTTTTTTAAGCGTCTGCCTTCTTAAGCTATTGTTTTTTCTTTAAAAGTGTTTATAAAAATTAGGATGGGGGCCTTGTTTGATTATCATAGAATCATAGAATCATAGAAATGTAGAGTTGGAAGAGACCACAAAGGCCATCCAGTCCAACCCCCTGCCATGCAGGAAAACCCTCAAAGCACTCCCGACAAGTGGCCATCCAGCCTCTGCTTAAAAACCTCCAACGAAGGAGACTCCACTACACTCCGTGGCAGCACATTCCACTGCCGGACAGCCCTGACTGTCAGGAAATTCCTCCTGAGGTTCAGGTGGAATCTCCTTTCCTGAAGCTTGAATCCATTGCTCCTTGTCCTGTTCTCTGAAGCAGCAGAAAACAAGCCCTCTCACTCCTCTACGTGGCATCCCTTCAAATATTTAAACAAGGCTATCATGTCCCCTCTCAACCTTCTCTTCTGCAGACTAAACATACCCAGCTCTCTAAGTCTGTCCTCATAGGGCATGGCTTCCAGGCCCCTCACCATTTTGGTTGCCCTCCTCTGCACCTGCTCCAGCTTATCCATATCCTTCTTGAATTGGGGTGCCCAGAACTGGACACAGGATTCAAGATGAGGTCTAACCAATGCAGAATAAAGTGGTACCAATACCTCCCTCGATCTAGACACCATACTCCTATTGATGCAACCAAGAATTGCGTTGGCCTTCTTGGCTGCCGCATCACACTGCTGACTCATGTTCAGCTTGTGGTCTATGAAGACTCCTAGATCCCTTTCACACGTACTGTTAGCCAGCCATGTGTCCCCCATCCTATATTTCTGCATACCATTTTTTCTGCCTAAGTGTAGGACCTTACATTTCTCTCTGTTGAAATTCATTTTGTTAGCCTTGGCCCAGCTCTCCAATCTGTCCAGGTCCTTTTGAATTTTGATCCTGTCATCAGGCGTATTAGCAACCCCTCCCAATTTGGTGTCATCTGCAAATTTGATCAGTGTGCCCTCTATTCCTTCATCCAAGTCATCATCAAGAAGTTGTCATCATCATCATAATCCATTTTGATTTGTTTGCCCCTTTGCCATACACCATGCTTGAAGCAGGTAACGAGACAGGAATGGCAATAGAAAAACAAAAATGTATTTATTTTATTTATATATATAATAACCTGCTCTTTTTATAGCTTGCAATGTGAGTTAAAAAATAATAGCTAAAACAATATAGAATACATAAGTTTAACAAACATTAAACAACCAAACCAATTAAAAACATTAATTTAGAACAGTTGCAAACGTGTTAAATCTTTATTAGCCAATATTGGAAGATGCAGAACACCCGTTGGACGTCCTTCTACCCCAGCCAGCTGGCAGCTCCTCTGGCCTTTTCCCCAAAATTGGGACTCAGGGCCACTTCCACTTAAAACAAGAGGAACACACATTAAAATATAATTAAACTATTCACAATAATAAAGCAATTTAAATGCACACTTGGAGAACTGAAAAGATAAAAAAGCAATCTGTAAATAAAAAAGGTCTTTACTTGCTGGTGAAAGGAGAGCAGAGGGGAGGCCAGTCGAGGCCCCCATGGAGAGGAGTTCTGTGGCCTGGGAGCAGCCCCTGGGAAGGCCCTGTCTCCTGTGTCCTCATCAGACGAGCGTGCGACGTGGGTGGTTGGACCACAAGAAAGCCCTCCCCAGAAGGTGTAGAGCCTTGAGGAAGCAGGCATGCCCTACTCCCTGCCCAAGGCATTAGCAAGTGCTGCCTGTGCACCAGAAATGCCATTGAAACCCTTTGCATGACCTTGGGCGCATCACACACTCTCAGCCACAGAACACCCCGTGATAGGTTCAGAGCTAACTTGCAAGCATTACGGTTGGAGGGTGCCAGCCATCTAGCCCAGTACTGTCTGCTTGGACTGGCATCCGCTTCCCAGGCTGCCAGGCAGAGGTCTCCTTCACGCCATCCTTCCACAAGAGGTGCTGGAAGTCTTCGCTGGGGCTTCCTGCAAACAGAAAGGCATCTCGTCTTTTCAGCAGAGCTGATCGTGTGGCCTAGATTCTCTTCGCTACTTTTGCTGCCCATTGATGGAATGGCTGCCAGTCGGGGACTCCCTACACGCCCTATGAAAGATTAGGGCAGTGGGGGAGAAAAGGGCCAGCTTGGAGCTCGCAGCAGTTGCTTTCAGTGGCTGCTTTCACAGACCCTGCGTTGCATTGAGGTAATGTAAATCTGAACTCACAGAGTTAAGTGGTGTTGCGCTACACATCCTTCTGTTTGATACTGAAGCTGTGCCTCTCCTGCTGTGTCCTCCAGTGGGCCTGCCTATTGCTCCGGCACACTGGGGAATGTGCCCTGATTGTTTCTGCAGTCCCGGTGAGGCAAGGGGTACATTGAAGGTGCATGGATGAATAATGACATACAGAATGTGTGCCTAGTTTTGCTTGCGGAACTCAGCTGATGCAACTGTGAACTGGAGATGGAGACTACGCTGTGGCCAAAAAGTACAACCACGTGCGTAAGGGAATATCTGTGTTGGTAAAGTGCCAACAGCCAAGGTTTAAGGTAATGTCCTCTGCTTTTTTGTATTTGTGGGCTGGGAGATGGTGTTATACAAAATTAATATGGAAATACCCTGGTTGTCCATGCGGTGAAATTGTGACTGAAAATGGGTTCATTAAGTCCTCTTTGTGAGGATCAGTGTGAGAATTAGCTGTCTGCCTTTAGAAATAGGAAGAGTTTTGTTATCACTGGTGGATATATCTGTTTTCTGCTGTTTCATAATGAAAAGGGGACTCTCTTGATGGTTTCCTGGGTTGCGTTACTGGGCTCCCCTCCCCGTGCTTTCCCTCTCCTTTTATTAATGCCTCTTATTGGGATGAAAGCGTGAGAGTGCTCAGCTGCAAAAAACCTCCCTCTCTTCAGGCTCTCTTGAGCATCGGGGTGTTTGGGCAAAGCACGAGATGCTTTTTAGCTTCTGGCCTACTGCAGAACTTTTGAAGTGGGCCATAGAGCCCGTGAAGTTTGATGGAGGAGGAGTTTTATTTGACAGCCAGAGTGCCTGCCGTGTACGAAGAGCTGCCTTTCGTGAGCAAATAATTTCCAGTACAAAGGATTTAACTCTAAACCAAATCTAATCAAGAACTTCTCCTGAGGGGAAGTTGCAAATGAAAAGAGAATTCAATCCGGAATGAAGTGTGCCCGTTCTTTGATGACTGGGGTGGAGGATCAGCTGACGGGGAAGGTAGTCCTATTTCTAGGGATGAAATTGACTTTCTAATTGCATTTTGATGGAATGACATCTCCCCCTCCCATGAGTATGTCTTGGGATATCCCCAGTCCTAAAAAATGTCCTAAATTATGGCTTAGTCTCCGTACCCGTTTTTTTTTGTTTGGGGAACCAGGTCACCTGAAAGAAGTTGCTGGCCTGTCGGTTCTGCCAGCGTCAACAGGATTAACTTCCCGTAATCTCAGTGATTGAATTAGAGATTGTGTCCTCACTGCTCAGTTCAAACGGCAGCTGGGCAGAAACCTAAGGGCAATTCCTGAATGGGAAGAGAGTGCCCCCAGGCCCCCCCCACCCAGATGTGTGCTTTTGTGGAGGGCTTCCTTGTGGAGGGAGTAAACTGGGCAAGGTGGTGGGGCGCTCCAAAGCGATGAGACTCTCAAAGTCCCATATCGGCCGCAGCCGCAGGAGGAAGAGTTGGGAAGCGGCAGGAGCCTCCGTGAGTTCATGTGGGCTTTGTTAGGTTGTGTCATGATGAGGAGAGTGAACTTTTCCTTTGCTGAGCTGTTTGCTGTCTTATTGCAAATACTGATTGTTTATTTTGGCAGAGCAACATAATTTAGTTGAAAAATATGATACCCTCTTCAAATATTTGGAGTGCTCTCCTAGGACTGTGGAACAGATTTGCTTTCTGTTGTTCCAGAGGGTGGGCCCAGATTGCAGGAAAAAGGAGTTCTGATGAAAGATGAGGAGGAACTTCCTAACAGTCCCAACTGTTCAGCAGGGGAAGAGGCTTCCTTGGAAAGTGGTGGAGTTCCTTCCTTAGAGTTCTTTGAATGGAGAGGCCAGAGATATAATGGAAGTTTTTTTTCTGTGTTGGAGAGAGGTTGGCCTCTAGAGCCATTTTTACACTAGACTGTGCAAACCCCAGGATTCCATAGAATGTTGAAAGTGGAATAATAGCACTGTAACAGGCTAGTTTGGAAATGGCCTAGGACCTTTTGAGGGTCTTCCCCAAACATGTGAGGCCTGTGAGTCTCCAGTCCCTCACCCAGAGTGTTACCCTGGGGTCTAAGTCAGAGGAGAAGATGCTGGCAAGATCCAGCAGCTCACCAGAGTCAGATACCAGGAACTCCATGGAGGTCCGCAGTGTCAGCAACCCAGGCCCTGCCTCCAACTTGGAGCAGTTCCACAGCACCAAGGATAACAAAGGACCCTGCCTCATGAGCAGGCTGGAGCCACAGCATGAGCCCAGTGGATCAGGGCCTTGAAGCCAGAGACCCCCGAGCCAGGCTCCCAACTGTCTGGCCTTTAACCACCCACAGCACAGCCCCCCAGTCATTTTCCAGGGGAGGTGGTGTGAACAAAGGAGGGGTGCTGGGCCCGCGTGTAGAGGTCTGCTCCTTTAAGACTTTCTCCCTCTCCAATCCCAGGAAGGAATGTGACTGGTGACCTGCCAAGTGACAACAAAGTCCCCCATCCACCTCCCCCATGCCCCATCTGCTCCCCGACTTCACTGCTGGAGGCTGGTCCCCTGGAGCTCTCTTTGGATGCTGCTGCAGCTACCCTCCAGCTTTGCTTTGTCTAGACCAGGGCAGGGCAGGCAGAAGCAACAGTGCTTTTGGTCATGTGAGAAGTGCCAGAGTTTCTAGCTTGTAGCTTTCAGCGGCTGGTATAAAACAGACCTTTGTTTGTACAGGCCAGCATTGCTATTGCCCAGAATGGCTTCTGTGCCCCCAGTGGTTTCATTAGGATTCCAGGGAAATGTGCAAGAATGGGACTGGACCAGGGGCTCCAGAAAGGTCCCTTTGGCCAGGAATTCCACCAGAAATTGGTTTTCCGTCCCTTCCCCTTTTGCTCATGAATTTTCCTGCCAGCTCAGGTGGATATGCTGTCTTCATGGAAGCCAAATATGAGGTTGTCGTCCAGTCAGCACCCAGGGAATGGATTGAGATGTACAAAGAACAGGAAACTGCGTATGTGGGCTGGACAGGGCTACTGTCAGGTGGATTTGTAACTGGTTGACTGACCGTACCCAAAGGGTGGTCACCAATGGCAGATTCTCATCCTGGAGAGAAGTGACTAGTGGGGTGCCACAGGGTTCTGTCCTGGGCCCGGTGCTGTTCAATATCTTCATTAATGACTTGGATGAAGGAATAGAGAGCACGCTGATCAAATTTGCAGATGACACCAAATTGGGAGGGGTTGCTAATACGCCTGATGACAGGATCAAAATTCAAAAGGACCTGAACAGATTGGAGAGCTGGGCCAAGGCTAACAAAATGAACTTCAACAGAGAGAAATGTAAGGTCCTACACTTAGGCAGAAAAAATGGTATGCAGAAATATAGGATGGGGGACACGTGGCTGGCTAACAGTACGTGTGAAAGGGATCTAGGAGTCTTCATAGACCACAAGCTGAACATGAGTCAGCAGTGTGACGCGGCAACCAAGAAGGCCAACGCAATTCTTGGTTGCATCAATAGGAGTATGGTGTCTAGATCGAGGGAGGTATTGGTACCACTCTATTCTGCATTGGTTAGACCTCATCTTGAATCCTGTGTCCAGTTCTGGGCACCCCAATTCAAGAAGGATATGGATAAGCTGGAGCAGGTCCAGAGGAGGGCGACCAAAATGGTGAGGGGCCTGGAAGCCATGCCCTATGAGGACAGACTTAGAGAGCTGGGTATGTTTAGTCTGCAGAAGAGAAGGTTGAGAGGGGACATGATAGCCATGTTTCAATATTTGAAGGGGTGTCATGTCGAGGAGGGAGTGGGCTTGTTTTCTCCTGCTCTTGAGACCAGGACAAGGAGCAATGGATGCAAGCTGCAGGAGGGGAGATTCCGCCTGAACCTCAGGAGGAATTTCCTGACGGTCAGGGCTGTCCGACAGTGGAATGTGCTGCCACAGAGTGTGGTGGAGTCTCCTTCTTTGGAGGTTTTTAAGCGGAGGCTGGATGGCCACTTGACGGGAGTGCTTTGAGGGTTTTCCTGCATGGCAGGGGGTTGGACTGGATGGCCCTTGTGGTCTCTTCCAACTCTACATTTCTATGATTCTATGATTCTATGTATGCACAACTTGGCCGGCAGCCCATCTGGGCCAGCAGTGGCCTTTCAGGCAGGGACTCAGGCAGAGTCTGAGTATTGCTCTTCAGGACGCTTGGAATGAGGAATAGCACCTCGGGCATGCTAAGCAGGTGTTTTATTACAGAAGAGCTGTGGTCTGTCCCTGGGTAATGTGCCAAGGCAGGGAGAAGCCTGATGTGGGTCAGTTGGGGGTGAGCAGTTCTCCAGAGGGCAGTTGCACGGCAAGGGGTCTGTGGTGTGTGATGCTCAGTTGACCTGTGCATGCAGGACCAGCCATGTGGCTAGAGAGGAGGAGCAGGTGGCCTTGGGGAAAGGAAGCGGCAGACCTCTAGTCTGTTGTCTAGATGGCCGGCCAAGGCTGTGGTTTCTGTGGTGGAGGGAGACATATTCACTGGAGATTCAGCAGTACCTCTGTCTGCTTTTTGGTGCCTGCAGGTGCCAGCCAGGCTTGGATAGCTGCTCTGAGGCTGATGGAGGCACGGGGACACAGGGAGTTGTAGGAGGTCAGACTCTGTCCGCCTAGCTCTTCCCTGGCCAGCGGGGCACCGTCTCTCAGCACTGGGCTTTTGAATCGTAGACTGCAGCCAGCAGCCTCCAACTGCACTTTTTGCAACCCTTCCTCTCTCAGAGGCCACACAGTTTTTGCCTTTGTTTGGCCTCTGGCCTGGAGCCCCAGGGGTGGGGTCTATTTTTAATGTCTTCCCCCCTAACTTTCCCTGTCACAGGCTTCTTTATGTTCGGTCTCTCCCTTTCTGCTTCTATTAATAGGCCTCCTGGTCACGCCTGAAACGGTTACCAGTGCTTAAAAACCCACCACTTAACAGTGGACCGCATCCGTCGATTTCAAGGGGATTGCACCCATGGTGACAGGTTCTTTCCTCTTGATACTGCACTGTGATGCCTCATTAGGAGCCTTTTCTTCAGTAAAATTGACTTTCTCATTGACGTCACAAGGTCTGATTTCTCATACTTGTGAGCATTACTGCGAGGCCAGGAAGCTCATAAACGGTGCCGGACGATGGAGCTTTGTTGACTTCTGGGTGGAAATGTTTTTGCCAAAGGAAATCCATGATGAAGTCTAGCAGTTTAATAACATTGTCTTTCAGGAAGCTTGTCATGCTTGTTTGGGTGAAACAAGATAGTGGTAATGGCGGAAAAATCAGGTAGATCTCCCGAGTAGTCTTCTGCCCTCTTTTGTTGCTGACCGTAGATAATTTTGAACAGGAAATGAGTGTTAGTAAGAAACAAAGAGAGGCTTTCCGCTTTTTGGTGAGCTTTGTTCATGGATGGCCAAAGGAAAGGTTTCTTGTTAGGGAAGGAAGTGAGGCTTGCTTGTTTTGTTTGGGGAGTGAGCAGTAGTGTGCCCTTGCTTTGGCAAATCGTGGGTAGCTGGTCTGCAGTGTTCCCCTTCCCCAGCAGCTGGCTGGTGCAAGACTTGTATCGCCTGTCTGTCTCTCAGGCCTGACCTACTGTTGAGAAATTTTCCTGTTAAAAGTGCAGCCTTTCGGACTGAACATGGAGTGATTTGCAACCAGACCTGGCTTGCACATATCAAAGAGAGGTGAATTTCCTTGGCATCACTTTGTGTTTCAGTTGGTCGTGGTAGGGAGAACGTTTCCATCATTCTGGAGAAGAATGTTTTCTCCTTTGTTGACCTGAATTTGATTATCCCTTGTTGTTTAACTCATGGCACCATGATCCCAGAATTAGAAAAGCCATCTTTTCAAATCTGTCGTTTTCCTTGATTTGGCCAATTTGGTAGAAATACAAATGTGAACTGATCTTTTATAAGTCCTGATCTAGAACAGTGATTCCCAACCTTGGGGCCTCCAGGGGTTTTAGACTTCATCTCCCAGAATCCTTGACTGTTGCTGTCCTGGCTGGGGCTTCAGGGAATTGAAGTCTAAAACACTTAGGCATCCAAAGGTTGAGCACCACCGCTTTGGAAGACTGCCTCTGCGCTCTTTTTTACTGTAGCTGCAGCATGGTAGTTTGTATCCTTGTATTCTGGATGGCCCAATGTGGAACGTGGCTTGGGCAACTGCCACAGGGCTGTGGTCCATTTCTCAGTTGGCCAGCTGCAGTTTTGGCGAATGGTTTTTGAAAGTTAAATACACAAAAGTTAGGTACAAATATATAAAATAGTTTAAATATTGGCTGATATTAATTCAAAATCCTTCATGAAATGTTACTGAATTTATTAAAATCCCCAACTCATTGTTAACACACAAAAATCCAACTGATTAATTATTCAAGACATAGCCATGTGAGTCTGTGTTTGCACACACTGGAATCCTGTGACACCTTTGAGACTGGGAGAAGGAGATCGCTAGCCTGTACTTCCATAGGCTCGGTCTGCTTCATCAAATGTGTCATCAGGTGTAGCCTGGGCCTACAGAAATAGCCTGCAGACTTCTTTCTCTGTTAGTCCCAAAGCTGCTCCTGGATTCCTCTGTATGAAGGAGTCCGTTCATTCTCAAGTTGTGGATGTGAAGAGCAGAGTCAGAGAGGTCCCAAGATGTCGGAGGGCCCGTTGCAAGGTGTTTTGAAAGTTTCAAATGTGCCAGTTTTAATTTTGGTGCTTCCATTTTCAAGAGGAGGGATGGAGTCATGCATTTTACCTTTTTCTTTGTCATTACAGGGCCTTACTTCTGAGTAGATATGTAAAGGATGAGGCTGTAAAGAAGAGAATCTGTTCCATACAATCTATTTTAGTACAAATGAACCCAATAAATTATTTGTCCTTTGTTTCTGCCATTGTGTTTGCATTTGATTCTATGATACTCTGGTCACAAAAATTTGGGCCTGAAAAAAGAGCAAATGGAACTTTCTTCTGAAGCAGCAGAAATCAAAAACTGCTGCCTAACCAGGATGCTGGGTCTGGATACAGCCGCAATTGGGAAGGACTTGTGTGAGCAAGAAGGAATACCAGTGGATCTTGTCTCTCTCTCTTTCTTTCTTTCACTTTTCTATTTATTAAGAGCAGAGCTTGTAGCCATTTCCTTGCTTCAGGTCTTGTTTTTTGTGCTGGAGACATACTCGGATGCAGCTGTGCCGTCTGTTCTGCGTGAGGGTGAGTGGCTGGCCCTCCAAATCGTGGGCTGGATTTGAGATATAATCTTTTGACCATCTGCTCCTTCTTTCTCTCTCGCTAGAGGAATCCTCTGCATTTCCCCCTAAAATCCAGATCTAAGAATGAGCTTCACTCAGCAGGAAACTATTACAGCATGCCCCCGCCCGGCTTTTTCTCTTCAGGCTTCAAGGCTGCCATGCCTGTTTGCTTTCTCCTCCGGCAGCTCAAGCCTCATCTAGTTCCCGCTGCTAGGAGTTATCTCAGCATCTGTACTGTGGAGGTCTTGCTGTTGCCGCCGCCACCTTGGGAGCCTGAGTAACACAGAGAAAGGAGGCGGGGGGCTTTGGTGCCCCACTCAGGCCTTTGGGATTTGGGGCTGAGAGATCACCGAGCCAAGTAATCCCATAGCAAGTCTGTTGTGCTTACCCAAAGTGGATTTGCTTTGTTTTGTCATTGCATTTCTAAAGTTGGGTTTTCTCATTGGTTTTTAAACTTTTCTGATTGATAGATGTCCTGGATATTCTTTAAAAGCAGGTAGTGGGGAGGAAATCCCACCATTCGTAAAGGAATGAGGCCACAGGGCCAAAGCGCTTTGTTTGCATTAACTGATGTGTGGGATTCTAAAGTGGAAAAAAGCTGCTGTCATTTTAGCTAGTTTTAACTCAAGACTGAGAAAAGATTATTAGAAAAAAGATGAAAATGCTGGCCCTTCCAGTTGCCTTAGTGAGGGGCACAATTCTTGGCTTTCATTTGCACTGGATTAAAAAAAAAACAGCTCAGGTTTACTAACCCACCTGCCTTAAATAGGTTATTTTTTTCTCATGACTACAATCTGTAACCTGCCTTTCTGTATCCAAGTATCATTGAGGATCCTTACACTCAGAAAACCCCAAACCAAACAGCCGAATGAAACCCACTGGAAGGAGTGCCGTCCCCGGAAGCTCCGTCTGACGCAACAGCTCTTCTTCAGAGCCTGCCGGGTAGCTCTCGCTTGGGGGGGTGCTCCCCGTTCCGGCTGCCACAGCCAAAGTGCCCCCTCCTGTGCCCCCATCCAGGGCTCATCCACGGGCAGACAGATGGGCCTCTGTGGGGGAGAGGGAGGAGACCGTGAGGAGGCTCACGTGGAAGGTGGTGAGTCTTGCATTGGTCCGAACGGTGCGAGTTGGGAAGAACCCCGCCTTTTTCCTCACAGACGTTCCCGTACCTGGTCTCCTGCAGGCGTTTGCTCAGGCGACCCGTTCAGTGTCAGTTTGAAGACAGACTGGTCCGGGCCTGAGGGGCCTCCTGGCTAAGTGAAGTTGCTTTCTTATTTTCCCACTTCCACCTGTTCCTTCAAGGAGGCGGCGGTGTGGGTGGATTCTTTTGTTTTTTTTAATCACGGCACCAAGTGGCGTCACCTCATCCCAGATGCTGCTTGGATTTTGTGTGTGGGACGCTTGGGGAAAAAAAGTTCAGCCCTCAGGATAAATATCTGAGAACTAGGAGCTGAGATAACAGGATGAGAGAGGAGGGCCGGCACGGTAGGGGCCCGGGATGCTGAGGGCTTCGGAGGTGCCCTGCTCTGTGCCTGTGTCAGCCGCAGCCCACGCTCGTCCATTTGCTTCCCCCGCTCGCCTGCCTTTGCCCACAGCAGATGCTGCAAAAGTGTTTTTTAAAACTTCCTTTACGGTCTTGAAGGGGGCACGTCTCCCCGCTCCCCTGCCCCCTTTAGATAAAAAGTGTGGCTTAGAGATTGCCAGGCTCTGTCCTGAGAGTACTATCATTTCTTCCTCCTCCTCTTAATCCTCCTTTTGTATCCTCCATAATACTTCCTCTTTGGCAGCTTCTGTGTTGCTGCTTCTCAGCTGCACATCTGTCCTGGGAGCTCCAGATGTTCTGTGTGGCTCTGCAAAAGCTCCAGATCTAGGCCACAGCGTGTGTTCTCATTTTTCATCATTTCTCGCCCCCCTGCCCCGGCTGGCCAAGCCCTCCCTCGAGCTGATCTGACAGCCATGGGGGGAAAGGGGCGATTATCGCCCAGCGCCAGCCTCTCTTTCCACTGAGGGCACTGCTTTCACTGGCCTGCCAGGTTTGCTGACAGCCCGCGTATCTGCTGGGACCAGATTGGATGCTGCAGAACTAACTGCCTTCCGTCGGTCCGCTGCCGCACACGCTTTCCCCAGCAAAGGGAGGTGGGAGATGGCAGCTTTCTTGTCTCTGAGCAGCTAAGGGGTTGTGCCCCCCGCCCCCACAAATGCTCCTTGTTGGTTTTACTCTTAATTGGAGAGAGCATGCTCATTATTTGGGCAGAGAGATGCCGGAGATGAGATAGCTGCTGTCTGTGCACATTCAAAGCTGGCTGGGTTACTAAGCAAAGGACCTCGATGTGTGTACAGTGGGGCGTCTTCCACTCAGATTTGTCCTGGGGTCATGACTGCTGCAGCAGATTATCCTGGAGCCCCCGTACTTGGCAGGGATATGGGGAGGCTTCCAAGAGAATCAATGAAATTGACACAGTGCCTTCCACTGGGCTTCAGTAGCCCCTCGTGCAGTGGCAGACGAGACCCCCTGCCCTCCCCAAGGCAAGTGAAGCCAGGCCTGGGCAAAGAGTAGGGGGAAGGCCTGTAACAAGAAATGCCAGGTTAGGGGGGCAGTTTGTAAGAAGGGCTGCCAACATAATGTCCTTGTGCTGCTCCAGAGACTAGCTCATGAACCAGAGGATTCGGACAGTAAGAAAAGAGATTCCACCTAAACCTTAGGAGGAACTTTTTGACTGTAAGAGCTGTGTGAGAGTGGAAGGGACTGCCTCAGGAGGAGCACGGTGGCCTCTCCTTCTTTGGAGGTCTTCAAGCAGAGGTGGGATAGGCATCTCTCAGGAGGGCTTTAGTGGTGTGTTCCTGCATGGCTGAAGGGGGTTGCTCTAAAGGATCCCTGTAGTCCCTTCCTGCTCTGTGATTCTGTGAATTAAAGCAACAAGTAGGTGGCATGTTGTAACCTTTAGGTAACCCTTTTAAGTAACTCCACTTTGGCTGTCAAGAAGTAAAGACGGGTGTTCCCCACTTTTCGACAACTCATTTTTCAACATTCTGTTCTTTTGACCTTTGTAAATTATAGATGTGTACCAGGCTTTTTGATGTGGGCTCTGGTATTTTGTCAGGTCTTCTCTTGCCTTCTTCCTGTAGGGAACATGAGGGAATTACAGAATCTATAATTCAGTCCTGTTCCCCCCAAGAAGAAGGCAAGAGGAAAAGAACTGATGAAAGACTGGCTTCCGCTCTGCAGCCAGTCAGATGAAGGGAGATGCTGGTGTGTGTACAGAGAGAGCAGACATTGCCCCTGTACTGAGAGGGCTGTGTGGGGTGGGCGGCTTCCATGGGGCTTACAGCACCTTCTGCCTCCTCCCCCCATGAGTTTGCTGCACCTCCTTACCTATTCCGTCAAAAATGAAGCACAAGAAGAAGGAGCTCTGAGAAGGGGCCTCAGAGTTTGGTGGAGTCTCCTCCTTTGGAGGTTTTTAAACTGAAGCTGGGTGGCCATTTGTTGGGGGGGCTTTGAGTGTGTCTTCCTGTGTGGCAGCATGGAGTTGGACTCGATGGCCCTCGGGGTCTCTTCAACTCTAGGATTCTATGATTCTATAATTCATCTCCATGTTATTTCCTGCAGTCAAATGACGGATTTTCTGGTCAAGGAAATGTTCCTTTAGAAATCCAAAACGGGAAGAACAACTCTCTCTCTCTTTTTTGCAGACGTCATTTGTTTGTTTATTCTCTACTATCATTTCTACACCATTTTTTCTGCCCAAGCACTCCATCTGGTTTACAGCTTTTTAAAAATGGCTTGCGCTGTTTACAACAGCTATTTACATTGCTATAACATAGTTTCTTAGTCTGCTGAGATATGAGGTGCTAAAGACCAGTGTACTGAGTGCCAGCACACAATATTTGATAACAGGAGACAGTATCTTCAGTTTCCGGGTTGTACAGCAAGGCAGATAGAGTAGAATTGCACGTTTACAAATGCAAACAAAATTTGTAGATATAATTTCAACTCCCAAGGCTTTAGAAAGAATGCTAAGGAATTCCATGCAAAAATTGCTGCATAGACATAAAATAAATGGCAAGACACATAATTTCTAATGCTATTAAAATTTAGTGAATTAGAGCAGTTGGTACAGAGTAAAGATATATTCTTGGTTAAAAAAAGAGGTCTCTGTTTACCTTGATAACCTGAGATTTGCCCCTTGACTACTTGATGTGTGTGTATGTGTATCTTCCTGTTGGTTGTCCCACCCCACCCCACTCTCCCTTTCCCTCGTTTGGAACTGCTGGGGAGGGGGCTGCCAGGGCTTGGCTGGCTTTGGTCCATGCTAGCCACCAGAAGCAGGTGAGGACCCTGAGGAGCAGCGTCTTCCCTTTGGCAGAGCTCCCTGACAGGTCAAGGCAGGGCCACATCCTCCCGGAGCCCAGCATGAAGCAAAACCACCGTGCCTGTCCCACTGCCTCTTGGAAGAAGGGACGAAGAGGTCTTATATTGCACTGGGCCTCTGGAAAGGGTAGCGGGTGGTGGGGCAGGCCCACAGGCACAGCAAGGGCGAGTGAGAGAGTTGCCTCTGTGCCTTGCTTGTGGGCTTCCTGGAGGCCTGTCGCCCGGCACTACTGTCTCACTGGATGAGGGGGCAGGTGGATTGCCGGAAGCAGAGCGCATTCGTGGGTGAGACTGGGAGGAGGCCCTGACTCAACCCCGCAGGGCGGGCGAGAGGGGCATTTCCCCTGAAGCAGCAGTCGCTCTCTTCACTCAGAGGGCCCTCTGCTTCCGAAGAGAGAACCCTCAGGCTGCTGGCTTATGTCTGCCAGTTTGCCCAGCCCTTTCCTGGAAAGCTGCCGGAGCCATCACCGCATCTGCCAAAAGCGTTTCAGCACCTAGGAGAGCTCCTTTCGGGTTCATTGTGAAACCCAGAGCAGATCCACCACCTCAGTGCCATGGGGGCCACTGGACAGGCACTGCTGTAACGCCCATAGCCCCCCCTGCCCCCTCCCCCTGGCTCTGCTACTGAAAGGCTAAAACGGGAACTCAGAGGACAGCCAGGTGGAGCTAGAGATCCCCTTCTCAGCTGGTGCCCAAAAAGTCTGGGCAGGAAGGATGGTTTCTGTATCACCGGTGGAGTTGCAGTTCTAAGCTCCCCAGAAACCTTTCTGTTCAGAGTTCCCTTTGTTCGAGGGGCAGCTGGTGCATGTGGACAGGGCAGTGCATCTTTGACCAAATGCTGCTTGTAGTTTGGAGATTCCTGTTTGTTTTTGAAACAGAGTTGGAGGGCAAGCAGGAGTGTGGCTGCTTTTCCAGGTTCTTTTTTTTTTTAAATGAAAAATGAAGCCATACCTTGGAAAGCTGATTTCTCCCTTGTGTGGGCCTTAAATATTGAATGACTTCAGAGCAAAAAAGCACCAGGGTGGAATAACCAATTTCCCTTCTTTTTTTCTTTCTTTCTCTTTTACAGTTAAGAAAGCAAAACTCCAAGGTCCCCCAGGTAAGTGCCCGTCTTCTTTGACTCTCTATGTCTGTCACATTGCCCAGAGACACCCATGTTGTCATTGTTGCCTTTTGGGTCACTGCTTTTGGCTGGTAGAACCTTTTAGTTGCTGTCTGCTCTGCCCCATTCTGGATGTGATGTGGGTACCCATTCAGCATGAGGGATCCTGAGCAGAAACAACGCCCGTTTGAAAGTTTCGCCTTGGCCACTGGCAGGCAGCCCAGCTGCCAAGCAGCTTCCATGAGGCTCTGAGGTGAGGATGCTTCAAGGCTATGGGTGGGGTTTGGTGGATGGTGCTACCTTTCTTTCAAATGCTGGTTGATTAACCTTTCTTGGTTTGTAAAAAGACTTGTTAGTAATTGGAGCTAAATGCCAAAGGCTTATAGGGAAGGGACTGCTGATGTTTTCATTTTGTCCTGTCCCTCAGCGGATCTTTCTGTTCTCCCACAGTCTAGCTAATGAAGTTCCTTGGTAGTATTTTACTTGCCACCAAATTTCTTGTATGTTAATGAAGGAGGAGTTTCAGATGTTTGCTTCATGTGGACCCCTCTGCTCTCTTCCTAGATAAATTCAATACCTACGTGAATCTGAAGGTGCAAAATGTGAAGAGCACAACGGTGGCTGTTCGTGGGGACCAACCGTGCTGGGAACAAGACTTTCTCTTGTGAGTAGGAAGCTGAGCACCAGTCCAGCACCACCAGGTTGTCTGTGTCATGACCAGCCCCGAGGTAGCAGTGTGGCGGGGCTCCACAGGGAGAATGCAGTCTTGCTTAAGGAGGCCTTTCTGCTGGTCTTGGTTGACCTTCCTGTTCAACCATCATGAATCCAAAGCTCTCCAGGGCAGTAAAGATTTGACCTGAACTTCCTTTTTGTGGAGTCTGATGATTGCAGGGATTGCAAAACAGGAAGGCTGAATCTGCGGTGTAGCAAAGTGTTAACTTCTTAACCTATCAATAGGTTTTTAATAGACCAGTCCAGGTGTTGGTGATGTGGTTGTCCCTCAGTGGGGAATTAGTAGCCGCATAAACGTGCGCAGTTTGATACGGGGAGGGTAGGACAGGAGAGAGACCCAGCGTGATGTAGGGGTTTAAATGCTAGACTAGGACACCAGGAGGTCTGAATCCTCACTCAGCCATGGTGACCGACTGCATAGCCTTGGGCTGGTCATACTCTCTCATCCTCAAAGGGAGGAAATGATGACAAATCTCTTTTGAATAAAATCATGCTAGGAAAACCCATGGGAGGGTAAATCAGAATTGACTTGAAGGCACACAACAGCAACAACTTAAAACTTGGGAGAACCATGGCTACTGTCAGTCAGAGTTGGCAGGACTGGGTGAAATGGACCCCTCAGAGATCTGGCCTGGCGGAGGGCAGTTTCCTATATTCTGTGCCTGTACCTTGGGAAGGCTTCAGAGGTATTGCTGGAAGGTGTATTCTTTCTTGTCAGGCTCCGCTCAGACCCTGCCAGGACACTGTGAAACGTTTTCATCCTGTTCCCTTCCTGGTCAGCCCCCATGGCCCCGGGGGTTCTTCGCTCTTCCCCATTCCTGAAAATGAAAGTGCAGAACTGCCCTGACATTTCCTTTTGAGAAAACACAGGAGATGCTTTACTTTTTGCATGCATACGTTGCCCTTCAGCCAAGTGGTTCCTTCGGGCAGTTCATGATTTTAAAAACCAAACCAGACCAAGGCAACAAATTTTGCCTGACATATGCAGAAGATGTTTCCTGCAAAATGCAGCAGAGGAAGAATAACACCAGTGCATTTTCTGAGTGGCCTTTACCTAGGGGAAGGCAGTTCAAATGGTCTTTGGGTGAGGTGTGAGCACACAGTCGTGCCCAATCCCAGAAGTGCTCAAGCTAAGGGAAGGCTTTAGTGTTGTGCTTTGAGACAAGGCTAACTGTTCTGGTGTCCCATGCAGCTACACAGCTTTAGCTGTCTGTACTTCACCTGAAGGCAGAGCTGCATTTTGTAGGTTCATTTCCTTGAGGGAGGAATACAGGGGGCTGAAACTGTAACCATTAACCACTAGGAATCCTTGCTCATCCCATCTCTTTCCAGCTCTGAGATCTCACAAAACCTTACGTAAGCCACAGTAAGTGCATATTTACCTTCATGAGGGCTGGAAACCTGTTTTCTTTTATTGGAGCCTTTCAGAAAGCTCACTGCTTCATTTCTAATCCACTTCCTTGTTTGCACTGTGGTGACAGGGGGTAGTTCAGCTGATAAATTGTATTTTGTCAAATTCATGCACCCACCCATGAAGAAATATTCTTTGGGTGGCTTATGGGTCGAGAGAAACAAAACAGAGATTTTAGAAACACACAAAATGCCATGTTAATATTCCTGTGTCCGTTCAGGACCAGGCACGCCCTGTGGCAGTGGCCTTGCGTTACAAGCGGTTGGGACCTTCCTCTGGATTCTGCAAGCTGAAGGGATAAGGAAGTGCTTCTCTCTGGATGGGCTCAAGAGACATTGGGGTCCCTCTAGCTTATAGGACAGATCGTCCATGCCCTCAGGTGTGTCCGTGAGTCCTGGAGAAAAAGCCGCAGAGGCTGAAGTTCCTGAGAAGAGGAGTATTTTATCAGAGGTGGCCATGTTCCTCGTCTGCTGGTGAGAAGTCTCCAGAGCTTGGAAAAGTTGCTCTGTTTATATACAGTCACCACTCCACGTTCACTGGGGTTGGGGCACAGGGCCCCTGTGAATGTGGAAAAATATGAATGTGGAAAAATTTTAGGATCCCCCCCACAAAACCATATTTAACACACACAAAAAGTATGATCCACAGGTTCAGCCTACTGAAGATCAGATGTACGGTACATGAGAGGTATGAATCCATGGTGGGGAGCATGCAGGCTCCCCAGATCTGCCTTCAAGGCAGTGGGATTCCTTCACAGAGCAGAAGTGGGCGGCTGGTGAGACTTGCCACTACCTCTGCTGCTGTAGCCCAAGGCCATTTTTCACAGAGACTTAACAAGCCTCGCATCCTGTTTGCGGTCTCTCCCAGTCTTACGAGGCTTGCAGAGGGACTGCAAACATGAAGTTATACTTAAAAGTCCCTGTTAAAAATGGCGCGAGGCAGCAGCAGAGGCAGCAGCAAATAATCCGTGAATAATCAAATCTGCAAAAATTCAGTGCACGAATGGGTGACTGTATATTTATTTGTATTCTGCCTTTCTCCCAAAATTAGGACTCAAAGCGGTGTACAGTTCAAAAAAACAGTACAACTAAAAACTTACAGGAAGTTGAACATTAAAATAGGATTAAACTTTCAAAATGATTTAAAACTATACTTTAAAAAGATAAAATACTATTAAAAAGATTTTTAAAAACCCTTTCAAACAGCTCCGTCTAAAACAGTACAACACCCTTAGCCCACTCTTTAGAAACTTTCTGTTTTAAAAGGCTGCCGGAATAGAAAGCTCTTTGCCTGGCAATTGAAGGACAGCAGGGAGGGGGTCTCTCTGGCGCCCCTGGGGAGGGAGTTCCGGAGTCTGGGGGCAGCCACCACAAGGCTGTCTCCCACATCCCCACCAGCCATGCTTGCAATGGGCATGGACCTGAGGGAAGGACCTCTCTTGAGGATCTCAGAGCCCAGGCTGGCTTATATAAGGAGATGTGCTCTCCCGGTTAGCCTGGGCCAGTGCAAATGCACTCCCGGCCACTGCAGAAACCTGGGCCTCCAGATTCAAAGCTGTACCCCCAAACGGCAAACCTTTGTCTTCAGGGAGAGCGTAACCCCATCTAACACAGGCTGAATTCCTCCCTGTTTCTTGTTCTCCCTTCGAACTGGCCAGGAGCACCTTCGTCTTGCCTGGATTAAGTGTTGGTTGGTTTGCCCTCATCCCATCCATAACTGAAGTCTGACCCTGGACAACCTTCTTAGAATGGGGTGGGAAGGAGTAGTACAAAGTTGGGTGCTGTCTGTATATTGATGGCATTGCACCCCAGAACTCTGGAAAGCCTGTCTCAGCAGTTCCATGTATATATTAAATAGCATGCGGGACAAAACAAAACCTTGGTGGACCCCACAAGTCAATGGCTGGGGGTTGAACAGGAGTCCGTCCCTCTGCACCACCTTCTGGGTTTGCCCCTCCAGGAAGGAATGGGGCCACTGTGTAACTATCCCTCCAAGCCCCATCCCAGCAAGGCTGCCCAGAAGGCTAACGTGGGCAGCGGTATTAAAAGAGGTCCAGCAGAACCGAGGAGGGAACACGCTTCCCCTGGCCAGTTCCCGACGTAGGCCATCCATCAAGGTGACCAAAGCTGTCTGTGTCCTGTAGCCAGGACTGAAAGCAGACTGAAATGGATCTAGATGATTTGTTTCATCCAGAAGCCCCTGGATCTGGGGGGGGGATTGCGTGCTCCAGAACCTCGCTCAAGAATGGTAGCTTGTGTTTTGGCTGATAATTATCCATTATGGAAGGGTTCAGGAGTGGCTGTTTCAACAGGAGCCTCACAGCTGCCTCCTTTGGGCAAGCTGGAACTCTGACTTGTTGTAAGGAGGCATTGATTACCCCCTTCACCCCCTCAGCCAGTCCCCCTCTCACTTGTTTAATAACCAGAAGGGGCAAGGGTGTAGCATACACGTGGGGGCTCTCATCTCTCTGTCCTCATCCTAGGGCTGCACAAATTTGAGCATGGAAAAATTACTTTCTTGGACTACAGCCCCCAGAATCCCCCAGCCATGACGGCCCCTGGGAATTTTAGTCTCCCCCAAAGTAACTTTTCCAAGCTCTGGAAGCATTTTCCATTTGGTATCACCAAACAAACCCCAGTGGGTTATTGTGGGTTTTCCGGGTTTTGAGGCCATGTTCTATTAGTATTTTCTCCTGACGTTTCGCCTGCGTCTGGCTGGCATCCTCTGAAGGAGCCAGCCACAGATGCAGGCGAAACGTCAGGAGAAAATACTAATAGAACACGGCTTCAAAACCCGGAAAACCCACAACAACCTGTAGATTCCAGCCGTGAAAGCCTTCGACTTTACATTAAACCCCGGTGGGCTTTGGCTTTGGCTTTGTGGTCCTCTGTGGGCCTCTAGTGGCTGCGATGGGTATATGCAGCAGGCAGGTCGCGGCTGGTAGCCCTTGAGAGTCGGCAGTCCGCCCCTTTTCCTCCTGGCCCACGGGGTGGGAGGGAGGCCCTCTTCTGCTTGTCTGCTCACAGCCAGTCTTGCCAAGAGGGCTTCAAGTGGGATGGCGAGAAGGTGCCGTTGCTGCTCTGTTTAAACTAGAGCGCAGTGGTAAAAAGAAAGCCATTCTAATGGGCAGAGCTGTGGTATTCCATTTCCTTTGAGCATTTACACGTGTGTTTTACCCTCTTTGCAGTGAGATCAGCCGTCTGGACCTGGGCTTGATTGTGGAAGTGTGGAACAAGGGGCTGATCTGGGACACAATGGTGGGGACGGTGTGGATCGCTCTGAAGGCCATCCGGCAGTCGGATGAGGTCAGTAGACCACCAAAGCCAGGGGGATTCTGCCGGCTCAGATGCCGGGGGTCTGTCAGACATCTTGTAGAGAAGGAGAGAGGCAGGGAATTCCTTCAGCTTCCCCACAGTCTCCTTGTTCTCTTTTACTGCTCCTTTGACTCTCTAGTCATTCAGCAGTCTGGCTGTAGGCCTAGCCAGTTTCATGCTCCTAATGCATGTGTATAAAGAATTTATGCTTGTTGCAGTGTTCCTCAAAATCCTTTCTGCTTTTCCCATATTCATAGAATCATAGAATCATAGAAATGTAGAGTTGGAAGAGACCACAAGGGCCATCCAGTCCAACCCCCTGCCATGCAGGAAAACCCTCAAAGCACTCCCGACAAGTGGCCATCCAGCCTCCGCTTAAAAACCTCCAACGAAGGAGACTCCACCACACTCTGTGGCAGCACATTCCACTGTCGGACAGCCCTGACTGTCAGGAAATTCCTCCTGAGGTTCAGGCGGAATCTCCCCTCCTGCAGCTTGCATCCATTGCTCCTTGTCCTGGTCTCAGGAGCAGGAGAAAACAAGCCCACTCCCTCCTCGACATGACACCCCTTCAAATATTTAAACATGGCTATCATGTCCCCTCTCAACCTTCTCTTCTGCAGACTAAACATACCCAGCTCTCTAAGTCTGTCCTCATAGGGCATGGCTTCCAGGCCCCTCACCATTTTGGTCGCCCTCCTCTGGACCTGCTCCAGCTTATCCATATCCTTCTTGAATTGGGGTGCCCAGAACTGGACACAGGATTCAAGATGAGGTCTAACCAATGCAGAATAAAGTGGTACCAATACCTCCCTCAATCTAGACACCGTACTCCTATTGATGCAACCAAGAATTGCGTTGGCCTTCTTGGCTGCCGCGTCACACTGCTGACTCATGTTCAGCTTGTGGTCTATGAAGACTCCTAGATCCCTTTCACACGTACTGTTAGCCAGCCACGTGTGCCCCATCCTATATTTCTGCATGCCATTTTTTCTGCCTAAGTGTAGGACCTTACATTTCTCTCTGTTGAAATTCATTTTGTTAGCCTTGGCCCAGCTCTCCAATCTGTCCAGGTCCTTTTGAATTTTGATCCTGTCATCAGGCGTATTAGCAACCCCTCCCAATTTGGTGTCATCTGCAAATTTGATCAGCGTGCCCTCTATTCCTTCATCCAAGTCATTAATGAAGATATTGAACAGCACCGGGCCCAGGACAGAACCCTGTGGCACCCCGCTAGTCACTTCTCTCCAGGATGAGAATCTGCCATTGGAGACCACCCTTTGGGTACGGTCAGTCAACCAGTTACAAATCCACCTGCAAAGCTTGCAAAGCTATTCTTTAGTTGCATTCCTTTTGTACAGTTTTTTTATCCCTCTTCCTTGGGTCAGGAGTTAAATTTTCTGAAATAAATGCGTTTCTTTTTATAACCTCTGATAACTTCATGTTAAACCCTTGTGGCTGGTGATACTTTTCCTGACCTGAGATGTAAGTTCTTGTTGAGATTCTGTTATTCTTATTCTGGTTTTGTGTAACCTTTCCAGATGTTTTGGAAAGATTTGACCCCCTTGAACCTTGACCTTGGTTTTCAGCCTCCTTTTTGCCTATCCCCTTGCTTTTGAGCGATTTCCTCCTTTGAAGCGAAATGTGCCTCTTGGACTTGGGTGGCTCTTTCCCACGTAATTCCTAGGGGAGCACCATGGTCGCTGTTCCCACTTGGTGGGGATGCTGAGGATGAGGTCCTGGGCTGCCTCACCCCTCCCCAGTTCCATACCTATCCACTCCGGGGTGTCTAGACACACTACTTTGTTGTGACCAAAGAGTGCTTTGATCCAGTCTGTTCATGAATTATTCAAGTTGCTCATCTCTCTTTCCTTTGGAGGCCTTTGCTGACTTCATTTTCTGTCCCAAGACCACCTTTGGTCGAGGAGACAATAGTCCTTAGGCATGGCATTTTGCTCCTGTCCTGGCTCTGTGGCTCCCTTTCTCCACATCTTTGGTGCTGGTTATCACCACTCGTGCAGACTCAGTGCCAGCACTGTCAGCCTGGCTGCATTCGCATTCTTCACACCAGGAAGGTTGCATGTGGGACTCAGGTGTCCTTGTGGCCCATTGAGGCCACTTTTAATTGCTGTGGCACCATCTTGTGGAATCTTGGGATTTGTAGTTTGGAGAGGGGCATCTGGAATTCTCTGCCAGTGGGCTCTCTTGCCTCACCAAACTGCAGATGCCGGGATTCCATAGGATGCAGCCGTGGCAGATTAAATAGAATCATAGTGGTATAACTGGGTACTGCAGTCAGCCAGTAGCCCCCTCTGCCCACCCCCATGGCTTTACCACTGTAGCTGAGCTTCCGGGTTTGTCGGAGAAGGGACATTTATTTGCTATCGGGACAGGTGGAGAAAATGAGTAGCCCTCTTGCTAAAGGTGATTGAATACTCCCCCTTACCTGCTAGGGAAGTCATGCCTTGACACTTTCTCTCTGGGGTGAGGTTGTTGAGTGGGTTTCTTTGCAAGCCGGCCCTCCCTGCTTCTGCAGTCCTGGCTGGTCTTCCCCAGCTGCTGCTGCTGCTGCTATTGCCATCGGTTTAGAAAACTTTGTTCCTCTGTGTGTGTGTGACTCAGCTGCCAGGCTCTAAGAGGCCCCGTGAGTGGGAATCTAGGTCAACTGAGCATGCTGGGAGTGGAGAGAGTTTTCTTTTTTTAAATTAGAAGAGTGGGCAAGCAGGTATGGGACTGAAGAAGAGGATGTTGTTAAGAGCCCCCATCCCACCCCCAGAGCAGAAGGATCTGAGTCACCGTGAGCATGGTGCATTGTTCCCTTTGTAGATTCCTGGCAGGTGTGGGCAGGTGTGGGCAGGAGGGGGCAACTGGCACAGGAACCAACTTTCACTCCCCTCTCTGCATCCCCCTGGGAACCCTCAAAGCCGTTGGAATCAGCCATACAGTCAAGCCTGGAAGTGACCTGCAGTCTCGTCCAGTTTCTGTTTCTGAAGTTTTAGGGCTGCTTTTAAAGTTGAGGGATCCCTGGCTTCCCTGTTTCCGAATGCACCACTTTTGGGGGCCTGCAAGAACAGCAGATGATCTCTTTAGGTGGTTTTTCCCCCACCCTCCCCATTTTTAATGGACACATGGGTTGGGGGAGAGATACAAAGGCTTGGAGAGGCCACATTCTCCCTCCTCCTCTTGCTAGACTCCAGGGTGGGCAGCTTCTCTGGGTCTTGGGGTCATTTTTTCCTACCCTCGACAGCCAGTGGGACAGTGCACTACAGCACTGCTGACTTTGCCATCCAGTTCGGGTGCTGCAGCAAGCAAGACAAGCAGCACTTTCACTCTTTTTTCCCTTAAAGACTGAAATGTCAGAACCAGTACCAGTCAGTCTATCTCTCTTTTTAAAAGTGCTGGGTTCTCTGGTGCATCAAGGCCTCTGCAGACAAGCGGGAGTCCCTCTCCCTCTTTTCCTAGCAAACCAAACAATAGAAATTGTTATTGCTGCATAAGAAAAAACAATCCATTATAAATGTAGGTGTTCATGTTGGGAAAACATGCTGGGCAGGACGGGGCAGCGAGTGATGATTTCATTTGGAGTGTTTTGGTGTCCGTCGTTTGGTAGATTGGTGTGAGTCAAGTGAGCAACTTGGGTTACCTGCAGATCCCGTTCCATAACAGTCCGTGCCCATGTGGTTTGCACAGCAGCTTCTCGTGCTCCCCCCGAAGCTCTCCCAACATTTTCTACCATGGAGTGGGAAAGCTTCTGTTCTAATTTTTTTTAGCCTCTTGGCAGCTTTCCTGAAAGCCCTCTCAGCTGCAAGAGGGCCTCTCTTGTCTGTGGAGGATGCTTAGCTTTGAGTCTGCAGGTAAAAGTAATCCTGGAAGGCTTCCGCTGCCTCTGAATTACAGGGCTCTTGATGGCAGAGACAGTGCCATGGAGTGGAAGCTCGACTCCCTCTTGAAGTTTGTTCCCTGGCTGTGCTTTCCTGTGTTTGGACCAGCTGAGCATTGGAGGAACGTGTGAGCAAACCCTTCGGTGACTGATGCCATTGTCCTTCTTTTCCCCAGGAAGGTCCGGGGGAATGGTCTACTCTGGAGGCAGAGGTCCTGATGAAGGGCCACGAAGTCTGTGGCACCAAAAACCCAACGCCTCACAAGATTTTGTTGGATGCAAGATTTGAGTTACCTTTTGGTGAGTGCAGCTGACCCAGTGCAGCAGCAGACAACCCCCGACTCCGAAGATCAAAGGCCTGGGTTTTCCCTTTCTTCCCTTGATGCCCATCCACTCTGCCAGGATATTTTTAACAGCAGCTTCCGGTCACAGTTAATGCCAATTAAAACGGGCTGAAGACGCCACACTGAGTAGGTCTCTTCCAGGCCTTAGGGTCTGCTTCTGATGCAGGAGCATGTTAAATATGGAAAATGTATAAATGGAGGGGGACGGGCAGCATATTTTGAGCTACCTGGTAAACCAGACCCTTTAGTCAGGTGGGTACGCTCAAATCAGAGCTGCTTCGTGTGTGTGCAAGGAACTACTGGGTATAAAGCCTTTGAATTTCTAAGTCAAGGGTAGCAGTACTTCTCCATCATCCTGAGCAGAGAATTTTGCTGAAAAAGAGGCACATCACTTTTAGATAGGGCTGCTCTCCTTGGCTCCTGTGATTGGAGTCTGCCCAACTTGGATTGGAGTGTTTTGCTTTTTGCTCATCAGAGTGTTGGAGTTTGTCATGAGGGGTATTTCAGGTGGACCCTAAAACAGGCAGTATGTGTGTAGTAGGGGGTAAGATGTGTTCATAACTCCTTGAGACACTCTGTGGGAGCAAAGGAAACTTGCAGAGGTGGCTGGAGGCTTTTTATCTTCCTAATATTTTTTTTTAAAAAAGCAAAACACTTTTAATTCTTTTTTGAAGTAGACTATTTTAAGAAGCCCTTCCTTCCCCAAATTGTAGCTTTTGAAATGGTGTCGAAACATCTCCTCTCAAACTGGCACCCTCAAATGGGGAGGAGCGAGTTTCGTTTCTTAGTGGCACCCTTCTTTCTGGGTGGGTCCTCACTGTCAGAGTTTGGTTATAATATGAACCTTCTGTTCTTCCCCGGGGAGGAAGAATGGCTGTTGCCATGGTTCACCCAAAGCCTTGCTGCCCTCTCCATCCACATCCTTAACTTTTCCCTTTCCCCAGACAGCTGGCAAATTGAACCTGGCAGCCCAGGTGATTCTGGGTTAAAGTGGCTGAGGAGTCAGAATGTGTCCAAATGGGCAAGCGTGTATTGGGGGCGGGGGGGGTCCCCTTGGAAATGACAGATCTCGCTGGGGCCCTCATGGATGTTGCTCCCTTCCCCAGCCATCTTTTAGTGTTGGCTATCCTGGCAGTGAGGGCAAGAAGGAGACTACATCATTCCCCCCCATGGCTCTTGTTGTTGCCTGCCTCTTTTGTAGGAGGTTCCCACCCATGCTCGGCCTCTGCTTGCACTGAGAAGTCTTTGTCTTTCATTTCCCAGGCAAAAGAGTTTCTCCCCGAGTGATAAACCGGATGGGGCCAAAGTGGTATATGTGTGCCTTTGGTGTTCTTTGGTGTGTTTGCTCAGGGAGTGACTGCTTGGCTCGAGGGCCCCCAGGCCTCCCCCGGAGCTCCTTCTAGGGGGCTTAGGGCCTGCTCTCTCTTTGGAAGGCCTGAGGGACAGGGCGACACTGTGTGGAACTTGCTGCACGTGTGCAGCGGTGTGAACAAAACAAACGGTCTCTCGGTCCCACAGATTTGAGCCTGGGTATGCATCAGCAAGACATGTGTTGTGATGGAGATGAATCTGGGACCCTCAGCTGTGATCAACTCATGGGTGCTCCTTGTTTTCCTGCATGGGGACCCCAAGCCCATGCAGGAAAACAACGAACTCCCATGAGTTGATCACAGCTGAGGGTCCCAGATTCAGAAGGGGAGTTTTTCTTTCGGACATGTGTGGCATATTTCTGGCAGCTCTAAAGCTAGAAGGCATGTGCCTTGACTATTGAGGTTTGATTCCAAATTGCTGCTTCTGAAACTAACCGACTGGATTTCTCTGAGAAGTCTCTGGCCATGACCATATCCATATTAACTACTCCACTTTGGGGAATGATGGGCTTGGGAATCCATTTTGCTCTCCACTTTGCTGTCCCCTTTCACCCAACCTGCATTTCCCTGACTCTCCTACCCCAAATTCCCAATACATTGAATCCCAGATCTTCCAAGTAGAATAGCTTGTGCATAGTCTGGGCTTCCTTAATGCCCGAGAGAGCCAGCCAGAGGAGACATTTTTGTGCTGCTGGTTTGTAGTACCTCCTGATGTTTCCTTCTGAGTGTTTCCTTCTTGGATGTCGCTGCTCTTCTGCTTGCCCCTATCGCTGTCTGTGCTCTCACTCTCTCTCCTTCTCAGTCTGGTTGGACATAAAACATGAGTGCAGCCTGAAGCTGGTTGGTGCAGAGGCCCTGTCCTGCCCCGGACGGACCTCTCTGTCTCCCTCGTTCTTGCCTCCCATCCTCCTACCCCTGCCAGCCCTCCAGCTTACCCAATGAGCTGTAGGGAGGTGATTCTTCTCTAACTTTGTTCTTGAAGGAGGCAACAAAAGCTAATTTTGACAGTTTTCTCCCCACTGCAAGAAAGTGTTCAAAAACCACAGCTTTTGTAATCTATTTGCAATTTCGGACCTTGTGACAAAATTTGCTTATTTTGCACAGAAGGCAGGATTTTCTATGCAGAAATCAGTACAGTGTGTCCTCCATATATGGGGAGGATTCCGTTCCAGGAACCTCTGTGTAAAACAAAAAATGTGAGTGGTGTGGCTGTTGTGGTTGATGAACACAAGTGCGCATGGCTGCGCTGACATGGGTGTGCACCTGCCAAATCCATGTGTGCAGAGGTTGCACCAGAAGAGAGCGCACTGTATTTCTGTGCAGAAATATTTTTTTTTGTGCAAAAAATCCTGTTTCCTGCAGAGAAAATTTGTTTCCCACCCGAATCAATCATGTGTGAATTTTATGCAAAATAAACCCCAATTAAAACATTTTTCTTGTAGAAGACAGACTTCTCTGTGCAGAAAATAAGAATATTTCTGCATAGAAATACTGGGGTCTTTTGCAGAAAATGTTGTTTTCTGTGCATAATAACCATGTGAATTTTGTGTAGATTAAGTCTTGAACTGATAAGATTCTTGTTAGCCCAGGATTGTTCCCATCAGCATTTCTCAATGATCGAAAAACTTTTTTTTAACCATTTTTCTGAGTATTTCTAAATACTTTTTCCATTCCTAGTAAGCTGTGATTCTCCTTTTTCTCTTCTGCTTGTCTTTAGCATATAACCTGACTGGCCCTGCAGATAATGAATGGGCTTCATATCTGTATTCATTTTATAATTATATATTTAAAATTCCGCATTCCTAAAGCAAGTCCAGAAAGCAGTTTGCAATAAAACCAGGTAAGAGTAAGATCACAGAACAGTGGCAAAACCATAAAAACAAGAAAATGGTTGCTTTAACAGCCAGAGGTACCTGATGCAATCAACAGGAGAATGCCTGGCTGAGCAACCAAGTCCTCAACTGAGAGCAGAGTCAGTCCAGTCTCCTTAATCCAGCTGGTTAATTTTCAAGGGCCCTCCATCCACCCTCTGCCTCACAAATCCTTTGTTTGAACTGTGGGGTGTGTGTGTGCCTGCATGCATGCTTTTGGTTTGTGTTTATTTGCTTTTGTTAGTCACCTGGCCGCATGCGTTCTCTCAGCAACATAAATAGGTTTACTTGAGAACAAAATTATAATGGAAAATTCAGTCAAATTTCACATTAAAATCCAGAACCAGTGTGAGAAATAAAAATATAACATGCCAAACATAATTGAAAAGGCACTCAGAAATAGCACCTCATAGAGACATATTTTTTTAAAAGAAAGGACAAATAATGTTAGCATTCTTAGTATAATATAATAAGGCTGAGTATAACACAAGGGGTCCATTCCAGGACCCAGTCTGTTTTAATATGGACCCCCCTCCCCGCCACTGCTGGGCAGTGTAAGATTATTGGCAGGGTCTTCAGCAGGGACATGGCAGTGGTTTTGTGTGTGCGTGTGCTGACCTTGCTCTTTCATTCCCAAATAAAAGACCAGGGTTGGCACTCTGGTTGGCATTCTGCATTGGTTAGGCCTTGTTTGGAATAATCCTGTCTCCAGTTCTGGGTACCTCAACTTCAAGAAGGATGTGGACAAGCTGGAGTGTGTCCAGTGGAGGGCGACCAAAATGGTGAAGGGTCTGGAAGCCATGAAGCCTTCTGAGGAGCAGCTGGGGGAGCTGGGGATGTTTACTCTACAGAAGAGAAGGTTAAGAGAGGACGTGAGAGCCATGTTTAAATATTTGAAGGGATATCATGTCGAGGAGGGAGGGGGCTTGTTTTCCACTGCTCCAGAGACTAGGACAAGGAGCAATGGATTCAAGCTGCAAGAAAGAAGGCTCTTCCAAGCCTGTGATTCTATGATTCTCCCCACTCTGCTGCCGTGTCTCTGCTGAAGACCCCGCCAACAATCCCAGACTGGCCAGAAGCAGCAGGATGTGCTGACCCTGCAGTCTTGTTTGGGAATGAAGGAGCAGGATTGGAACGCACACCATGCCTGCTCCATGGCCTTGCTGAAGCCTCTGGATGGCCTTTGATAGTTGGCTCCTTTGCCAGCGATCCCAGGCTGGCTGACAGCAGGGGTGCGTGTGTGTCAACCCTGCTGTCTTGTTTGGGAACGAAAGAGAAGGGCTGGCATACATACAGGCTGCTCTGTGTCTCGGCCAAAGCCACTGGATGGCCTGTGATTGTTGGCACCACCACCACCTCATCCAGTTGCTTTGGGACTGTGTGTGCCAATCCTGCTCTTTCATTCCCAAATGAGAGAACAGGGTCCCGCTGTATCTAATGGAAAGTGTATTGAATGCACTGACATTCAGCGTGGCCCTGCTGTACTAAGGGTACTGGTGTGAGTACTGGAGATCAGACTGTCCCTACAGGAGACTTCAGCTGTGGAACTCCCTCCCACGGAGACCTGCCAGGGCTCTCTCTGTCTCTGTTAAAGTTTCCAGTAAGTGGCCAAAGCTATTATTCTGTCTGGCCTTTAATTTTTAAAATTGGCTTTTAAAAGCTTGATCTGTTTTTCAAGGATGTTTTAACAATGCATTTTGTGGCCCATCATCTGGGAGCCCAGTTGGTCAGGGAATCACTTAAGAAATACTTTTAGTGAGTAAACCTGCACGTCTACCTACCTGTCGTTGCTGTCCTGCAGACATTCCAGAGGAAGAAGCCAAGTACTGGGCCAGGAAGCTGAAGCGGATCAACTCCTTTGAGGAGGATGGCGAGGTGAGTGTGCTTGCCCCGCTTGGCACCTTCCTGATTTGGGACCCCTCCATGGGTCAGTGAGGAGGGGATGTGTGTTGCTGACGGGCCTCTCCAGTCTCCCCTCACCTTTGCTTATTTCATGCCTGTGTCTGTAATCTGAAAGGAAGAATATGTGGGAAGGGCCAAGGGGGACAACTAAGGGAGACATGTGGTGGTGGTGGTGGGACCCTGGTAGAGATCCCCTCTGTGCCACTCTGAAGCCAACAGCTCCTCCTGCCAGCCACCCCCATTGGCCTGCTGCTCACTGGTGCTGGTGCTGCTTGGGGAAGGAGACGGAGGGGACCTGCTTGGTCCAGCGTGTGTGGTCACAGGGTCGGCCTGCAACTGTGGCCTGGAGCTGCCTTGGGCAAAATGACCCCGGGGTGGTGCTTCCCCTGGACAAGCACCGCAGGAGTTCTCTGTGCTGAACAGATTCTGAGGTTTTCTGAGGTTCCTTTTTCTTGCATGGCTGTTTTTCTTTGATGCAAAAAGGTTTCATTTTGTCTCTCTAGTGCAGAAAGCCATTCACAGCAAAGATTAAAGCAGTAAACCTGCAAAATCAGTCAGGGGAGTTCCGGAGCAAAAACTTCACTTTCCTCCTTAATCACTTCGGCCACCTGATCCGGTTGGAGGTTGTGCAAGTTGAGGAAAATCCTGGCAGAGCAACATATGTAGATTAGAGTTTGGATGATGCACATCCTTGCTATTTATTTCCTTTATATATTGCCTTCCTTTTAGAGTGGGACCCAAGGCAGCTGAAAGAATCAGCTAAAATTTTAACTGCATGATAATCACATCATAACAATAGATTATACACTGTGTAATGTCATTAAAAAAGTGTACAAAAGTTAAATAAAGCACACAGAAATGCAAGTCCTTGCTTAGGTTGCTGCCTTTTAGGAGCAGCAGAGGAGGACTCTGAGCCAGGCAGAGGAGCACGAATGGGCGTTTGCTCTGAAGGAGGGGAGCAGGGTTGGTCAGCCCCCATGGCTCAGGAGGCCACCAGCTCCCAAAAGCCTTTTTTGACTGTATGAGGTTTCTCACCCGTTCTTCTTTTCCTCAGCACTCGTATAGCGAAGAAGTAGAGAACCAGCCGCTGCCCACCGCTGCCTCCCAGTGCTGTAAGTGGGAATTTCCTCTTCCAAAATTTTGATTCGTCACAACGTTCTGTTATTCTCCTTTCCTTCTGTGGTAGAAAGTGGGAGGTACATTGTGCAGCCTTAGTAAAAGTACTTGAGAATTTTGGAAAAGCTCTCTCTGTTTTTGCCACTCTGTCCTGGTAGATGCATTCAGACACTTTGTTCCAGTTTAGTCCAAAGTAATGGGCTTGGAGGACTGGGGAACAGGATCTGTGAATGCAGCCACTGTGATTAAAAATGTGTGTGCAAGCCACTGAGGTAAAAACTTACTTTGCTGAAACATCTCTTGCTGTTGAGAGCGTTCTTGGGCACCCAGATCAGCCAGACTGAAATGCGATTGCCCTCTGCCCTGCCTGCTGTGGCCTTGATGGGTGCAGAGGAGAAAGCCTTTCTTAATTGTCTGGAATTTCCATCCAGTCGCCTAAGAGTTTGCACGCAAACTCTTGTATGCATGCTTTTTTCCACGTGCCTTCTGGTGGGTCTGGGACGGAGTGCACTGGTGAGGAGGGGAGGGATGGGGTGAGGGTGGAGAATGTTTGGCCAGGGGAGCCAAGTCACCTTTTGTGTAGTAAGAGGCACAACTTCACAAGGAGCTTAATTCTGTTTCAGCTTACTTTCCTGGAAGGAGCTTAGACAGTCTTACTGAAGCCAGTGTTTCCAGCTTCCTTTTCCCAAGGAGTCATTGGGGAAGGTGGGGGAGGAAGTGTGCGTATCTGCTGTCCAAGATCAGCGGCAAACCTAAAACTCCTGCCTTGCATGTGGTTTAATAAAGTTTAAAAAAAAAATCCTTTTTTTTTTTAAAGAAGGGGATCCATTTCTGTTGTTCCATGGATGGCTCCTGTGTTTCCTTAGCGAGCTCAGACTCTTGATCTCTGAGCCAGTCTCCTCTTCTCTCTCTTGCCAGCCTTTAAAGGAGAGCCTTGGGTATTTAGAGTATCACACATTGCAGGTTGCTTATCCACTAGGCTGATTAGAGGCTCCCTTCAGAGAGGTTAACATTGGGTGTTGTTAATTACTCTTTTGCTAGATGGACAAATTAATCATCTAGTAGCTAATAACTTCGTCTTTACTATACCTGAGTGATGTTGCAGGAGCTCAAGGTCTAAGTATTGAGATTTTGGAAACCGTTGCAAACAAGGCTAACTAAATGCAAAGCGACATCTCCTTCCCACTCCCACAAGCCTGGTTTTAAAAACGGAAATGCACAATAATGGGAGAAGGGCGGTGACTTAATTGCACTTTAAAGCCCACATGAAACTGAGCAGAAGAGACACAGATTTGGTTTGCTGCATTATCCAAGGGAGCTCTGCTGAGCTCTCAGCCCCGCTGGGCTGGATATGGCCAGGCTTATGGAGGGCAAGGGGGGTGGAGGAGGAACATATGCAGTTCATTAAAATGACTCCATCCAAGTGTGCAAGGCCTTGGCCGCAGTGGCTGGAAAAGACCTTCAGGCTGAGACGCTGAGTCACGGAAGATGATAAAGTTCTAAAAGCTAGAACAGCTCCCCCTGCTGCCAGCCACCTTCAAGGTGTTATGGATTGCAGCTCCCATCAGCCCCTGCAAACATGGCCAGTAGTGAGGGACCACATGGACTGCAGCATTTGGAGGGGGACAAAGCCAGGGGAGTCTGGTGGCAGGCCTCTTTCAACACTGGGAAGTAAGTTTTCCAACCAAAGAAGTTTAATGGGCATATTATCCAGTTTGTGCTGATTAGCTGTAATACTACTGATGCTTTTATGTAGTAGTCAGCAAAGGCAATAGTGTTTCCCTTGTCTATCTGGAGGTGTTAATGGGAGTGGAACTGGCCTTTGGGAGAGCGACAGAGGTGGGGTGGGAGGGGGGCGGTGACCAGAGGCCGCAGTCTTCCCCATGAGTCACGGTGTGTCTAGGCAAGGCTTCTGTTCTTGGGCAACCGCCCCACTTGCCTCCCAGAATACTGACCAGGGTCTTCCGCTTGGAGCCCTGCTTTGCTACCCCCTGTTGATGCTTCCACTTTTCCCCACTCCTTTCCCAAAGTGTCAAGGAGGGAAGGCGGACCGGCGGTGCAGGACTCCTGGGCTGGCAGTGCTAGTGTGATAGATGACGATGGTGTGATTGAGGAGCAACTTGATTGTGCAGGGGGCCGAGCCAGTGAGTGAGCAGGTCACCCTGCAAACGTCCCCTGCACTGGAAGGTCCAGCAAGGACTGAGTTGCCCCGGCCAGCTCAGGACGGAGAGGGAACCAGCAGTGATGCAGAGGAGTTGCAGCCAGCTGTGCCCAACAGCCCTCAATCCTGCGGGAGGCTGAAACGGGTGGCGCAGAGGGAGGCTGCTTGGACTGGGCGGGGGAGACAATAACGACCAGCACCTGCTCTCAGGGGCTACTTAAGTCTGCCGGCGTGGCTGCTCCTTGCCTGCAGCAAATTATTAGCAAGCCCCCACAACCTTCGTGTCTCCTTCTCCCTGAAACCCTCCGGACGGATCTCTGCCTCCTGAACCTTTGGACTGGACCTTGACCTGGCTCGGCTTGTGCTTTCCCTGTGTTTGGTATATTCAGACTCCCCAAGTGTTCCTGGCCTCTCTCCTCCCTTGCTGGCTGTGGCCCGTCAGGGAGAAATTCCTGACAGCTGGGATCTGCTGTCGGGAAGCCTCCTGTTGCTCAGGCAGGGAAAGGGATGGGCAGGCTTCTCCCAGGAAGGAGCCTCTCCTTTCCTCAAAGGGGTTGGCCTGGGGTTGGCTCAGAGTGGCCGAGGCACAGGAGCTTTACACCATCTTCAGAGCTGATTTTTTTAGCTTTCCAGTGGTAGGCATATCATGCTGTGTAAATAGTGTCATTTGTCTTACATAACAACTTGCTTAGAAAATTAATTTTATTTTACAGAGTGATAAGAGACCAGCTGGCAGAATGCAAAGGGCCATCCATTTTTTCTGAATTTAAAATGCTATGCTGTGCGATGAAACAGGGCTGAGCTGTACAGCTTTGATTTCTCTAAGTTCCCTTCAGAGGAATTGCGATTGTGGTGGTGGTGGTTGTATTTATTTATATCCTCTCTTTCCCCCAAATTGAGACTTAGAGTGGCTCACAATTTAAAAAAAAATACAGTTATAAACTCAAGAAAAATGCATTGGTGCAGGCTGGAGTTTGCCCTGGGAATTCAGAAAGGCGATTGGAACCCGCGGGCAGCGGAATGGGCAGCCCCCTGCTGCGTGTGTCTCTGTGCCCAGCCAGGCCCCGTCTTCCTGGTCCTGCGGCCTGCTGTCTTTCTAGGTAGGTGAGGCACAGAGAAGAGAGCTGCTGCCACCCCCTGGCCCAGAGTGCCCTCACCCATTTGCACTCCACCTTCCAGTGTGCCTGGCTGCTGGATGGGTCGGGAGAACAGCCGTGCTGGCACCTGCTTGGCATCTCTGGAGAGTCTCTCCCGCAGAGAACCTGACTGCGGGCAAAGATGGGGGATGCCCTTTCTCACCGTGCCCTGCATCAGCAGGAGTTCTTGCAAGCAGGGCTGGCGTCAGCATCTGGCACCCCGGGGCCAACTCTTGGGGTTCCTTGAGTCTCCCATTAGAGAAATGAAAACAAAAAGCCTGTGGCCGTATGTTCTCAGCAACGGAGGGCAACCGGGCCATAATAATTTCCCATGAAACCCGTGACTTGGTACTGCTGTTATGCATGGTGGAGATGTTTAAAATGCAGCTAGATCTGGCTACCTGGTATTCTCCTGGCAGTGGAGAACTGGCCACCGCCAGGGGAACCTGAGAGGGAAAGGAAAATGCAGGTTGTCAGAGATCCCTTTGCTTTAAGGCCTTCTCAGGCCCGGAGATGGCCCAGCTGCCAAATTTCTGGTCCTGAACTGAAGAAGGGACTGAGCATCACCCTTTAGTTTTCACAGACTCGCTGTTCCAGCCCTTCTGTCCCTGTACTGTGGTGGTTTGGGATTTGGTTTCTGCTCGCAGGAGCAAGTGCAAGAGGTTTGTGCTCGAGGCCAGGCTTGTCCTCTTCATGGCAGAGTTCTGGAAGCCATTGGTTGGGCAAACAGGGGTTTTTAAATAGTTCAAATGAAATGAAATGAAATAGACTAAAAGCTGCATTTCCCCAGCACCAGCCCCAGGTGGTTCAGGGAAATAGGATGGCTGCAGTGATGGGGTGAGGGTGATGGTATCTTGCTTTTTCTCCAGTCCTAGGATTCAGTGAGACTTAAGAAAATCAGAACAGATACAGGCGATGCCTCTCATCCGTATGGATGTATAAAAATTTAAATATAACTAAATTATCTGTAGAATTAGAAACAGTTAAGATACTTGTTAAAAAGGCAAGACCTAAATGCCCTTTCCCATAAAAGGTCACTTTAGGAAAGAAAGAATAAAGTCTTTCTCTGTTGCCTGTCAGTTTCCTTGAGGAAGGGAGTCCCTGAGTCTGGGAGCAGCCATGCAGAAGGCCCTCTCTCACGTTCCCATAAACCCGACTGGGAGGCTGGTGGGACAGAGGGGTGCCTCCCCTGGAGATCTTAAGGTCCAAGCAGACCCATGTGGGAGAGTGTGGTCCTTCCAGCAATCTACCTCCAGGTCCTACTCCCCAACGTCTTATTCTGTGGGAGGAGCACACCGCCTCCAATATCCATGGACACATATGTTTTGGACAGTGGTGAATCTACATTTCTCCTTGAGGCTTGGCTCAAGAAAGACCGCTTACCCAGTGTCTTGTACGTGATCTTTGGTGGCCAGAAGTTTGCCACTTTGCTGCATGTCAGCATCTCCGTAATGTTTCTGAAGGCTGGGCTCTTGGAGCCTTCCTGGTTGCTCGCCGTGTCGACTCCCATTACAGTCTGAGGTGAGTCACTCCTACCGCTCCTGGCTGCCTTGTCTTCTCCAGTTGGTCACTCAGAACCAACGCAAAATGGCACAGGCAGATGTTTGGCGTTGTTAGGAGAATCTATTTCAGCTCTTACTGCTTACAAGTTTGAGACTCTGGGACTGGGTAGCGAGTGGTTAGGCCACAGTTGGGTGGCAGATGGGATGGGGAGTTGTTTCTCGTTACCTCTTGCATGCTGTAACCTGGAAGTTCTCTAGTGTTTCTGCAAGGATGTTGATGCTAGAGGAAGCAGCAGAGCTAGGTGTGTTATTTGAGGGAAGCACTGTGTTTTGGATTTGATGCAAAATGTCCTGCGTCTGATGTTAGGAAAATGCAATTTCCCCAGAGCGTACAGTCGTAAAGGAGAATGTGTAGCCTGTGCCCAGCTTGGTAGCAGATATTTCATTCTACTCTGAACTGGTGGTGTGGGAAGACATCTTTTGAAACAGCACAGAAGGAATCACTGCTTCCAGCTGCAGATTTTTCTCTTTTGGTTACATTTGAAGAAAGGGCATGAGGGGGAGCTGAGGGGTGCAAGAGGCCATGGAAGCTTGGCAGCTGTTGCTGCTGTTGAGGCCACCCGCTGTGGCTGGCAAGAAAATCTGAAATCATGAGAAAGTCATATTCTTCCCCTGTAAACAAGTTTTTGGAAGTGGGGAGTAGGGGGGGCATAAATGTTGGAGAAATGGAAAACTTCTAGGCAACACTTTAGTCCTGTTAAATTTGTTCCAGTATCTGTCACGTATATTGTTTGGGGAGGGATTGCGTGGGTTTTCCTTGCCTGTACCTTCTGTCTGCGTGCTCTTTGAGGCAGAGACCTACCTTCTTTCAGCAGTTCGTTGCTTAGTCCCATGGCACACGGGCACCTGGTGCTGTGATGGAATGCTGGATGCTGAAAAATAAATAGGATTGTAATCACTACGGTCACAATGAACACATATACAACAAGGAGCACTGATGTGCAAAAGGAGCACTGTAACAGAAAAGTGCCCTAGCAATGTCCATCTAAAGGGAGAGGGCCCGAAGGAAAACTCTTGGTGTGCAACACAGGGGGAGGAAAACCGTTTTGCAGTAAGCTTAAACAAAAAATGATGAAACAAGCATAGAGTAAACACCTGGTGGCAAAAACTCACTGGAGGTGCACTCTCTGAGTCTGTTTTGTCCTTTTCTGTTATTGGGGGTCTTCTTTTCTTGTGGCGTTTAGCATCGGAGATGTTTTCCTTTCTTTCTGTCCAATGCCAAATGTGCATGTGAGGCATCTTCCGTAAGCAGGTATCCTAAAGTTCAGGTACTATGGGACATGCACAAGAGATATTTCTACCTGGATGGAAAAAGTTGCCCTTGAACCTTTGTGAAGAAGACATAAAGGCACAGAAGTGAATCTTTCCATCAGTTACAGACCCTTCAGATTCCAGTACAGAGAAGCCAACAAGCTGTTCAGTAAGCCTCCGTAGTCCTAGACAGCGTGTGCCTTTGAAGAAGAATATGTCAAACAAACACAATATCTTCTCTCTATTTTTCAAACACATATGCCAAACAAAGCCTCCATGGCTGGGTAATTAAATGGGCAGTCCAATAATTGAGGAGGCAGATGGTGCCTCAAGTGCAAGTTACGACAAGCACGGCAACACGGTTGTCATGGTGAAGGCGACCATTGCTGCACTTGGAGATTGTCCCTGGGCTCCGATCCCAGGCAGATCATGCTGCCACTCCCCAGGAACAAGAAGGCAGCCCAGGTGTGGTCGGGAGGGATGTCCAGAGGGGGTGGGGTCGGGACAGGGAAGCCCCCCACTCCCCGGGTTGGATGGCTGCTCAGCTTTCCTTCCGCCCTGGAGGAGAGGACTGTTGAGACGGCTGATTCGATGGTTGTAGAGCTCGTTGGATGTTACGCTGGCCACAGAAGGACTTCCCAGCAGAAGTCACAATTTTCCTCTTCTGTAATCCACCGGTCTAGTGGTCGGGTACACCTGCAGCAAGTGCAAGCTGGTCACCTTCTTAGAGGTCAAGGTGAGGCAGCTGGAGGCACAGGTTTCTAATCTTCGTCTTATTAGGGAAGGTGAGGACTTCTTAGATAGGGCAGAGAGGACCTTCCTGAAGACCGGATATGCGGAGGAGCTGCCTGATGAGGAAATCAGTTCCGTGAGCCAGGAAAGCGATGCTTGGAGGAATGTCACACGGAGAAGTAGAAGGGCCAGGAAGGAAACAGAGACTCTCAAACTGCAGAATCGCTTCAACGTTCTTGGTGCTGTGAATGATGAGGAACACCAGAAGGAGGGAACACAACATCAGCAAGAAGGAATCCAACTTCTGCAACTGGAACTTCAACACCAACAGGACAGCATCCAACCTCGGGAAGTCCAGCACTCCCGACCTCAACACAATGCCCAGGCAATCCTGGAAGAATCTGCTTGTCGAAGAACCCCGGACAGGCCTCAGAGGAGGCGAGTTCTGGTGGTTGGGGACTCCTTGCTCAGAGGAACCGAAACGGCAGTTTGCAAACCGGACAAGCTCAATCGAGAGGTCTGCTGTCTTCCTGGGGCCAGGATAAACCACGTAACAGAGAGGCTAGCCAGGCTGGTCAAACCCACTGACCGTAAGCCCCTCGTTTTGGTTCACGTTGGAACCAATGACACGGTGAAGCGCAGCTTTCACCACATCACAAAGGACTACGAGCTTATGAGGAGAAAGCTTAAGGACCTTGGTGCGCAGGTGGTCGTTTCATCAATCCTCCCTGTTCAAGGATATGGTGCACGAAGGGAAAGGACAATAGTAGAGGTCAACAGCTGGCTCCGCACATTTTGCCACCGCCAACAGTTTGGCTTTTTGGATCATGGCTTGAAATTCCAGGAACGTGGGCTTCTGGCAAGGGATGGGTTGCACCTCACGAAACTTGGCAGGAACATTTTTGCAAACAGTCTCACACGGAGGATTAGGAGGGCTTTAAACTAAGTACATCTGGGGAGGGAGACAAGATTATTCAGGACAAGGACTCAGCAAGTGCAGAGGAAAAAGGCCCAAATGATATTGGCCAAGTAGGAATAGCATCCAATCGTGGGAGGGGTGGAAACAATACTATGGGACTTGCAGGAAGGGCACGGGGACTTAAGCGTCTCTACACTAATGCACGGAGTATGGGAAACAAACAAGATGAATTTGAACTCCTAGTACAGCAAAATAAATATGATTTGATAGGCATCACTGAGACCTGGTGGGATGAGTCTCACGACTGGAATGTAGGAATAGAGGGGTATAGCCTATTTTGTAGAAATAGACCAAATAAGAAAGGAGGAGGAGTAGCCTTATATGTCAAGGATGTTTTCACCTGTGAAGAGATCCATGACTTGAACACCGGAAACCAGGTCAAGAGCATCTGGGTAAGAATTAAGGGAGCGAGAAACAATAGGGATATTATAGTGGGGGTTTACTACAGACCTCCAGGCCAGACTGAGGACCTCGATGGCGCTTTCATAGACCAAATGACTGCACATTCAAAAAGGAGAGATACAGTAATAATGGGAGATTTCAACTACCCGGATATATGTTGTCAGTCAAACTCTGCAAAGGCGGCAAGGTCCAGCAAGTTTCTTGCTTGTCTTGCAAACAATTTCATGGTCCAGAAGGTGGATGAGGCGACAAGGGGATCAAATATTCTGGATCTGATCCTGACCAACAGGGAAGACCTTGTTAATGACGTAGAACTGGTTGGATCTTTAGGAGAGAGTGACCATGCCCTATTAGAATTTGGCATTCAGTGGGGAAGAGAAGACAAGTGTAGCCAGGCATTCGTCTTAGATTTTAAAAAAGCAGACTTCTGTAAACTGAAGGAGCTGCTGGCTGAAATCCCGTGGTCAAGAATAGTCAATGAGAAAGGAGTTCAGGAGTCATGGGAGTTCTTTAAAAGGGAGGTACTGAAGGCACAGGCTAAAACTGTGCCATTAAGGAGGAAAAATGGAAGGCATCTGAACAAACCGGAATGGTTGACTAAAGAGCTCTCAGCTGAGCTAAGTATTAAGAAAAACACGTACAGGAAATGGAAGAAGGGGGAAATCACCAAAGAAGATTATAAGCAAGTAGCCAGGAGATGTAGGGAGAAGGTCAGAAAGGCTAAAGCACAGATCAAACTTAGGCTGGCCAGAGACATTAAAAACAATAAAAAGGGCTTTTTTAAATACGTCCGCAGCAAAAGGAAAAAGAAGGAGACGATAGGGTCACTGCGCAAGGAAGATGGTGAATTAATAACAGGAGGAAGAAAAAGGCAGAACTCCTCAACACCTTCTTCGCCTCAGTTTTTTCCCAAAAGGATAAAAACACGCAACCTGGCAGTTGGGGAGCAGGTGAGGAAGTGGGGGAAATGCAGCACAGAATAGATAGAGAGGTAGTACAGGAATACCTGGCCACACTGGATGAATTCAAGTCTCCAGGGCCAGATGAATTGCATCCTAGGATTTTAAAAGAGCTGGCAGAGGTCATTTCGGAACCGCTTGCTATAATCTTTGAAAACTCTTGGCGGACCGGAGAAGTTCCGGCAGACTGGAGGAGGGCAAATGTTGTCCCCATCTTCAAGAAGGGAAAAAAAGAGGACCCAAATAATTATCGCCCAGTCAGCCTGACATCAGTACCTGGAAAGATCCTGGAGCGAATCATCAAACAATCAGTTTCTAATTACTTAGAAAACAATGCCGTAATTACGAAAAGTCAACATGGGTTTCTCAAAAATAAGTCATGCCAGACTAATCTTATCTCTTTTTATGATAGAGTTACTTGCTTGATAGATGAAGGGAATGCCGTGGACATAGTATATCTTGATTTCAGTAAGGCCTTTGACAAAGTTCCCCATGACATTCTTGCAAAGAAGCTAGTAAGATGTGGGCTGGACAGGGCTACTGTCAGGTGGATTTGTAACTGGTTGACTGACCGTACCCAAAGGGTGGTCACCAATGGCAGATTCTCATCCTGGAGAGAAGTGACTAGCGGGGTGCCACAGGGTTCTGTCCTGGGCCCGGTGCTGTTCAATATCTTCATTAATGACTTGGATGAAGGAATAGAGGGCACGCTGATCAAATCTGCAGATGACACCAAATTGGGAGGGGTTGCTAATACGCCTGATGACAGGATCAAAATTCAAAAGGACCTGGACAGATTGGAGAGCTGGGCCAAGGCTAACAAAATGAATTTCAACAGAGAGAAATGTAAGGTCCTACACTTAGGCAGAAAAAATGGTATGCAGAAATATAGGATGGGGGACACGTGGCTGGCTAACAGTACGTGCGAAAGGGATCTAGGAGTCTTCATAGACCACAAGCTGAACATGAGTCAGCAGTGTGATGCGGCAGCCAAGAAGGCCAACGCAATTCTTGGTTGCATCAATAGGAGTATGGTGTCTAGATCGAGGGAGGTATTGGTACCACTCTATTCTGCATTGGTTAGACCTCATCTTGAATCCTGTGTCCAGTTCTGGGCACCCCAATTCAAGAAGGATATGGATAAGCTGGAGCAGGTCCAGAGGAGGGCAACCAAAATGGTGAGGGGCCTGGAAGCCATACCCTATGAGGACAGACTTAGAGAGCTGGGTATGTTTAGTCTGCAGAAGAGAAGGTTGAGAGGGGACATGATAGCCATGTTTAAATATTTGAAGGGGTGTCATGTCGAGGAGGGAGTGGGCTTGTTTCTCCTGCTCTTGAGACCAGGACAAGGAGCAATGGATGCAAGCTGCAGGAGGGGAGATTCCGCCTGAACCTCAGGAGGAATTTCCTGACAGTCAGGGCTGTCCGGCAGTGGAATGTGCTGCCACAGAGTGTGGTGGAGTCTCCTTCTTTGGAGGTTTTTAAGCGGAGGCTGGATGGCCACTTGTCGGGAGTGCTTTGAGGGTTTTCCTGCATGGCAGGGGGTTGGACTGGATGGCCCTTGTGGTCTCTTCCAACTCTACATTTCTATGATTCTATGATTCTAGTCAGGACTGGGCCGTCTTCTCAGCCAAGCTCACTATCAGAGAGGTCTTGGGGCACAAACTCAGCCCGGCAGCACCACACATGTTCCTGTGGTTCCTCCTCCATTGCGCCGGTTTTTGGAGTACAGGACCAGCCTCAGGTCCGTGGGTTTCAGGAGCCTGGGCTCTTTCTGTGATAATGAGACAGATGAGATCTTGCAGGTGGGCAAACAAACAACCAGGCTGGCTGGCATGTTGGAAACCTCCAGGGTCTACCTTTCGGCCCCTCAGCCTCCTGCTGGTGGCGGGACCCCAGGTGTCTGTGGATGTGGCATAATCAGCCCATAAGCCAGTTGAGCACTTTTCTCTTCTGTTTCCACTGAGCACAGAGTGTTACCCCATCTTTGTAGCCTCCTGCAGCAGATACGAAGAGGAGCAAGGGGAATGGCGTGACAGAAGTAGGTTAATATACTGCCAACTCAGCTAGATGCTTGTGGTACTGTGGGCTGCAATACTATCTGGTGTATGGCAGAAGCTAGGAGAAGGAAATGGCATCAGCTAGTTCCAGGCTGGCTTTTTTAGGGAGGCCGGGGGGGGGCGAGATGAATTCGTCTTCTAATTGTTTTTTCTAGCTCAATCACAGAAACGATACTGCTCCCCAGAAGAGAGATACTCTACAGGTGCATTTTCATGGAGGCTGGCACCTATGGAAACCTTTCTGAGTTTCTATGATCCCACTAGCCAGCAGTTAGGAGAACAAAAGTCACATCGTCCCCTTATCTCAGGAGAAGCTGAGGCTGGACGTGGCTTGCATTGTAACAAGTGTGCTTTATATGCTTATGAGCCACCAAGGGAGCATCCCCTCCAGCATTCCAGGGATGAAAACTGGGGAACACATTGAGAGTGGGGTCAAGATGGCAAATGTTATTAATGAGGGAAAGAGATGAGTGAGGAGGCCAGGCTGCAGCTGTTTGCTTTTGCCTGAGCCCCCTGGGAAGGGCAAAGTTCCCACTCTCCCCTCCTGCCTGCTGAGTTAACTCACCCCGCTTTGAACTCAGTTTCCAGCAACCGATGTGAGCTGAAGGCAGAGGGGGAAGAGAGAAGCTGGCATATCTTAAAAGCAGCTGAAAATGTGGAAGGACAGAGAATTTGTTGTGACTGTTCCTGCCGAATCAGGGAGGCAACGTTGCTCTTGAAGCGGGAAGACCAGGATGGAAAGAAGGGATGTTTGTCCACATGGAGACTCTCTGGAGCTGAGGTTGGCAGTGCTCGTCCCCACCCATTGAATCCCCATCTCTGCAGCTCTGCCTGTCCTTCTGATTTGTCCAATGACTTTGGATGATCCCCATGCCATTCACATAATTTAGGTCTTCCCTAGGTGTAGGAAAGCACTGGCTGTTACAACACTGCAGCAGAGTTGGGTAACACTGGTGGGTCGGGGATCCCATTTTCTTCCTCTGGGACCCTCCAGGAGCTGCACAGACTGAAAAAAAAAAGATGCAACAGTCTGTCTGGTTGTCAGATTGACAAATCCACCCCCCTCTTGTCCATGTGCCAGTGGCCTATTCTTCCTGATAGCTTTATGTTGTATAAAATCTGATTGTCTTTAAGGTGCCATAACATGGTGTTGTGTTTTGTCCTGCTCTCATTAGGTTGCTTTCAATGCCTTACTTTTCTTTAAAAGTGACCACTGAGTAGTCCCAAGGCATAGGCTGAAGGGAGATGAAGAAGCCACCTTTCTGAAGCTGAGGAGGCCAGGGTCTGGTTAGCGGCCAGGTGGGAGGTGTCTGGGGGCCACCCAGGCACTTTGGTTCACCTGGGTGGAAGGAAGGTGGGAGGGGAGTGTAATCCAGTAACCGGCCCCTTAAGTCAGTCTGGGGACTTTGCTCACTTAACTGACCCAACAGCAGCAGCCTTTTAAAGGATGCTCATGTTGATATTTTTGTCTGGTGCTGGTGCTGGCCTGGGGTCCATTTCTGATGGTGACTCATCTCCAAGCAAAGTGTTTTATGCAAGAATGCTGACTCCTGGCAAAGCCTTGCCAGGCGTAATAGTCAGTCCATACCGGTCCTCTGAGTCCTGCCCAGAAGGGCCAAAAATGACAGAAATGGAGAGAATAAATCCAGCAGAATTGCAGCAGTTCTACTAATGAGGAAATTGTGGAGAGGGTGGGACGGGCCCTTGCTGGCTTATCTTAGGGTTTTGAAGCCTGGCTTTGCCCAGGGTAGGCTTATAAAGAACTGAAATTGCAGCAATAAACACAAATAATAAGACACAGCATTTAAAGGATGTAACATAAAGCAGCAGATGGGGAGTGGAGAGCACAAACACAAAGCCAGTCAAAAGCAACCTGCAGCCATAAAGCAGGTCGGGTTGAATCAATCAGTTTCCAGCACTTTGGGTGGCAGTGGCCTCCCTGCAGAGTAGACTCACTTGCTCTTCTGTGGGGAGAGTGGCCGCTTTGTCCTGTGTGTAGGGCATTGATGGTAGATGGGGCATAGATCATGTAGAATTGTGAGCTTTAAATGCTGAACGAGAGTGAAGCCACCTTGTAGGCCACACAACTGTCCTTTATGTATCTTGTCCTTGCCCTGAATTTTGTCTGTAGTACATAAGTGAAGAAACTAAGTGATCACAAGGCTAGCTTGAACTGGTTTCAGCCAGTTCCTGAAGCAGCAAACCATGATGCCTCAGCTTGGCTATGAAGGTAGTAAAGAGAAGCTCATGCAGTAGAATTCCATAGAAATCTGAGGTTCGGGTGTGTTCAGTAAACTTGTCTCTGCTACTTGCTTCCTGCATAGCTTGAGGAGGGTCTAGTCCGTTTGACCAAAAGCTCTCTGTGGTGTGTCTTCCTTTTCTGACCAGGTTCAGAGTTTCCTCTACAGCCCTGGGCCCACTCAAGGAGCAGCGTACTGGGATCCCAGGAAGAGCTGACAGAATCGGAGAGCTGAATTAGCTGCCAATGAAAACAAAATGGCTGAGTTGGGTGGCTAGCAGGTTGTTGTTGTTGTTGTCGTCATTGCCGCTGCTGATTTTGTTGTTGTTGACTGTATATACTGGGAATGGCATTTCTGACAGCCCGTAAGTGCAAAGCAGGGCAGGGTTGCAAAAAGTCTGGCTCTGTTTTGTGCTTCTGGTTTTTTGGTCCAGTGTGGAGCGTTGTACTGGGGATCCCCAGGTGTTTACAGGCAAACTGCAACTCTAAGTGGCATTTCGAGGCATTATTCTTCTCGAAAATCATAAAAGGAGGGGGCGGGCTAAGAGCTTGGGGCTGGTCAGGCAGGTTTGGGGCCCGCAAGGACGTTGAGGCCACATGCAGCCACAGCCTGCACTTTCCACACTCCTGGTGTGTGGCACCTCAGAGAAAGGGGGGAGGGTCTTGGAGGTCACTAAACCCCATGTGAATAGAAGAGTAAAGCAACCCCCAGTGCTTGTGATGGCAAATTATTGACCCAAGTGAGACTGTGGTTGTGGTGGGACAAGTAGATGGCGTAAGCCAGTGGGAATCCAGCCCGTGAGCCGGGGTCAAGCAGAGGCTGCGGCCATTCCGTGGAGGCCTGCGGGGTGATTATTCCATGCCCACGTTGGGCTTTTTAAGCTTGATCAGCGGCTGCCTGTGCTCAGCCTGGAGTTCTGGGGGATGAATGGTTGGGGGGCGACATTATCACAGAAAGGAGAAGCGATCGTTTCCGGGCAGATCTCCTTACAGGCCAGATGCAGGAGCGAACGCCGCCAGTCTTCGCCACGCACGCTTCCTCCGTGCCAGCCGCCTTGCTCATCACGGCACTCTTGACCCGTTCTCTGTGTCATGATTTGGAAGGGAAGCTCGGTGGTGGAATGTTTGACTCATCGTGTAAGGCAGACGCAGCCAAGGGTGAATCAAACTTAGCAGCATTTTTATGCATGGTGATGACAGGGATGGTTAACTCTGGGCAGTTCTGAGCAGGGGGTGCTTTTTTGGCAGGCAGTGTGTGTGTGTGTGTGTGTGTGTGAGTGAGTGTGAGTGAGTGAGTGAGTGCGAGAGAGAGAGAGAGAGAGATTTCTCATCAGTGATACTCATCAGTGATACCCAGCCTGGATTTTTTCCATGAACGGGATCTGAACATAAGAAAACGATGGGCACAACAGACACAATGGAAATGTTAGAAATGCAGTTTTAAAATACCATCAGTAAGAAGCAAAACCATCACTCACTTGGTCAGGACAACCTTTCCTGAATGGCCCTGAAAAGGGACTTTGTCTGCTGGTGGGAGGACAACGAAGAGGGGAGCTTCTTGGCCTTCCTGGGCAGGGAGTTCTAGAGAGGGTGCGTGTGGCTACTTTGTCCCCTTGAATGGCGTGGGGACTGAGAGGAGGGCCTGAAGATGAACAGATGGATGGACAGGGAAATAAGAGTTCATCAGGCAGACTTGCAAGAAAGGATGTGGCCTTTCAGGTGGCTCAGTCCCAGGTCTTGTAAGGGCTGCACACATAGTAACCAGCACTATCTGAATTGTACCTGAAAAGAACCAGTGGCCTGGTGAGTTGTTGGAGGGAAGTCTGTGCTCCCTGCCAGCCACTTCCCACTGTATGTAGCCCTGCTCAGCTTCTTGGCTGCTGATGTTTCCAAACGCTTGCCAAGGTTAGCCTTGCATAGAGCACCTTACGGTTTCCCCAAAAGGATGGAACTGGGGCAGGTGTCAGCATGCCCAGATCTGACATCTCCAAGAGTGGTGCAGTTGGTAATTATAAACCTTAATTGTTTCATTGTACTCTTGGTCACTGTGGAATCTTGGACATTATGTTCAGAGCTAAACCTCAAGAACTGAATGAAAAGAAAAAAAAAGACTCGAGAATAGAGCAGTGGGGATGCGTAATATAATATTTGAAATGAATGAGCAGGATATGACAGGGCTGGAAGAGGTAGACAAGTTCAGCTGGAGAGGAAAAATTGCCATAAAGGAGGAGGAGGACAGCGGCAGTTGATCGAAGTAGTCGGAGAAAAGGCACAAGATTCAGGTGGAGGGTTTGCGAGGGGAGTCCCAGTCAATGGCAGCACAAGTCCCAGGGTCAGTTCTGTCTCCTTTCAAGGGTTTTGGGGGCTGAGAGCTACAAAACCCTGAGCCCAGTCTTGCAGAAGCTCACCTGTCCAAGACTTCTCTGAGATTGCCAGCAGCAGTTCCAAGGCAGATCAGCAAATGCCTTCAGTCTCCTGGGATGCAGCATCTCTGGCTCTGGAAACAGGAGTACATTTTAAATAGTCAAGTGTAAAGTCTCCTTTCCTTCCCTGAACTTCCCTCCTCCCATCATTTGTGCTCTGTCTACTTATCTACTTCTTTATGGATTTGGTGAGAGGCACCATATAATATAATAAAGTCTTTAAGCTCTGTTTGTACAAAACACTGTGAAATCACAGGTGAAATAAGACACGAGTATTTTGTAAAACATTGTTTATGAAAATAAAAATGGTCACATTGTGGCTCAGTGCTTTTAGAACAATATGGCTGGACCCATGAGTTTAAACAGTCTTCTGAGTGAATGACCCAGTTGATTTTTCTAAGTGATGCTACTGAGATTTCATGATTCTCAGTGCAGCAACCATGATTTGTTGTTGCTATTGCAGTTGTTGTGAAGGGAGAAGCAAAAATGGCTCTTCCTGTGCTAACCCAAAAAATGCCTGCATCTCTGTTATTTGTGTCTCCTTGTGTTAGAGAAGTTCTTCCAAAGGAATAAGCTGAGACTGTGAAGGTTGCGGGGCATTCTTTGTTACGCTACAATGCCAGGAGACTGGGGAATAGGTTGTGCAGCAAGAACTAAGGAAGAGTTGTGTACCTTGCAGGAGGTAACTGAGGCCTAGAAGTTTTGAGTTTGGTTGAATTTGTCAGCTTCATGGAATTTTCCCAGCATGGGTGTTTTGCAGTTGTGATTTGACAACCTTGGCAAACTATGTTAGCATGTAAGAGCTCCTGAGTCAGGGCTCCCATTCTCCTCTGATTTTGGTCTGTCAGGATGGGGGACAGAAATGCATTTCTTTCCCTAAATAAAGTTGGATCTATGGCTCACCACCAGGCATGGTCTTCTGACTTCCTAAAGTTACAGGGGAATAAAAGCCCTCTTCAGTTGCTATCATTAATGTTGTTTCCTTTAAAAGAAAATTCATTAATAAAAATCAATAAATAAAAGAATAAAAGAATAAAACAGAGAGGTGGGAATAATCAATTTTACAAGCCAGGGGAAACCTGTCCCAGGTAGAACGTGGCTCTTGTTATGGGAAAAGGCTGAGGCATGGCAGGAGTTGATTTCTTTTGCTGACTTTTTTTGTCTCCTCTGTTGCCCCACATTCAGCTTATGTGCATGTGTGTGCACATGGGAAGGAAGCTATAACTCTCAATAACTTTTTGACCACTTTTGGACTGTTTGGAGGCAGGAGGAGGTTATGAGCAGGAGGCCATGAGAATGGGAAGGCCCAGAAGATGAGGTGGAAGGAATGGAGGTGGAGATCATGGACAGGATGGAAGAAGAGACAAAAAGTCTGGTTTTAAAAGGGCAGTTGCATGATGGGGAGGGGTTTGAGTTGCTGGTCTCTTTCCACACTACACAGTTATAGCACATTGACAGCACTTTAACTATGCTGGCTGCACCCTAAGAAATCCTGGAGTTTGTCGTTTGGGGAAGCACTAGGGTTCTTGGGCACAGAGTTTTAAATACCTCATGAAACTGCAGATCCCAGGATTCCATACAATGGAACCACAGCTGCTAAAGTGAGATCAAAGCGCTATAACTGTGTAGCATGAAAGAGGCCGCAGTTAATTCACAGGAGTTGAAGAGACTATGTTCAAAGGTTGTGCTGTCCAAAAATGGGAAGGTGAGCTTAGCAGTTTTTGATACCTAGGGTTTTCCTTCTTCTGAGAATTTAAAATGTCCTCCCAAGTGGTAAGCTGATGAAAAATAGAGGATATTACTGTGTAGTAAATAAATAATGTTTGTTTTAAATTATGCCCAACACAGTGTTCTCGTTGATCTTGTTTCTCTTTGCACTTTTTCTGTTCCTATGTTTTGCTTCCATCTGCTGCATGCAGGCACCTGGAGCTATTTCGGATGGGGAGAGGAGCAGAGTATGTAACACTGTAGTGGTTTCCTAGTAGTTTTGTGGTTTTGAACTGTTCCTCCATGCTCCAGTCTGAGGACGTCTGGGATATTCATGCACCTGTAGAACCCATCCTGGATCTTCTGCTACTCTGTCTTTGCTGAATCCCATTCTTTCTCTGCCCCTGCCCTGCCTTGTCTTTTCCTTGCTGTGCAAACTTACAGAGGATGTTCCTTAGCACAGGGTTTTTCTCTTGCCCTGGCCCCTCAAAAGCAGTTGCCATGTGCCAGGAACCGGGAGAGGCTCTGTGGCTTTTGTGGTTGCTTCCCAGCTGAAAACCAGCAGCTGTGCCAAAGAAGCTGCCCCCCTATTCTGTCCTGTTAGTGCTCAGATGGCCGCTCTGAACCTCCTGGCTCCCACACTGTTGTACCTGACTCTGCTCTGCTTCTTGTTTATCTCCTGGGGCTCTCTTAGCTCAAACGCTAGCAAACATTCTTGTGCTAACTCCTGTTCATCCACCGGTGTGTGATCGCTTCTGACAGGCCTTGCAGATGACAAGGGTCTTGTCCTGCCCACACAACCACAGGCTGTGTCCAAGCCCCCTGTGTTTTGGAGGGTGCCCAGTGAGGATGTGGGGGCAGTTGGGGGGCCAGTGTGACTTCACTGTTCTCCTTTGCAGCACCCCATTCTGTGGCGAGGAACGCAGGCCGTTTCCACCGGGTGGGCCTTGGGAAGCGGGTGGCGGGCGAAGGTGCCCGGCCTTTCCCCGCCTTAGCCTGCTCTTTTAACGTCAGATCCGTGGGTGGCTTTCACCACTCTGACAGGCCTGCTCTGCTCCTGCTCTTTCCCCTCGCATGGCTGTGAGAGCTTTTCACACAGAATCACATCTCTCTGCTGCGAGAGATTGTCTTTCCCCTCGCCCCCCACTCGCCCTCTGGGTGGGTGGTTTTGTCCTCCGTGCATGCGGACTGAGGAGCCGTCTCAAGCCCAATGAAGGATGGCATTTGCAGTGGCGGGATTTAAGGAGTCTGTTCTTGTCTCATTTGATCTTCTTCCTCTCTCTGCTCTCTGATATCAGTTTCAGTCTTGATATCTGATATCATGTGGAAGCCAGCACGTGCCGTTGCCCCTCTGGAAATATCCCAACCAACCTCTGCTTTGTTGGTTGAGGGAGGATGCGGTTACTTTGCAGGTCCAGTATTAGAGGACGGAACAGCCTGGAAAAGCCGAGGGGCAGTGAGAATATCGCTTGCCACCATGTCTGTTGGGGCGACTTGGGATGGGATGGGGGATGCCCAACATGGCTTCTGTGGTACAAGGCCTAAGAAAAGCATTTTCCGCTGCGCCAGTGATCGCAGACGCCGCTGCCTGAGCGAACAAGAGACTACATAGACTCATAGCACTGGAAGGGGCCCCAAGGGCTAAGCAGAATCATAGCATTGGAAGATACCCTGCGGGCCAAATCCAGTCCAACCCCCTTCTGATCAGAGCCCTCCCTTTGTCGCCATCCAGGCTCTCTTTAAAAACTTCCAAAGGATGAGACTCAGCCACACTCCACTGAGGCGGCAGCAGATTCCACTTGTGAACCGCTCTTACTGCCAGGAAGCTCTTCCTAATGTTTAAATCTCTTTTCCTGAAGTTTGAAACCATTGCTCCATGTCCATGTGACATCCCTTCAATTTTTTAAACGTGGCTGTCATGACACCTCTTAACCTTCTCTTTTCAGGCTAACTCCTCAGATCTAGTGCAGGAAATCACAGCCAAAGCACCCCGAGTGATAGTCATCCAAGCTTCCGTTTAAAAACCTCCAATGAAGGAGACTCAACCCCCCCCAAGTAGCCCTTTCCATGGTTGAAGAGCTCTTGCTCTCAGGAAGTTCTTTGTAGTTTTTACTGAGAATCTCCTTGTCAGTTGAACCCATTTCCTTCCACTCTGTACTCAGAGCCAGATCCTAGTGGTCTATGCAATGGGCAGACGGTGTCCTCACCTCCGTCATACAGGGCCAGGTTCCCTCAAATCAAGCAACAGCCTTACCAGTGTTTAGGGCTAGTTCTTGGGAGCTGCTAAAGATTTTCCTAGACTTGTGTTTCACTGACACACGAAGGACCATCTGCCAAATTGCACTGAGGCAGTTGTAGAGATTTTGTGTCCCTGTAATAAAAGCGCCAGTTCTGAGGGGCAGCCATGGTCCCAGGCCTGTCCTCCTCCCAGGGTGCCTTCCCGTGATGGCAGCGCCAGGAGCGTGAAGAGCAAGACCCCCACCTCCCTGCCTTTCTTGAGCATTGGCTTGAGGATGGGTGAGCCCTTCAGTTTTGCAGCTTTCACTCTTGTTGACTGTTGTGTTGTGACGTGACTCCCAGAGTGGAACCACATTCATCTAGAGCTGTGCTCTTCCCTTGTTGGAGGAATCTGTCAAAGGCACCTTTGTGGTACTGTTGCCCCACTGATCCCACCTTGACATTCAGTTGCTGGGATTTCAGAATGGATTTTGTGCCTTTCAGAAGGCCAGTGGAGGAACAATGGCAGACTCTTGTTCAGTGGCAAGGATCTGCGTTTTCGTTTCCTTAAAAAGACCACCTGCGCCTGGTAGCTGGAGAGGAGAGCGATCTCTGACCCCCATTTCTCTTCATCTCCCTTCTCAGGGCTTGCTTCTGTATTGAAAAGACCTGAGCAGAATGGCCTCCAGTGGGGTGGGTAGGGGTCCTCAGGTTTGCCTGGCAGTCGTTGGCCGCTCTGAGTAGCGCCAAGCCCTCAGGTCTGCCTGCCTGTCCGTTTCACTGAGTGAACCGGGGGAACTGTGGGAAAGGGATCCACCAGCTGGACCACGTTGCTCAGAGGACGTGGCTTTAAGAAAACAACGTCTGTGGGCCCTTCTGGGATGCCGCCCCGTGTCCATAGCTGCTCAGTGCTGATGCCCGCACCTCCTGTGTTCCTCAGCCCAAGGGGAGCGCCTGTCCTGTCCGCTTCAGAGTGTTTTCCCTTTTGCTGTGAGGAGCAGGAAAGGCAGGGTTTCTTTCTGAGGCCTTTCCCCAGGGAGGCTGTCTGCGGTGACTGCCGTGTGCCCCGCCTTACGTCCTGCGGGGTGGGGGGCTAAAACGGTGGTGCCCGAGTCTCTGGGCCCCCCTTCCTTCGAAAGAACCAAACCCAGCTTCTGTTCCTACTGGTGGGATCTCAGGATGGATCATTGGGGCTCTAGGAAGGCAGGTGGGCAGGCAGACAACCTACGGAAATTCTCCCAAATCCTGCCACAGACACACACGCGCACACACCGCTGACAGTTGTGTGAGTTGGAGAAAGAACAGTGAGCCCTTTCAGGTCTTGGTCCTCTGTCTGGTTCTCAGTCACCCTCCTGTAAACGCAGTATTTCACAGGACAGTCAGGCTTGCGGGGAAGGACCCCTCAAGCCAGGAAGCCATGGCCCCCCAGAGCCTGCAAGATCTCAGCAGGGCTGTTAAGAACAGGGGCGCTTGGAGCTCTCTTGTTCAGAGGGGCGGCATAACGTCACAACTCATAACAGCAACAACCAGAGACCCCACTTTGGGCATAAGCCCAGGAATGCTGTGTGATTGGGGCAACACGCTGAGGTGTTCTGAACATGGCCAGGGTTTTGGTCTTCCCGGGGTCCTTGAAGGGGCCCTTTCGTACCTCTTGTTGCTTCTTCTGCCTCTCACTTCCCCTTTCTCCTTTCTCCCTCCCTCCCTCCCTCCCTTTCTCTTTGTCTGTCTGTCTCTCTCTTTTTCTCCCAGACTCTACCTGGTAGATCCCTGACGGAGTGCCAGTGCGACCAAGTGAGCCTCCCTGCTCTCTCACTGCCTGTGTGCATGAATGCCTGGCTGTCTTGCAGAGCGGAGCATGCCTCTTTCCTCTTCCTAAAAGCTGACCCTCCTCTCTCTTCCCAGACCGCTTTCATTCTTCTGAGTCGAAGAATGTGTGGGGAGCTGACTGCATGGGCTTGGCAGGGCCGGGGGGCGGGTGGTGACGGCTGGGAGGGGTGAAAAGCCTGCCTGGGCTCGCGCATTGCACTGTCCATAGAACAGGTGCCGGCCAAAGCGAAGGCCCCTTGGAAGGTTTAGTGCGGGGGTGGGAGTCATGTGGCCCTCTGCATACTGCGGGCTGCAGCTCCTATCAGCTTGCTGGCCCAGGGTAGGAATGCTGGGAGTCGCAGTGCTAGAACACCACATGGTGTATCCCCCGGTTTAGTAGTTTTGTCTGGTGGAGGAAACGGTTTAGAAACAACCCCCTTTTTGCTTTTACAATACAAAACACCAGTATTGATTTCTTTCCCTTGGGCACAGCGTGCTGCCCAAGCTGTTTGGGGAACGACCGTCAGCCCCTCTTCTTGGGAAAGGACAAAAGCACGGTTTTGGCCCTGGGTGGATGCTAATGGGCCACAGGCTGTGAGTCAGTGTGGCCTCTTAAAATAGCATTGGTGGAGCGGCACAGTTGAGGCCTTGCGCCATGTTCTCCGTGTGGCACTTGCAATCCAAGACCCACAGAGGCCCCAGTTAGCGATCCAGACAGGAGCAGCCACCTTCTCCACAAATAGTAAGTTTAAAAAAAAAGAGGGAGGGAAGCATTTATTTACAAAACTTCCCATGCATTCTTATGAAATAACTTTGATTTTCATCAAAGTGATACATGATTCATCAATACATAGAATCAGGAATGTATTGAAATGTATTTTGTTGGACTTGTCTGGAAGAAGATGACATTTTGATCCACAGTCCTAAATAGAGAGCGCGTGTTCCTTGGCAAACAATCTCTCTCTTTGTAAAGTCGAAGGCTTTCATGGCCAGAATCCATAGGTTATTGAGGGTTTTCCGGGTTTTGAGGCCATGTTCTATTAGTATTTTCTCCTGACGTTTCGCCTGCCAGGAGAAAATACTAATAGAATGCAGCCTCAAAACCCAGAAAACCCTCAACAACCTGAAGATCTCTTTCTATCTCTTATGGATGAGGCTGAGGTAAACTTGCTTGTGAGAGGCCTTTGGCTTTGAAATGCGACCTTGTAAGGAAGGCAGTGTTTGATGTAATACTTGCCAGGGAACAGACCGCCTGAGTTGCCACGATCAGCCACCACAGCTGTGCTGAATGCCGCAAAGATGCATCCCCCTCCCCACCCCTGAGGCCAGTGTCTCCCTGACTGCCCCACTGGAACGAGAGGGGACTCTTCTTCACTCCCCTGGGGTGGGATCAGGTGAGATTAGAGGAGAATGAACCCTGCGCTGCCACCCCAATGGTGCCCTTGAAGCACCGCTGGGACCCCTGGCTGATTTCCCCCAGCTGGCTTGCTTCCTGGGGAGTTTCTTCCCTTGCCGTTGTGTGCGGAACTGGGATTGGACCTCCTCAGCCAGCCTCACCAGACCAGTCCTTGCCCGGGCCAGAGCGGTTTGGATTGCAAGGGGCTGATCTCCCTTTTGGCCATGGCTCAGCCCCCTCTAGTACTGAAACAAAACCTCTGTATCCCTTGGGAAGCAACCTCAAGGGGGCTGAATTTTTGCTTGCATCCCACTCAGCCTCTGTGCTTCAAGGATGCTCTTTTGGGAAAGAAAGCAGTCTTCTTTCTACAAAGCACATTAAAATAACGGCGGCTCTCATTTGGAGGAGCTGCTTTTCGTGTATATTCCACCGAGTGCCTTTGAGGGGATCCAGAAATCTTGGTGTAGCGAAATCAGCCCTGTTCCCTCACGGGTGGAGACTAGCAAGAGCAGTTCCCCTCCTGGCAGTTTACAAAGCGGGAGAGGGTGTCATTTCCATCATGGAGAATCAAATCACCACGGAGGAGCCTGTTTGAAGTTGGTCTCAGCGAGGGATGCTTCCTGTTCTGTTTTGCTTTCCTTTGTAGGGAGGCAGATTAGAACTCCACTTTGTATTGGGGAGGGGGAGAGTGGCCTGTTTCTATAGAAAGAAAACCATTATTAAATCAATAAAGAATGACTGGAACAAAATATTCCTGTAGGAAGGCAGCTTCCCCGGGCCTGGAGTTCTCAGAAAGCAGATTTCAGCCTGTTCACGAACAAAGCAGGGAGAGGCTGACGCTCCCTCATCCCGGGCGGGTGCTGGGAGACAGCGGCAAGCGTCCTCTCCGGGGAGGGGTCTCTCTTTGATTCCACTCCTCCCTGCCCAGCCCAGTGGTGCCTTAGAGCAAGTAGATCTGGCAGGGCGGCTTCCCCACAGTCCCTCTGCTGAGCTGTGTGGGGCTGCTGGGGGCCTCCCTTCCTGCCTTTCCAACTCAGAAGAGGGAACGTCCAGGAGCCCCAGTGGCTTCCTAGGCAGAGCATGGGCCCTGGGAAGGAGAATGCGCCAGACTATAACTTTTGCTTGTTCTCTTCTCCCTTAGCCAGTTTTCTCCTTCGCCCCACCAGCTTCCCTCTGGATCCTTTCCACCCCCCACTGCCAGCAGCGCTTTCGTGCGGTCTTGTTTGTTTCCATGGACGCCTCCCTCTGAGGCATCCCTGAATGGAAGTGCTGGTGGCTGCAGGAAAGCGCTCAGAGGCTGTCTTGTCCCCAGTCCCCGGCCTGCTGTGACTTTCTGCTGGAGGTTCCCCCCGTCCCCAGACCAGAGAGCGGCTGAGCTGTTTCAGGGCTCCCAGGGAGAGTGGAGGGAGCAGCTCAGTGCTGAGAACCTGTGAAGGGAAAGGAAGCTCCTGCAGGATCCTGTACCCTTACTATCCTCTTTCTTCAAATGCTGTGATGCCCGCCATTTTTGGCCTTTCTTTCAACCGAAATAAAGCTGGGCTTCATTTTAGCATGGTATTACCTTCATGGGAGGCATGAGACTTTGAAGCAAAAGCACAGGTTTTTTTTAAAGGACTCAGCAGCTAAATTTGGGAAAGTGCCCCCAAGGACACAGGGGCCTGGTCTCAGCCTCTCTCTTTCTTTTTCCTCCCAGATGGAAGTGCTGCCTTGAATGGGACTTTATGGTGGAGTCCGTGCCGTTGTGGCCCCGTCTTGGGCTAGGGCGGGCGTGGCTGCGGCTCAAACCTTTTCTGTCTTGTAGCTTTCGAAGACCACGACAGTGTGGTGGATGACCGAGACAGCGACTACCGCAGCGAGACCAGCAACAGCATCCCTCCCCCTACCACACCACCTCCCAGCCCAATGCCTCGGTCCACCAGTTCCCCGTGGCTTCCCGTCTGCAGCAGCAGGGGGTCTCCCGAGACTCCTGTGTGGAGGCTGTGCACGGCTATGATTTGGATTACCACGAAAGATTGGCAATCAGGTGGGTCCCCCTTCAGAACCAGTCTCTGCCGCTCCAGCACACATGTGCTCTCCCACACCCACTTCCCGAAGAATCAATTCGGTGACATCCCTGTTCTTTATGGCTTTTCTGCACCATCTGGTACTGAAGTAGCTTTCTGACATGTTATCTAATATTCATAACAAATGCAATCATGAGGCCGATTGAGATGAACATGAAGCGAACTCTGCCATGATTTACTGGCTTTGTGTCATCGTACCCTTTCCCCGTTCTCTTTTTCAAAATCATATTCCCAGTAATGGTGTTCTGGTATCTGTGAACTGCAGGGCCCCAGCTGTATGAAAATCAAAATACAATCTCTCTTCTACATTATGAGGAACTCGGAAACAACTACATTACGAGAATGGGACTGAAATAATTCAAACCTCTCTACAGTCACTTGGATCCAAAGGTGAAATAATGTAAAGAAGTTCCCAGAAGGACAGAAAAGCTCTTCCATCCTCTCCTTTTCTGTGGCCTTTGCTGGCCCCTGAAGAACCTCTCGGGCATGGCGTGGGGGAAATGTTGTGGCCCTACTGAGTTGTGTAGGTTGAGGGGGCCTCTGAGAGAGAAAGGAATAGGAGACTTTCTTTTTCTGAGTAACTCCCTGGAGTTAACGGTAATCACAGTCCTTTTCTTCCTCCTCTCGTTTTCCCAGCATGGCTCAGTGAGGCATCCCATGCTGGGTTTTTTTTATTATACTTTTTTATTGAATTTTCCACTATTACAATTACATCTCAATTATCTCCATTATCCCGTCACCCCCTCATATATCACAATCTCATCCTCACCCCCACATAAATTCAGAACAATCATACAAAAACCACTCTTTACAAACAACTCATACATATTACACAATCACAATACAAAACCTTTCTTTACAAATAACGCTAACAACCAAATGACTTCCTTTTTATATTCCAAGTTTTCTTTCCGGCATTAATTCCTATATCCTATCTCTGATTTTCTTAGCATATATACTTCTGCCCTTCCTTCTAATCAAATCCTGCATTTTCCTTACTAACTTTTCAATCTAAAATTTCGTATATCCCTAGTTGTCGCTTCAGGATTAAACCAAAATTATTTCTTTAATTCTTATTTTTATATGGACCCTTATATACATAGTTAAACTTAAACCTTGATAATATGCAATTTTCTTTTTCTATACTTAGTCTCGATCTAACTCCCTAACTCTCCTCCTCTCTTATAACCATACTTGCTATCTGTCCCCATTGATCTTCTAGAATCTTCCTTAAGGGATTCCATGTTAGTCGGAACATCTTTAAATCTTTACCCTTCAACAGTAAAGATAACCTATCTACTTCCATCAAGTCATATGTCTTAATTAACCGCTCCTGAAGACCCGGTGAGTCTCGTTGTTTCCGTGCTTTTGCGTATACCATCCTTCCGGCTGTTATAATAAATAATAACAATTTTTGCTGTATTTGAGTCAGATTTGGAATTAGG